>CM019691.1:69097242-69415767 GCA_009760885.1 Achatina immaculata | reverse complement strand
AATGTTTGGAGTAGGTTTTGCTGATGTTGGTAATGACAGTGTTTGAAGTAGGTTTTGCTGATGTTGGTAATGACAGTGTTTGAAGTAGGTTTTGCTGATGTTGGTAATGACAATGTTTGGAGTAGGTTTTGATATGTTGGTAATGACAGTGTTTGAAGTAGGTTTTGCTGATGTTGGTAATGACAGTGTTTGAAGTAGGTTTTGTTTTAGAGCAAAAAAAAAAAAAGGTAAAAGTAATCCTGTCATGCCTTAGAGGCAAACAGGGATATAGTGTTAGTGCCCATATTTTCCTTGATCTGTCGACGCGCTACAGGGTGATATGATCAGTATCACGCCTGGCCACCTTTCCTTCCCCAACTCCAGAAGAAGTCGGATACTCATTTCTACAGCTGGGTGACTGGGGTGTAAGTAAGATGATATAAAACAAAATAAGCTAGTTGAAAGTTAAGTTTTGTTACTAAGTGAAAGTTGTTATCATAGTTTTCACGGCAGGTCTGCTTTCAGTGACATGTATTATGCCATATTATGTGTTGTCAGGTCAGTTTGGTCTTATCATTATGTGTAGGCGTATCACTGAACCTCTTAATTAGCAGGTCATACTTGCTTTCATGTATATACGACGTTTGTGTATGTGTGTGTGTGCTATTCCTGGCAGATCTGTTTCAGTCATACTGAGAGAGAGAGAGAGAGAAAGAGAGAGAGAGACTTAGACATTATTTCAAATGTGTGATCCTCTCTCTTTGGCCCGCCATACAAGGAAGGTTGCCAGTGCATGGTCTGCATGATATAAAAGCAGGCTCGGGCCACAGTAAGTGCTGACATGGTAACTGACTGACTGTAAGTGCTGTGAGTAGCCACTGTAGCTTGAAACTCCACACGGTAAGCGACTTGCCTTGTACACTGCTATTTCCGTCATGGACTGCCAGCCGTTTACTGGATGCAGTGTCATTGATCTGTGCACGATTTTTTAGGTAATCGATTGTAGCTGTGATCAATAAGTTCAGATCGTTTCTTAAAAAAATGACTACCATAGGGGGTCAGTGTTGTGTGTCAAGGTTTAACCAGTCTGTCGTGGGCAGAAATACAGTTACAGACCAGTTGTTAAAACGGCCTCTCTCACTTCTCTCTCTCTCCTCGCTCTCTCTTTTCTCTCCTCATTCTCTCTTCTCTCTCCCTCCTCGCTCTCTCTTCTCTCTCTCTTCTTTCTCCACGCTCTTCTCTCTCCTCGCTCTCTCTTCTCTCCCTCTCTTCTCTCTGTCTCTTCTCCCTCTCTTTTCTCTCTCTCCTTGCACTCTCTTCTCTCTATATTCTCTCTCTCCTCTCTCTCTTCGCTCTCTCTCCTCTCTCTCTTCTCGCTCTCTTCTCTCTCTTATCTCTCTTTTCTCTCTTCTCTCTCTCCTCGCTCTCTCCCCCTCCTCTCACGCTTCTCTCTTCTCCTCTCACGCTTCTCTCTCTCCTCGCTCTCTCCCCTCCTCTCACGCTTCTCTCTCCTCGCTCTCCTCTTCTCTCTCTCTCTCTCTCTCCTCTTCTATCTCTCTCCTCTCTCTCCTCGCTTTCTCTTCTTTCTCTCTCCTTGCTTTCTCTTCTCTCTCTCTCTTCTCGCTCTCTCTCCTCTCACGCTTCTCTCTCCTCCTCTCCTCCTCTCTCTCTCTCTCTCTCTCTTCCCCTCCTCTCACGCTTCTCTATCCTCGCTCTCTTCCCCTCCTCTCACGCTTCTCTCCTCGCTCTCTCTTCTCTCTCTCCCCTCCTCTCTCTCTCTTCCCCTTCTCTCACGCTTCTCTCTCCTCGCTCTCTCCCCTCCCTCTCCACGCTTCCCTCTCCTCCTCTCACGCTTCTCTCTCCTCGCTCTCTCCCCCTCCTCTCACGCTTCTCTCTCCTCGCTCTCTCCCCCTCCTCTCACGCTTCTCTCTCCTCGCTCTCTTCCCCTCCTCTCACGCTTCTCTCTCCTCGCTCTCTTCTCTCTCTCTTCCCCTCCTCTCTCTCTCTTCCCCTTCTCTCACGCTTCTCTCTCCTCGCTCTCTTCTCTCTCTCTTCCCCTCCTCTCTCTCTCTTCCCCTTCTCCACGCTTCTCTCTCCTCGCTCTCTCCCTCTCCTCTCACACGCTTCCCTCTCCTCCTCTCACGCTTCTCTCTCCTCGCTCTCCTCTCCTCCTCTCACGCTTCTCTCTCCTCGCTCTCCTCCCCCCCTCCTCTCACGCTTCTCTCTCCTCGCTTTCTCCCCCTCCTCTCACGCTTCTCTCCTCGCTCTCTCCCTCTCCTCTCACGCTTCTCTCTCTCTCTCTCGCCCTCTCCCTCTCCTCTCACGCTTTCTCTCTCCTCCTCGTTCTCTCCCCCTCCTCCTCTCTCTCTCTCTCTCTCGCTCTCCTCCCCCTCCTCTCACGCTTCTTTCTCCTCCTCTCACGCTTCTCTCTCCTCCTCCTCGCTCTCTCCCCCTCCTCTCACGCTTCTCTCTCCTCCTCTCACGCTTCTCTCTCCTCGCTCTCCCCCTCCTCTCACGCTTCTCTCTCCTCGCTCTCTCCCCTCCTCCCTCGCTCTCTCCCCCTCCTCTCACACTTCTCTCTCCTCGCTCTCTCCCCCTCCTCTCACGCTTCTCTCTCATCGCTCTCTTACCCTCCTCTCACGCTTCTCTCTCCTCGCTCTCCCCCTCCTCTCACGCTTCTCTCTCATCGCTCTCTCCCCCCTCCTCTCACGCTTCTCTCTCATCGCTCTCTCCCCCCTCCTCTCACGCTTCTCTCTCTCCTCGCACTCTCCCTCTCCTCTCACGCTTTTCTCTCATCGCTCTCTCCCCTCCTCTCACGCTTCCTCTCCTCGCTCTCTCCCCCTCCTCTCACGCTTCTCTCTCTCCTCGCTTTCTCCTCCCTCTCCTCACGCTTCTCTCTCCTCGTTCTCCTCCCCTTCTTCTCACGCTTCTCTCTCCTCCTCTCACGCTTCTCTCTCATCGCTCTCTCTCCCCCCTCCCGCTTCTCTCTCCTCGCTCTCTCCTCTCTCTCTCACGCTTCTCTCTCATCGTTCTCTCCCCTCCTCTCACGCTTCTCTCTCCTCGCTCTCTCCCCCTCCTCTCACGCTTCTCTCTCTCCTCGCTCTCTCCCTCCTCACGCTTCTCTCTCCTCGTTCTCTCCCCTTCTTCTCACGCTTCTCTCTCCTCCTCTCACGCTTCTCTCTCATCGCTCTCTCCCCTCTCTCTCACGCTTCTCTCTCCTCGCTCTCTCCCTCTCCTCTCACGCTTCTCTCATCGTTCTCTCCCCTCCTCTCACGCTTCTCTCTCCTCGCTCTCTCCCCCTCCTCTCACGCTTCTCTCTCTCCTCGCTCTCTCCCCTCCTCTCACGCTTCTCTCTCCTCGTTCTCTCCCCTTCTTCTCACGCTTCTCTCTCCTCCTCTCACGCTTCTCTCTCCTCGCTCTCTCCCCCTCCTCTCACGCTTCTCTCTCTCCTCGCTCTCTCCCCCCTCCTATCACGCTTCTCTCTCCTCGCTCTCTCATCCTCCTCTCACGCTTCTCTCTCCTCCTCTCACGCTTCTCCTTACGCTTCTCTCTCCTCTCACGCTTCTCCCTCCTCCTCTCACGCTTCTCTCTCCTCCTCTCGCATTCTCTCCCCTCCTCTGACGGTTCTCTCTCCTCTTGTCACGCTTCTCTCTTCCTCTCACGCTCTCTCCCCCTCCTCTCACGCTTCTCTCTCCTCCTCTCACACTTCTCTCCTCCTCTCACGCTTCTCTCTCCTCCTCTCACGCTTCTCTCTCCTCCTCTCACGCTTCTCTCCCCCTCCTCTCACGGTTCTCTCTTCCTCTCTCCCTCCCCCCACCCCCACAACCAAAAATAAGGAAAACTGAGGGTGGAGCAGATTCTGGTGCAGTCAACTCGTTCCAAGTTTTAGCTCATAAGCTGCCGTGCGCTAAATATGTCTGTGTGTTGATGTGTGTGTGTGTGTGTGTGTGTTTCTGTATCTGCTGCTAGTTTGGGGAATCCAGGCAACGGTGAAGCGGTTTCTTGTTTCTTTCAGTCTATCATGCAACAGGACGTTCAGGATTAACTTTGACTGCGAGCTGTTGTTCTTTGCAGCCGATGCTGTGAAGGTGTTGAGACACAACGTCGTATCGGCGTGGGAGCTTGTTATAGCAGCTACTATTTTCATTCCCGGAGTAGACCTAACAAGCAAGGGGCGCGCACTGCTTCTTTAACAGACTCCACCACCATGGGGACAATGGAGATCTCTGCTCCGTTAGCCAGGCTAGGCCTGTTACTATGGGTACCAACACAGAGGTGGGACAGGGTCTTGGTCAGCTATGGTTAGCTAATCCTGACGCTAGCATATCAGCTGTGGGTCGATGATTGCCTCATCGGGCAGTGTCTTCTCCCCGTCATAGAAATATAAACTATGATGTTTCTTGACAGAAGATACACATTGCTAGGATGAGTTAGAAGATACACAGTGCTAGGATGAGTTAGAAGATACACAGTGCTAGGATGAGTTAGAAGATACACAGTGCTAGGATGAGTTAGAAGATACACAATGCTAGGATGAGTTAGAAGATACACATTGCTAGGATGAGTTAGAAGATAAACATTGCTAGGATGAGTTAGAAGATACACATTGCTAGGATGAGTTAGAAGATACACATTGCTAAGATGAGTTAGAAGATACACATTGCTAGGATGAGTTAGAAGATACACAGTGCTAGGATGAGTTAGAAGATACACAGTGCTAGGATGAGATTGAATGTACATGTGGCTAGGTTGAGGTTGAAGATACACATGACTAGGTTGAGGTTGAAGGTACATGTGGCTAGGTTGAGGTTGAAGATACACATGACTAGGTTGAGGTTGAAGGTACATGTGGCTAGGTTGAGGTTGAAGATACACATGACTAGGTTGAGGTTGAAGATACACATGACTAGGTTGAGGTTGAAGATACACATGACTAGGTTGAGGTTGAAGATACACATGACTAGGTTGAGGTTGAAGATACACATGACTAGGTTGAGGTTGAAGATACACATGACTAGGTTGAGGTTGAAGATACACATGACTAGGTTGAGGTTGAAGATACACATGACTAGGTTGAGGTTGAAGATACACATGACTAGGTTGAGGTTGAAGATACACATGACTAGGTTGAGGTTGAAGATACACATGACTAGGTTGAGG
The DNA here is from genome assembly GCA_009760885.1 of Achatina immaculata. NCBI lineage: Eukaryota > Metazoa > Mollusca > Gastropoda > Stylommatophora > Achatinidae > Lissachatina > Lissachatina immaculata. The sequence continues at coordinate 69,410,628 of CM019691.1, read as the reverse complement.
TTGAAGATACACATGACTAGGTTGAGGTTGAAGATACACATGACTAGGTTGAGGTTGAAGATACATGTGGCTAGGTTGAGATTGTCTAGAGCACTTTTCCCCGACAGCCGTTTCCCCATCTTGGATCACAGGTTGCTGGTCACAAACTTATATGCAGTATCACAATAAAATAAACTTTACTTTATGCAATACGTGACACTTAATATCAGAACGGATAAAGCAGCCACGGAGAAAGATGACACTAACACAAATGATAAAGCAGCCACGGAGAAAGATAACACTAACACAAATGATAAAGCAGCCACGGAGAAAGATGACACTAACACAAATGATAAAGCACGGAGAAAGATGACACTAACACAAATGATAAAGCAGCCACGGAGTTTGGGAAGCAACGATGTAGAGGGTGCTGGGAAAATTGTGATTAGAAAAACGATAAATGACATAATGTCTGTAAGTGTCCGGAGCTATAGCGGAACGATGGCTTGGTTATGCCTGACCCAGATGTATAGAGCCTCCATAAAGCTTCTAGTAACAACGTGATTCGCTCCTTCAGCATGGCTTGCTGGGTACGGTTTGCTGTGGTGCAGGTAGTAGGGAAGCTGGGGTTTTTGATTCCACTCCTGTTTTTCATACATGTCACTGTAATATTTTCACCATCCGATGCTATGATTGAACTGCAAAATCGCCACGGCAACTGCTGTAAGAGAACAGGTTGTGAGAAGCAGGGAGACTAGAGCAAATATAATGGTCAGCCAACACAGGGCGGGTGTAGTCGGTTACTGTAGGCTTACCAACATGCAGAAAGAGGGTATCAGGCGTGCAGGTATGGTAATCCTATCTTCCACTAAACAGTAGAACGGTGTAGGTCGGTATCGACAACCCTTTAACAAAAAAAATCATAAAAACTACCTCACATAGAAACGTTAGGTCGTGGCGTTACGTAGGTCCAGTTTTACAAGTAGAACTGCAGTCGCCAGTATCAAAATGGCGGCTCAAGAGATGTTGGAGAACACGTGACGACAAATCCAGTCTTGCTTAGACTTTCTCTAGACAACAAACCGCGCGTGTTGAAGTGAACGAATAAAGTAAGATACAAATAGATAAAACCTTTTTGGTTTGAGTTTGGACCAGCATAGTTTTTGAGTTGAGTTTGGACCAGCATAGTTTTTGAGTTGAGTTTGGACCAGCATAGTTTTTGAGTTGAGTTTGGACCAGCATAGTTTTTGAGTTGAGTTTGGACCAGCATAGTTTTTGAGTTGAGTTTGGACCAGCATAGTTTTTGAGTTGAGTTTGGACCAGCATAGTTTCTGAGTTGAGTTTGGACCAGCATAGTTTCTGAGTTGAGTTTGGACCAGCATAGTTCCTGAGTTGAGTTTGGACCAGCATAGTTTTTGAGTTGAGTTTGGAGATACTGTGGCTAGGTTGAGATTGTCTAGAGCACTTTTCCCCGACAGCCGTTTCCCCATCTTGGATCACAGGTTGCTGGTCACAAACTTATATGCAGTATCACAATAAAATAAACTTTACTTTATGCAATACGTGACACTTAATATCAGAACGGATAAAGCAGCCACGGAGAAAGATGACACTAACACAAATGATAAAGCAGCCACGGAGAAAGATAACACTAACACAAATGATAAAGCAGCCACGGAGAAAGATGACACTAACACAAATGATAAAGCAGCCACGGAGAAAGATGACACTAACACAAATGATAAAGCAGCCACGGAGTTTGGGAAGCAACGATGTAGAGGGTGCTGGGAAAATTGTGATTAGAAAAACGATAAATGACATAATGTCTGTAAGTGTCCGGAGCTATAGCGGAACGATGGCTTGGTTATGCCTGACCCAGATGTATAGAGCCTCCATAAAGCTTCTAGTAACAACGTGATTCGCTCCTTCAGCATGGCTTGCTGGGTACGGTTTGCTGTGGTGCAGGTAGTAGGGAAGCTGGGGTTTTTGATTCCACTCCTGTTTTTCATACATGTCACTGTAATATTTTCACCATCCGATGCTATGATTGAACTGCAAAATCGCCACGGCAACTGCTGTAAGAGAACAGGTTGTGAGAAGCAGGGAGACTAGAGCAAATATAATGGTCAGCCAACACAGGGCGGGTGTAGTCGGTTACTGTAGGCTTACCAACATGCAGAAAGAGGGTATCAGGCGTGCAGGTATGGTAATCCTATCTTCCACTAAACAGTAGAACGGTGTAGGTCGGTATCGACAACCTCTTTAACAAAAAAAATCATAAAAACTACCTCACATAGAAACGTTAGGTCGTGGCGTTACGTAGGTCCAGTTTTACAAGTAGAACTGCAGTCGCCAGTATCAAAATGGCGGCTCAAGAGATGTTGGAGAACACGTGACGACAAATCCAGTCTTGCTTAGACTTTCTCTAGACAACAAACCGCGCGTGTTGAAGTGAACGAATAAAGTAAGATACAAATAGATAAAACCTTTTTGGTTTGAGTTTGGACCAGCATAGTTTTTGAGTTGAGTTTGGACCAGCATAGTTTTTGAGTTGAGTTTGGACCAGCATAGTTTTTGAGTTGAGTTTGGACCAGCATAGTTTTTGAGTTGAGTTTGGACCAGCATAGTTTTTGAGTTGAGTTTGGACCAGCATAGTTTTTGAGTTGAGTTTGGACCAGCATAGTTTCTGAGTTGAGTTTGGACCAGCATAGTTTCTGAGTTGAGTTTGGACCAGCATAGTTCCTGAGTTGAGTTTGGACCAGCATAGTTTTTGAGTTGAGTTTGGACCAGCATAGTTTGTGAGTACTAAATCAGGGAAAGACTGCTCACTCTGTATATTATCAGTATGGCTCGTATCTCGAAAGTTCTGAAATTGCATTCAGCCTGGCACGAAGCATGGCAGTGGCTGCAAATAGTTTGTTGGAGTCGAATATCCTGAATCTTGCAAGGATGTCTCACGTTTGTGTATCATGCATTCGTTAGTTGGAGAAGAAGTCGCCCGTTCACGATTATTTGATAATTGTCAGGTCTGGTCTTCATTGTCGATTACCCTCTTGAGCTCTGACCCAAATAGTAGCAGCTGTTCCAGGCTGCTGAATATGTAACCAGACATAATCTGAACGTCACAGCGGGCAGAAGACAGCATGCACACTTTATCAGCGCCACGCTGACTAAGATGGCGTACAGTGCCACGCTGACTAAGATGGCGTACAGTGCCACGCTGACTAAGATGGCGTACAGTGCCACGCTGACTAAGATGGCGTACAGTGCCACGCTGACTAAGATGGCGTACAGTGCCACGCTGGCTAAGATGGCGTACAATGCCACGCTGACTAAGATGACGTACAGTGCCACGCTAAGATGGCGTACAGTCCCACGCTGACTAAGATGGCGTACAATGCCACGCTGACTAAGATGGCGTACAATGCCACGCTGACTAAGATGGCGTACAGTGCCACGCTGACTAAGATGACGTACAGTGCCACGCTAAGATGGCGTACAATGCCACGCTGACTAAGATGGCGTACAGTGCCACGCTGACTAAGATGGCGTACAGTACCACGCTGACTAAGATGGCGTACAGTGCCACGCTGACTAAGATGGCGTACAATGCCACGCTGACTAAGATGGCGCACAGTGCCACGCTGACTAAGATGGCGTACAGTACCACGCTGACTAAGATGGCGTACAATGCCACGCTGACTAAGATGGCGTACAATGCCACGCTGACTAAGATGGCGTACAATGCCTCGCTGACTAAGATGGCGTACAGTACCACGCTGACTAAGATGGCGTACAGTACCACGCTGACTAAGATGACGTAAGGTGAAGAACATAACTCTTCTCAGTCCAGGCGACCTGTCACTTCAGTTTTATTGCTGACTATCAGTGGGGTGGGGAGAGGGAGGGAGGGACATTATACAGGGTAAGATCTTTTAAACGTCAAGTTGATGTCAGAAAATCAGTGACACACTCGGCATGTCACAAACTAGGAATTGTGCACCAATAAATCAAAGTCCTGGTGACATAGCATAACTAAAGCGATATGTAAGCTTAGATATGAAGGTCAACTAGTTAAGTATGTTGAACGCGTGACAGCGTGTTAAGTAAGACGGCTGGAGGTCCAGGACGTTTTCTCATCCTGTGCCAGCTGACGACTGTACAGAGACGTGCTGTCTTAGTGTAGGCCTCTCTGCTCGTCTTTTCTCGTGTATTGATCTGATTAAGGAGGGCACAGCACTGTTGGGTGTGGTCTGTGGGGTCCCAGGGGGTGCATCAGTCCGGGGCCTAGGGCTTTTCATGGTTTCAAGGGTGTGCTTGGAGGCCTTTAGGGGCCAGTAGTAAATGAAAAGAGATGAGCAAGGAAAGGAGGGGGCATGGGAATGTTTTATCAGCGAACAGAATTTCTCACGGAGGCCTGTGTGATGTACATCCATACAGCCAGCACATCGTCATCATCATCATCATCATCTGTAGCCAGTCACGCCATACTGGCATATTGCTAATGTCTGAGTCGGCACGGCGCACACAACCTGACAGCATCAGACTAAGACATGGCTTACATTTACTGATGTCATCAGACTAAGACATGGCTTACATTTACTGATGTCATCAGACTAAGACATGGCTTACATTTACTGATGTCATCAGACTAAGACATGGCTTACATTTACTGATGTCATCAGACTAAGACATGGCTTACATTTACTGATGTCATCAGACTAAGACATGGCTTACATTTACTGATGTCATCAGACTAAGACATGGCTTACATTTACTGATGTCATCAGACTAAGACATGGCTTACATTTACAGATTTATTTTCTGGCTGAGAAAGTGCCGGGAACTGCTGATGTAAGCCAAGGATGTTTTGTGTCTTAGAGTTCCAGTCTTTGCTGAACTCAGCAAATACCTGCCCTGCCCCCCACCCCCCCCCCCCACACACACACACTAAGTTTATTGATCCAGTTGTGGCGTGAAGAAGGCAGTGTTCACGATTTGAATGAAACCTACAGCCAAGTGCTGGCTGCCAGTTCTTCCTGGTTTGAAACAAAATGTGTTAATGCAGTGAAGCGTTGCATAGCTTCATGTAAGCAGACATGCCGACTTTTTCTACAGATTTATATTGCTACAGTGATGATAACAAAATGTACCAGATATCCCACGGTCCCAGTACACACAGACTGGTCATTTATGAGTTTTGTTTGAGTTGGTGTAGGTGTTTGTTAAGCAGTAACACTGTTTTAGTTCTGTTAGACTGAAACACTGTTTTAGTTGTGTTAGATTGTAACACTGTTTTAGTTGTGTTAGATTGTAACACTGTTTCACTTGTGTTAGATTGTAACACTGTTTTAGTTGTGTTAGATTGTAACACTGTTTCAGTTGTGTTAGATTGTAACACTGTTTCAGTTCTGTTAGAGTGTAACGCTGTTTCAGTTGTGTTAGATTGTAACACTGTTTCAGTTGTGTTAGATTGTAACACTGTTTCAGTGTCTTTGGTTACTAAGCAAGGCAGATATAAGCAGTCATGGCATAGAGGTCTGAGAGAGCGTGCTATACTTCAGGAGCTACGAGTATATGAAGTCAGAGACAGAATTTGTTGTCCTTCCAGGACCAAGACAGATGTCTGATATAATTTCCTTTAGCTCCCAGCATGCATCTGATGACAGGAGCGTGCCTGGTCCCACTCAAGTTGAAGTGTGTGTGTCTACAGTTGCACTAGTATCTTGTGTGTGTGCGTGCGCGCGCGCACTCAAGTGACTGTTTGATGTTCATGTTCTTGATAGTACTGATGTCCTCTCCTCTTACCTCGGAGATTTCTTCTTTATTCATGCTGTCTGCTCTTTACTGCGTGTCTGTCCTCGTTATATAGCCTGGCTGGTTGTTGTTTAGGTGTAGCCTGGCTGGTTGTTGTTTAGGTGTAGCCTGGCTCGTTGTTGTTTGTAGGTGTAGCCTGGCTTGTTGTTGTTTAGGAGGGCACAGCACTGTTGGGTGTGGTCTGTGGGGTCCCAGGGGGTGCATCAGTCCGGGGCCTAGGGCTTTTCATGGTTTCAAGGGTGTGCTTGGAGGCCTTTAGGGGCCAGTAGTAAATGAAAAGATGAGCAAGGAAAGGAGGGGGCATGGGAATGTTTTATCAGCGAACAGAATTTCTCACGGAGGCCTGTGTGATGTACATCCATACAGCCAGCACATCGTCATCATCATCATCATCATCTGTAGCCAGTCACGCCATACTGGCATATTGCTAATGTCTGAGTCGGCACGGCGCACACAACCTGACAGCATCAGACTAAGACATGGCTTACATTTACTGATGTCATCAGACTAAGACATGGCTTACATTTACTGATGTCATCAGACTAAGACATGGCTTACATTTACTGATGTCATCAGACTAAGACATGGCTTACATTTACTGATGTCATCAGACTAAGACATGGCTTACATTTACTGATGTCATCAGACTAAGACATGGCTTACATTTACTGATGTCATCAGACTAAGACATGGCTTACATTTACTGATGTCATCAGACTAAGACATGGCTTACATTTACAGATTTATTTTCTGGCTGAGAAAGTGCCGGGAACTGCTGATGTAAGCCAAGGATGTTTTGTGTCTTAGAGTTCCAGTCTTTGCTGAACTCAGCAAATACCTGCCCTGCCCCCCACCCCCCCCCCCCACACACACACACTAAGTTTATTGATCCAGTTGTGGCGTGAAGAAGGCAGTGTTCACGATTTGAATGAAACCTACAGCCAAGTGCTGGCTGCCAGTTCTTCCTGGTTTGAAACAAAATGTGTTAATGCAGTGAAGCGTTGCATAGCTTCATGTAAGCAGACATGCCGACTTTTTCTACAGATTTATATTGCTACAGTGATGATAACAAAATGTACCAGATATCCCACGGTCCCAGTACACACAGACTGGTCATTTATGAGTTTTGTTTGAGTTGGTGTAGGTGTTTGTTAAGCAGTAACACTGTTTTAGTTCTGTTAGACTGAAACACTGTTTTAGTTGTGTTAGATTGTAACACTGTTTTAGTTGTGTTAGATTGTAACACTGTTTCACTTGTGTTAGATTGTAACACTGTTTTAGTTGTGTTAGATTGTAACACTGTTTCAGTTGTGTTAGATTGTAACACTGTTTCAGTTCTGTTAGAGTGTAACGCTGTTTCAGTTGTGTTAGATTGTAACACTGTTTCAGTTGTGTTAGATTGTACACTGTTTCAGTGTCTTTGGTTACTAAGCAAGGCAGATATAAGCAGTCATGGCATAGAGGTCTGAGAGAGCGTGCTATACTTCAGGAGCTACGAGTATATGAAGTCAGAGACAGAATTTGTTGTCCTTCCAGGACCAAGACAGATGTCTGATATAATTTCCTTTAGCTCCCAGCATGCATCTGATGACAGGAGCGTGCCTGGTCCCACTCAAGTTGAAGTGTGTGTGTCTACAGTTGCACTAGTATCTTGTGTGTGTGCGTGCGCGCGCGCACTCAAGTGACTGTTTGATGTTCATGTTCTTGATAGTACTGATGTCCTCTCCTCTTACCTCGGAGATTTCTTCTTTATTCATGCTGTCTGCTCTTTACTGCGTGTCTGTCCTCGTTATATAGCCTGGCTGGTTGTTGTTTAGGTGTAGCCTGGCTGGTTGTTGTTTAGGTGTAGCCTGGCTCGTTGTTGTTTGTAGGTGTAGCCTGGCTTGTTGTTGTTTAGGTGTAGCCTGGCTCGTTGGTGTTTAGGTGTAGCCTGGCTCGTTGGTGTTTAGGTGTAGCCTGGCTCGTTGTTGTTTAGGTGTAGCCTGGCGCGTTGTTGTTTAGGTGTAGCCTGGCTCGTTGTTGTTTAGGTGTAGCCTGGCTCGTTGTTGTTTAGGTGTAGGCTGGCTTGTTGTTGTTTAGGTGTAGCCTGGCTCGTTGTTGTTTAGGTGTAGCCTGGCTCGTTGTTGTTTAGGTGTAGCCTGGCTCGTTGTTGTTTAGGTGTAGGCTGGCTTGTTGTTGTTTAGGTGTGGCCTGGCTCGTTGTTGTTTAGGTGTAGCCTGGCTCGTTGTTGTTTAGGTGTAGCCTGTCTCGTTGTTGTTTGTAGGTGTAGCCTGGCTTGTTGTTTAGGTGTAGCCTGGCTCGTTGGTGCTTGTAGGTGTAGCCTTACTCATAGTTGTTTTTCGATGTAGCCCGGCTCGTTGTTGTTTGTAGATGTAGCTTGGCTTGTTTGTGAACAGCGATGGAGCTGGAAAAAGACAACATTTAAAGCATAAAATGTAGATAATTAACATGGATGACATGTACTGTGCTTCTTCTGCCAACACATGGAGGCAGTCACACGTGACATGACCATCTCTATCTTGTGAAGAGTGCAAAAAGATGATGTATCGCTCCTTATTTCCTTTCTCTTCTTTCTAGCTTCACAGCCTCTATCAGCTTGTTCCACAAGTTGTCTTGGTTGTATTGCATGTCATGTGATACACAAGTTGTCTTGGTTGTATTGCATGTCATGTGATACACAAGTTGTATTGCATGTCATGTGATACACAAGTTGTCTTGGTTGTATTGCATGTCATGTGATACATAAGTTGTCTTGGTTGTATTGCATGTCATGTGATACATAAGTTGTCTTGGTTGTATTGCATGTCATGTGATACATAAGTTGTCTTGGTTGTATTGCGTGTCATGTGATACATAAGTTGTCTTGGTTGTATTGCATGCCATGTGATACACAAGTTGTCTTGGTTGTATTGCATGTCATGTGATACATAAGTTGTCTTGGTTGTATTGCATGTCATGTGATACATAAGTTGTCTTGGTTGTATTTGCATGTCATGTGATACATAAGTTGTCTTGGTTGTATTGCATGTCATGTGATACACAAGTTGTATTGCATGTCATGTGATACACAAGTTGTCTTGGTTGTATTGCATGTCATGTGATACATAAGTTGTCTTGGTTGTATTTGCATGTCATGTGATACATAAGTTGTCTTGGTTGTATTGCATGTCATGTGATACATAAGTTGTCTTGGTTGTATTGCATGTCATGTGATACATAAGTTGTCTTGGTTGTATTGCATGTCATGTGATACATAAGTTGTCTTGGTTGTATTGCATGTCATGTGATACATAAGTTGTCTTGGTTGTATTGCATGTCATGTGATACATAAGTTGTCTTGGTTGTATTGCATGTCATGTGATACATAAGTTGTCTTGGTTGTATTGCATGTCATGTGATACACAAGTTGTCTTGGTTGTATTGCATGTCATGTGATACACAAGTTGTCTTGGTTGTATTTGCATGTCATGTGATACATAAGTTGTCTTGGTTGTATGCATGTCATGTGATACACAAGTTGTATTGCATGTCATGTGATACACAAGTTGTCTTGGTTGTATTGCATGTCATGTGATACATAAGTTGTCTTGGTTGTATTTGCATGTCATGTGATACATAAGTTGTCTTGGTTGTATTGCATGTCATGTGATACATAAGTTGTCTTGGTTGTATTGCATGTCATGTGATACATAAGTTGTCTTGGTTGTATTGCATGTCATGTGATACATAAGTTGTCTTGGTTGTATTTGCATGTCATGTGATACATAAGTTGTCTTGGTTGTATTGCATGTCATGTGATACATAAGTTGTCTTGGTTGTATTTGCATGTCATGTGATACATAAGTTGTCTTGGTTGTATTTGCATGTCATGTGATACACAAGTTGTCTTGGTTGTATTTGCATGTCATGTGATACACAAGTTGTCTTGGTTGTATTGCATGTCATGTGATACACAAGTTGTCTTGGTTGTATTGCGTGTCATATGATAGACATAAAGTAATTTTTTATCGCGTGACTGTGATTGCAGGTATATATACTTATGTAGTGCACATACATAGCAGGTTCTAATATCAGTTGGTAAATATATGTTTGTTATGTGGTACACATAGCAGGTTCTGATATGGCATACATCAGTTTTATGTTTTTTTTTTAATGAGAAAAGGCACGGTGATGAACGTTGTTAAAGTGTGATGTTTTCTGTAGGGCTTAAAATGTTATGATTTGTGTCTTTTCTAACGGCGCTTAAAGTGTTGTGATGTTTGCTACAGCGGTTACAATGTGATGTTTGCTATTACAGCGGTTACAATGTGATGTTTGCTGTTACAGCGGTTACAATGTGATGTTTGCTATTACAGCGGTTACAATGTGATGTTTGCTATTACAGCGGTTACAATGTGATGTTTGCTATTACAGCGGTTACAATGTGATGTTTGCTATTACAGCGGTTACAATGTGATGTTTGCTATTACAGCGGTTACAATGTGATGTTTGCTATTGCAGCGGTTACAATGTGATGTTTGCTATTGCAGCGGTTACAATGTGATGTTTGCTCTTACAGCGGTCACTTTGCCGTGGTGAGACGAGTGACACACAAAACCACCAGACATGACTACGCTGCCAAGTTCATCCGCAAGCGTCGAGGTGGGGGGAGGAAGGGCGCCAAGATGGAGGACATCCACAAGGAGGTGAACATTCTACGTCAGCTCAACCACAGCAACATCATCAGTCTCTATGACGTGTACGAGACCAACCAGGACGTTGTACTCATTCTAGAGTTGTAAGTACAACCACAACTTTATCATCTGTCAGCAGACACCCGCCAACTTCTTCTTCGCCGAAATGTCCTGTTTTTCATCTTTAATATATCCATTTGTTGTTGTTGTTGTTTATGTACATATTTTTTGGTTAGATATCTGCGAACTTTACTTTTATGAAGATATCTGGCCATTGTGTCGAGGTTTTGCTGTTCGCTTGGGTATAATGGGCAGGTGAATGAGAGGCGGTTTTCTTGCTAAGCCAATCATTGATGCCAACAGAAAACAGTTCAGTAGCGGCTCAACCAATAGAAGTCATTTTAACATCGTAACCTTGTTTAGATATGCTTTCTGGATATATTTTGTTTGTTTCGTTGTTGATGCAGAGCTGCGAATTTACGTGATGTCCCGTATACATGAGACGGACCTTCACTAGCTGGTAGCAGTCGTGTGCAGTAGGTCACGAACCCATATCTATGGGACAATCGCACCCATAAATACGGTGTATATGGTATTGATGAGATTATTTGTTACTTTTTTTTTTACTATAACTTCTGTATATAAGATGGTTTGCACTGCTTGCACTTTGTTACATTGTCTCCACTGATGACGGTGTATTCCAGCGATCAGTCGGGACTCTCTTATTACCACAGTTCCTTGTTTTTCTCATTGCCTATGTACTCCTTTTGTCCGCTCATGATGATGATGATGATATTAGTACGGCAGCTTTTGTGACTGTTGTTAGTGTAGCCGTTGTACATATCAATATTTGTAGACTGTCAGTTGTTAGTGTAGCCTTTGTACATATCAATATTTGTAGACTGTCAGTTGTTAGTGTAGCCGTTGTACATATCAATATTTGTAGACTGTCAGTTGTTAGTGTAGCCGTTGTACATATCAATATTTGTAGACTGTCAGTTGTTAGTGTAGCCTTTGTACATATCAATATTTGTAGACTGTCAGTTGTTAGTGTAGCCGTTGTACAAATCAGTACTTGTGCACTGACATGAAAGTATGTGTGATACTGCAAGTATTTACTGAAGCTGGTCCAGCTGTAGTAGCAGGCCAGTCTTACACACAGATATATTGTGGCTGTTCAGCTGTGGTTTATATCCTGCCACTCTACACGCAGGCCAGTCTTACACACAGATATATTGTGGCTGTTCAGCTGTGGTTTATATCCTGCCACTCTACACGCAGGCCAGTCTTACACACAGATATATTGTGGCTGTTCAGCTGTGGTTTATATCCTGCCACTCTACACGCAGGCCAGTCTTACACACAGATATAATGAGCCTGTGTGTAGTAGGACTGAGGAGACAGGAGTACAGATGGTCGTGGACGTCTAGACTGACATGTCAATATATCAAGGTATGCTAGCCAGGAGAAGGGTGTAGGAATTATTGATCGTGTTAAGTACACAGATTTAGCTTTCGTTTAAAGCACACACCAGCACCCCCCCCCCCCCCACCCACTGTCTGATTGATTATTAAGACTGCTGTTTGAAAGAAAACCGGCCTCATGTAAGTGTACTCAATAAGTAACCTGGTAATGACACTTCCGTCTGCCTGGCTGTCGTCTAACACTTCCTGTACTTGTCCATTACCTTGTCTTCTGTCTTCAGATCAGCTAGGCTCAGGTTTACAGTTTCTAGCCCTCTCCGCCCACTGGTGTCCCTGCCCGTAAGTGCCAGCAGTAGTTCTTGTTCTTGCAGCATGCTCTTTTGGAGTGATTCTCAAACTTTTTCAGTCGAGGATATCATAAGTCAGTAATATTTTCTCTCTCTCTCTCTTTCCTCATCTGATCATCTTGTGACCTCTTTGCTGATGACTGCACAGTTTACACTAGTGACAATGACTGTATTAACCTTGAGTCAGCTCTTCAAATTGAAATAAACAGTCTAATTAACTAGAGCAATAACAACAGAATGCTCATAAACACCAGCAAAACAAAATCCATGCTCATTACAACAAGACATAAATTAACAAATTCACCAACGACAACACTGCAACTCCATGCTGTAACTTTACAGATAGAGAATGTTAGTGAACATAAAACTCTAGGTCTCATGATTGATCACCACCTCAGCTGGAATCATCATGTAGACAATCTAACCAAACTCATTGCACAAAAAGTTTACCAATTTACTAAAATGAAATACTTTCCTGACATAGGCACCAGAAAAATATACTACACTCCACAGATACAAACATACTAGGACTACTGTTCCACAGTCGGGATGGTTGTTCCATGTCAAACATGAAAAGACTTTACTCACTTCAAAAACGAGCAGTAAAGCTTATAGATGACAAACATCAGTACGTATTACAAATAAGGACAAACATCTTGACATTCTACCCCCCAAGAAGAAATTTCTTTTCAACAAGGTCAAGTTAATTCAGAAAATTCAATCGCACAATGCTCCACCCTATCTGTGGTCGTTGGTCAAATCCAACCCAAAACACAGTCAACGCTTAAGCAATTGTATTCTCCCAAAACTAAGGTTGACGTGTTGAGTTTTTCATCTTTTTTGTTTTTTGTTTTTATTTGTTCTGTTGCTTTTCGTTGTTTTTTTTTGTCATTGAAATAGACATTTGCCAAAATATTGGACGTTTCTCTCTTCTTCATTTATACGAGGGTTGATTGATAAGTTCTCGGCATAAGATACAAATACTTGAAACATACAGTTGATATTAGGCGCATTTGTAGATCACCCACACCAAGTTTCAAGAAATTAACTGCAACCAATTTTTTTTTACAGGCTACTGAAGTGGTAAGGGGTGGTAGAAATTGAGAAAATGGATAAAATTTCGCATCGAGCAGTCATTCGGTACTTCTGCATCAAGGGCTTATCATGGAAGGAGATCCACGAGGATATGGTGGAGACTAGGGGAGAGTGCTCCTTCTTACAGCACAGTGAAGAAATGGGCAGCTCAGTTCAAACATGGAAGGGAGAGTCTGGAAGATGATCCCCGTCCAGGAAGACCAAGAACGGTAACCACCGACAGAATCCATAACATGATAATGGAGGATCCACGACTAACTGAGTGGTACATTGCTACTGAGTTGGGCATCTCCCAGGAACATGTTCATGCCATTATTCACAATGATCTTCAAATGACAAAGGTCTCTGCTTGATGGGTCCCGAAATTACTCGGAGTTGATCACAGATGACAGCTTCTTAGCATGTCAAGAGACAGTCTTGGCCATTTTTCTCCAGATCCTGAAAAGTTTCTGCAGCAATTTGTGACTATGGATGAGACTTGGGTTCATCATTTCCAACTAGAAGCAAAAGAACAGTTAAAGCTGTGGAAACATCATGGATCCCCAAAGAAAGCAAGGGTGGTTCTGTCTACAGGCAAAGTGATGGGTTACATCTTTTGGGATTCAGAAGGTGTACTATTGGTAGACTATCTTCAAAAGGGCAAAACGGTCACCGGTGCCTATTACGTTAATCTTGTGAAGCAACTGCGGGTCAAACTGAAGGAAAAGCGTGGAGGGAAATTGACGAGAGGAGTCATCTTTCATCAAGACAATGCTCCAGTTAACAAGTCGGCGGTTGGAATAGTTGCCATTCATGAATGCGGCTTCCAGCTTCTTGGACATCCTCCTTATTCCCCAGATTTGGCCCCTTCGGACTATTACCTGTTTACCAGACTCAAAAAAGGAGCTCAGTGGATGCAAAATTTGCTTCAAATGATGACGTCATTCATGCTGTAGATCACTTTCTACTGGCACAAGATGCTGACTTTTACAAAGAAGAGATCCGTATGCCCCATGATCGCTGGACTAAGTGCATAAACTTGCACGGGGACTATGTTGAGAAATAACCCAAAAAAGTTGTCCACAAATAATCCGTTGTACCTTATGCCGAGAACTTATCAGTCACCCCTGATACGTGCTCATCCTATTTTCTAGTTCCGTCCACACTTCTCACTCTTAGGTTTTATGTGTGTAAAAGTGAGCAGTCACCTGTGTTTACCTGCACCCTTACCGTGGTGTACTGGAAGTAGAGGTGGCTACTTTGATCATGCCCGGCCCAGTCTCTATCTCTCTTCCTCACAGCGGTCCCAGGAAACAGCCTATATAACAGCAGAGTGGTGGAGCCCCTGAGAGGCTGTCTGCTTTCTTACGTAAGCGAAGGTACATGATAAAAGTCACACTTATAACCACCACCACCATCATTCCATAGAAGAGCGGTCTTAGTTGTGATAGCATTGTCAGTAATATCAGTGGTCTTAGTTGTGATAGCATTGTCAGTAATATCAGCGGTCTTAGTTGTGATAGCATTGTCAGTAATATCAGCGGTCTTAGTTGTGATAGCATTGTCAGTAATATCAGCGGTCTTAGTTGTGATAGCATTGTCAGTATCTAACCAAACTCATTGCACAAAAAGTTTACCAATTTACTAAAATGAAATACTTTCCTGACATAGACACCAGAAAAATATGCTACAATCCACAGATACAAACATACTAGGACTACTGTTCCACAGTCTGGGATGGTTGTTCCATGTCAAACATGAAAAGACTTTACTCACTTCAAAAACGAGCAGTAAAGCTTATAGACGACAAACATGCAGTACGTATTACAAATAAGGACAAACATCTTGACATTCTACCCCCCAAGAAGAAATTTCTTTTCAACAAGGTCAAGTTAATTCAGAAAATTCAATCGCACTATGCTCCACCCTATCTGTGGTCGTTGGTCAATCCAACCCAAAACGTCAACGCTTAAGCAATTGTATTCTCCCAAAACTAAGGTTGACGTGTTGAGTTTTTCATCTTTTTTGTTTTTTGTTTTTATTTGTTCTGTTGCTTTTCGTTGTTTTCTTTTTGTCATTGAAATAGACATTTGCCAAAATATTGGACGGTTCTCTCTTCTTCATTTATACGAGGGTTGATTGATAAGTTCTCGGCATAAGATACAAATACTTGAAACATACAGTTGATATTAGGCGCATTTGTAGATCACCCACACCAAGTTTCAAGAAATTAACTGCAACCAATTTTTTTTTTACAGGCTACTGAAGTGGTAAGGGGTGGCAGAAATTGAGAAAATGGTTAAAATTTCGCATCGAGCAGTCATTCGGTACTTCTGCACCAAGGGCTTATCATGGAAGGAGATCCACGAGGATATGGTGGAGACTAGGGGAGAGTGTCCCTTCTTACAGCACAGTGAAGAAATGGGCAGCTCAGTTCAAACATGGAAGGGAGAGTCTGGAAGATGATCCTCGTTCAGGAAGACCAAGAACGGTAACCACCGACAGAATCCATAACATGATAATGGAGGATCCACGACTAACTGAGTGGTACATTGCTACTGAGTTGGGCATCTCCCAGGAACATGTTCATGCCATTATTCACAATGATCTTCAAATGACAAAGGTCTCTGCTTGATGGGTCCCGAAATTACTCGGAGTTGATCACAGATGACAGCTTCTTAGCATGTCAAGAGACAGTCTTGGCCATTTTTCTCCAGATCCTGAAAAGTTTCTGCAGCAATTTGTGACTATGGATGAGACTTGGGTTCATCATTTCCAACTAGAAGCAAAAGAACAGTTAAAGCTGTGGAAACATCATGGATCCCCAAAGAAAGCAAGGGTGGTTCTGTCTACAGGCAAAGTGATGGGTTACATCTTTTGGGATTCAGAAGGTGTACTATTGGTAGACTATCTTCAAAAGGGCAAAACGGTCACCGGTGCCTATTACGTTAATCTTGTGAAGCAACTGCGGGTCAAACTGAAGGAAAAGCGTGGAGGGAAATTGACGAGAGGAGTCATCTTTCATCAAGACAATGCTCCAGTTAACAAGTCGGCGGTTGGAATAGTTGCCATTCATGAATGCGGCTTCCAGCTTCTTGGACATCCTCCTTATTCCCCAGATTTGGCCCCTTCGGACTATTACCTGTTTACCAGACTCAAAAAAGGAGCTCAGTGGATGCAAAATTTGCTTCAAATGATGACGTCATTCATGCTGTAGATCACTTTCTACTGGCACAAGATGCTGACTTTTACAAAGAAGAGATCCGTATGCCCCATGATCGCTGGACTAAGTGCATAAACTTGCACGGGGACTATGTTGAGAAATAACCCAAAAAAGTTGTCCACAAATAATCCGTTGTACCTTATGCCGAGAACTTATCAGTCACCCCTGATACGTGCTCATCCTATTTTCTTTTACAGGCTACTGAAGTGGTAAGGGGTGGCAGAAATTGAGAAAATGGTTAAAATTTCGCATCGAGCAGTCATTCGGTACTTCTGCACCAAGGGCTTATCATGGAAGGAGATCCACGAGGATGGTGGAGACTAGGGGAGAGTGTCCTTCTTACGCACAGTGAAAGAAATGGGCAGCTCAGTTCAAACATGGAAGGGAGAGTCTGGAAGATGATCCTCGTTCAGGAAGACCAAGAACGGTAACCACCGACAGAATCCATAACATGATAATGGAGGATCCACGACTAACTGAGTGGTACATTGCTACTGAGTTGGGCATCTCCCAGGAACATGTTCATGCCATTATTCACAATGATCTTCAAATGACAAAGGTCTCTGCTTGATGGGTCCCGAAATTACTCGGAGTTGATCACAGATGACAGCTTCTTAGCATGTCAAGAGACAGTCTTGGCCATTTTTCTCGAGATCCTGAAAAGTTTCTGCAGCAATTTGTGACTATGGATGAGACTTGGGTTCATCATTTCCAACTAGAAACAAAAGAACAGTTAAAGCAGTGGAAACATCATGGATCCGCAAAGAAAGCAAGGGTGGTTCTGTCTGCAGGCAAAGTGATGGGTTACATCTTTTGGGATTCAGAAGGTGTGCTATTGGTAGACTATCTTCAAAAGGGCAAAACGGTCACCAGGGCCTATTACGCTAATCTTGTGAAGCAACTGCGGGTCAAACTGAACGAAAAGCATCGAGGGAAATTGACGAGAGGAGTCATCTTTCATCAAGACAATGCTCCAGTTAACAAGTCGGCGGTTGGAATAGTTGCCATTCATGAATGCGGCTTCCAGCTTCTTGAACATCCTCCTTATTCCCCAGATTTTGCCCTTTCGGACTATTACCTGTTTACCAAACTCAAAAAGGAGCTCAGTGGTCGCAAATTTGCTTCAGATGATGACGTCATTCATGCTGTAGACCACTTTCTACTGGCAAAAGATGATGACTTTTACAAAGAAGAGATCCGTATGCCCCATGATCGCAGGACTAAGTGCATAAACTTGCACGGGGACTATGTTGAGAAATAACCCAAAAAAGTTGTCCACAAATAATCCGTTGTACCTTATGCCGAGAACTTATCAGTCACCCCTGATACGTGCTCATCCTATTTTCTAGTTCCGTCCACACTTCTCACTCTTAGGTTTTATTTGTGTAAAACTGAGCAGTCACCTGTGTTTACCTGCACCCTTACCGTGGTGTACTGGAAGTAGAGGTGGCTACTTTGATCATGCCCGGCCCAGTCTCTATCTCTCTTCCTCACAGCGGTCCCAGGAAACAGCCTATATAACAGCAGAGTGGTGGAGCCCCTGAGAGGCTGTCTGCTTTCTTACGTAAGCGAAGGTACATGATAAAAGTCACACTTATAACCACCACCACCATCATTCCATAGAAGAGCGGTCTTAGTTGTGATAGCATTGTCAGTAATATCAGTGGTCTTAGTTGTGATAGCATTGTCAGTAATATCAGCGGTCTTAGTTGTGATAGCATTGTCAGTAATATCAGCGGTCTTAGTTGTGATAGCATTGTCAGTAATATCAGCGGTCTTAGTTGTGATAGCATTGTCAGTAATATCAGTGGTCTTAGTTGTGATAGCATTGTCAGTAATATCAGCGGTCTTAGTTGTGATAGCATTGTCAGTAATATCAGCGGTCTTAGTTGTGATAGCATTGTCAGTAATATCAGCGGTCTTAGTTGTGATAGCATTGTCAGTAATATCAGCGGTCTTAGTTGTGATAGCATTGTCAGTAATATCAGCGGTCTTAGTTGTGATAGCATTGTCAGTAATATCAGCGGTCTTAGTTGTGATAGCATTGTCAGTAATATCAGTGGTCTTAGTTGTGATAGCATTGTCAGTAATATCAGTGGTCTTAGTTGTGATAGCATTGTCAGTAATATCAGTGGTCTTAGTTGTGATAGCATTGTCAGTAATATCAGCGGTCTTAGTTGTGATAGCATTGTCAGTAATATCAGCGGTCTTAGTTGTGATAGCATTGTCAGTAATATCAGCGGTCTTAGTTGTGATAGCATTGTCAGTAATATCAGTGGTCTTAGTTGTGATAGCATTGTCAGTAATATCAGCGGTCTTAGTTGTGATAGCATTGTCAGTAATATCAGCGGTCTTAGTTGTGATAGCATTGTCAGTAATATCAGCGGTCTTAGTTGTGATAGCATTGTCAGTAATATCAGCGGTCTTAGTTGTGATAGCATTGTCAGTAATATCAGTGGTCTTAGTTGTGATAGCATTGTCAGTAATATCAGTGGTCTTAGTTGTGATAGCATTGTCAGTAATATCAGCGGTCTTAGTTGTGATAGCATTGTCAGTAATATCAGCGGTCTTAGTTGTGATAGCATTGTCAGTAATATCAGCGGTCTTAGTTGTGATAGCATTGTCAGTAATATCAGCGGTCTTAGTTGTGATAGCATTGTCAGTAATATCAGCGGTCTTAGTTGTGATAGCATTGTCAGTAATATCAGCGGTCTTAGTTGTGATAGCATTGTCAGTAATATCAGCGGTCTTAGTTGTGATAGCATTGTCAGTAATATCAGCGGTCTTAGTTGTGATAGCATTGTCAGTAATATCAGCGGTCTTAGTTGTGATAGCATTGTCAGTAATATCAGCGGTCTTAGTTGTGATAGCATTGTCAGTAATATCAGCGGTCTTAGTTGTGATAGCATTGTCAGTAATATCAGCGGTCTTAGTTGTGATAGCATTGTCAGTAATATCAGCGGTCTTAGTTGTGATAGCATTGTCAGTAATATCAGTGGTCTTAGTTGTGATAGCATTGTCAGTAATACCAGTGGTCTTAGTTGTGATAGCATTGTCAGTAATATCAGTGGTCTTAGTTGTGATAGCATTGTCAGTAATATCAGCGGTCTTAGTTGTGATAGCATTGTCAGTAATATCAGCGGTCTTAGTTGTGATAGCATTGTCAGTAATATCAGCGGTCTTAGTTGTGATAGCATTGTCAGTAATATCAGCGGTCTTAGTTGTGATAGCATTGTCAGTAATATCAGCGGTCTTAGTTGTGATAGCATTGTCAGTAATATCAGCGGTCTTAGTTGTGATAGCATTGTCAGTAATATCAGCGGTCTTAGTTGTGATAGCATTGTCAGTAATATCAGCGGTCTTAGTTGTGATAGCATTGTCAGTAATATCAGCGGTCTTAGTTGTGATAGCATTGTCAGTAATATCAGCGGTCTTAGTTGTGATAGCATTGTCAGTAATATCAGCGGTCTTAGTTGTGATAGCATTGTCAGTAATATCAGCGATCTTAGTTGTGATAGCATTGTCAGTAATAGCATTCCAGTGTCTGTCAGAAAAGAAAGAGAGAGAGAGAGAGAGAGAGAGAGAGAGAGAGTTATGAATGTGTAACGAGTAACAGCTGTTTGATAGAACTTTCAGTTTGTAATTAGCTTGTACACACACAAGCAAGCGGTGCGTCTGTTTGTAGGATCTCTGTACACACTTCTACACACTCAAACAAGCAATGCGTCTGTTTGTAGGATCTCGGTACACACGTATACACACACAAGCAATCAGTGAATCTGTTTGTATGATCTCTGTATACACTTGTACACACACAAGCAAGCGGTACGTCTGTTTGTATGATCTCTGTACACACTTGTACACACACAAGCTAGCAGTCCGCCTGTTTGTATGATCTCTGTATGCACTTGTACACACACAAGCAAGCAGTGGGTCTGTTCGTAGGATCTCTGTACAGATGTGTACACACACAAGCAATCAGTGAATCTGTTTGTATGATCTCTGTATACACTTGTACACACACAAGCAAGCAATGCGTCTGTTTGTATGATCTTTGTACACACAAGCAAACAGTGCGTCTGTTTGTATGATCTCTGTACACACAGAAGCAAGCAGTGCGTCTGTTTGTAGGATCTCTGTACACAAAGCTATCAGTGCGTCTGTTTGTAGGATCTCTATACACACTTGTACACACACAAGCAAGCAGTGCGTCTGTTTGTATGACCTCTGCACGCACACACGCTATCAGTGCGTCGGTTTGTATGATCTCTGTACACACTTGTACACACACAAGCTAGCAGTGCGTCTGTTTGTATGATGTCTGTAGATACATGTTGACAACACTGGCGTGACCTGCTCCTGGTTTAGAACCTCAGATTGTACGCTCGTTAGTTCGTGCACAGAGCCGTCTCCGCCATTATTGTTGGCAGGCTCATAGATGAGAATATTTTTGTCAGATGAGGCGGCCACAAATCTGAGACTATCGCCGGCAGTTGTCTCCCGCGTTTATCAGCACCAAATCCTGCCCGTGGAACAAATTCCTTCCCCGCCTGCAGTGGAATTAGCCCAGGTTATCTGGCAGTTTGTTGTGGGTCACACAGCTCTCACGAGAAGCGAAGTGTGATATACCAGGTTACCGGCGGTCATTCTCCGACATTTCTTTATCTTGTTTTCTGTGAATGTAAGCTGTTTTCTGTGAATGTAAGCTGTTTTCTGTGAATGTAAGCTGTTTTCTGTGAATGTAAGCTGTTTTCTGTGAATGTAAGCTGTTTTCTGTGAATGTAAGCTGTTTTCTGTGAATATAAGCTGTTTTCTGTGAATGTAAGCTGTTTTCTGTGAATGTAAGCTGTTTTCTGTGAATGTAAGCGGGACATATTCGTATTTCTTTCTGCGCCTGGTCGTTTCTTTAGCTAGGTTTCTTCTGTCTGTCGTATAGATGGGACTTCTGTCAGTATATGCTACTTTCAGTATATGCTACTTTCAGTATATGCTACTTTCAGTATATGCTACTTTCAGTATATGCTACTTTCAGTATATGCTACTTTCAGTATATGCTACTTTCAGTATATGCTACTTTCAGTATACACTGTCAGTATATGCTACTTTCAGTATATGCTACTTTCAGTATACACTGTCAGTATATGCTACTTTCAGTATACACTGCCAGTATATGCTACTTTCAGTATACACTGTCAGTATATGCTACTTTCAGTATACGCTGTCAGTATATGCTACTTTCAGTATACACTGCCAGTATATGCTACTTTCAGTATACACTGTCAGTATATGCTACTTTCAGTATACACTGTCAGTATATGCTACTTTCAGTATACACTGTCAGTATATGCTACTTTCAGTATACACTGTCAGTATATGCTACTTTCAGTATACACTGTCAGTATATGCTACTTTCAGTATACACTGTCAGTATATGCTACTTTCAGTATACACTGTCAGTATATGCTACTTTCAGTATACACTGTCAGTATATGCTACTTTCAGTATACGCTGCCAGTATATGCTACTTTCAGTATACGCTGTCAGTATATGCTACTTTCAGTATACACTGTCAGTATATGCTACTTTCAGTATACACTGTCAGTATATGCTACTTTCAGTATACACTGTCAGTATATGCTACTTTCAGTATACACTGTCAGTATATGCTACTTTCAGTATACACTGTCAGTATATGCTACTTTCAGTATACACTGTCAGTATATGCTACTTTCAGTATACACTGTCAGTATATGCTACTTTCAGTATACGCTGCCAGTATATGCTACTTTCAGTATACGCTGTCAGTATATGCTACTTTCAGTATACACTGTCAGTATATGCTACTTTCAGTATACACTGTCAGTATATGCTACTTTCAGTATACACTGTCAGTATATGCTACTTTCAGTATACACTGTCAGTATATGCTACTTTCAGTATACACTGTCAGTATATGCTACTTTCAGTATACACTGTCAGTATATGCTACTTTCAGTATACGCTGCTTGGCTGGTCCACCGGCCATGTTTATGTTCTGACAACTTTTCTTTATGAAACAGGAGAAATTATTGTATTTATTTCTTTGTCCTTCTTGTAAACATCACATTGTATTTGTTACAAACTGTTTCGAATCGCCGTTCGTATTTCCTGTTAAGAAAACAGATACTCCAGAAGACAAAAGTCTGATGTATACAAGTTTATTGCTTATGTTGTCGGTTAATCTTTTGACAGAATTTCATGTGTGTGGGGGGTACAAGTCACAAGAGTTTGAGAATCATTGAGCTAACACAGTAAAGCTGAACACTTGGCTTTCCTTCAGTTATTTAAGCAGGACTGGTAAACCAGATGATACAGATTGTCTTCACACTCCTCATTACTGGTTTTATCAGTTTCTTACCTGTATTCTGGCGCCATCATACTTACCTGTACCCTGACTTCAGCTGGCACACCTGGACTACGGGAAACTGAGACAGAAAAACCGCAGGTAGAATGATGAGCCGTGACATCCGATGAGAGGAAAGCTTGTACGGAGAAAAATCTGCCTCATTTTGCCGCGTGTTTACTCAGCAGTGACTCACTCTTACATATCATCGTGAATCTCTTCGTTTCTTATCTATTTTCGTCGCCGTCGCCGTTCTCTTCCTTTAGCTTTTTCTCATCGACGATCTCTGCATTTATTATCTCTTTATCATCGTCGTCAGTCTCTTCCTTTAGCTTTTTCTCATCGACGATCTCTGCATTTATTATCTCTTTATCATCGTCGTCAGTCTCTTCCTTTAGCCTTTTCTCATCGACGATCTCTGCATTTATTATCTCTTTATCATCGTCGTCAGTCTCTTCGTTTGTTGTCTCTTTCTCTTCGTCGTCTTCACTCCCTTTCTTTGTTACCTCGTTCTCATCATTGTCGTCTACGATCTCTGTATTTGTTATCTCTTTCTCATCATTGTCGTCTACCATCTCTGTATTTGTTATCTCTTTCTCATCATTGTCGTCTACGATCTCTGTATTTGTTATCTCTTTCTCATCATTGTCGTCTACCATCTCTGTATTTGTTATCTCTTTCTCATCATTGTCGTCTACGATCTCTGTATTTGTTATTTCTTTCTCATCATTGTCGTCTACGATCTCTGCATTTGCTATCTCGTTTTCATCCTCGTCGTCGCTGTCAGCTTTAGCTTCTTCTTCTTCCATTTTCAGACGTCGACTTGTATACTTTTGAAGTAGTTGGTTGTCATCTGGAACTCATGGATATCCCCATACAGTTTGTTGTGGACTGGTATAGTAGTTGGCCATATCTGTCGTCTCTGTTGATCATATATCGGGCACTCCTGCAGTACGTGGTCTGTTGTCATCTTATTGGTGCCACATGCACATTTGTCATTTGATCCTGTCTTGAATTTGTTGCACAGATGGTATCTTAGCCTGTTGTTCCCGGTACATAGCCTCAGGATGATGACTTGTTCTTCTCTGTTTAGCTGGAAGTAGTCTGAGTGCTCTTTCTCTCATTTCTTCTTGTGGCTGAGATTTATCAGTGTTTTGACCTCCTGAAATGTTATGCTGGTGTCTTTATGTGGTAGTTTACCTCCTCCTTTCTCTAGGGTGTCTTCTGTTTCGTGTCCAGGTATACCACAGTGGGATGGGATCCACTGCATTACTACTTTTGATGGGATGCCCTGCGTTACTACTCTTTTGAACCATGTGGTTAACTAGTGGATTTCTGTACGTAGGTCATTGATTTCTTTGTTTCTGTTACTCTTCAGTGCTGATATTACTGACCTTGCGTCCGTGAGAGACACTTCATTTTCTTTGACAGTTTGTTCTGTCATGACAGCTTCTGCTTTGACAGTTAGTTCTGTCATGACAGCTTCTGCTTTGACAGTTAGTTCTGTCATGACAGCTTCTGCTTTGACAGTTAGTTCTGTCATGACAGCTTCTGCTTTGACAGTTAGTTCTGTCATGACAGCTTCTGCTTTAACAGTTAGTTCTGTCAAGACAGCTTCTGCTTTGACAGTTAGTTCCGTCATGACAGCTTCTGCTTTGACAGTTAGTTCCGTCATGACAGCTTCTGCTTTGACAGTTTGTTCTGTCATGACAGCTTCTGCTTTGACAGTTAGTTCTGTCATGACAGCTTCTGCTTTGACAGTTAGTTCCGTCATGACAGCTTCTGCTTTGACAGTTTGTTCTGTCATGACAGCTTCTGCTTTGACAGTTAGTTCCGTCATGACAGCTTCTGCTTTGACAGTTAGTTCTGTCATGACAGCTTCTGCTTTGACAGTTAGTTCTGTCATGACAGCTTCTGCTTTGACAGTTAGTTCCGTCATGACAGCTTCTGCTTTGACAGTTTGTTCTGTCATGACAGCTTCTGCGGCATCTGCCTCTGCTGTGGGGTTGATGGAGATTTCCCGGTTGATATTGATGTCACTCTCAGCATTTGTTATCACTTTCTTATCGTTGTCCTCAGTGTCAGCATTTGTTATCACTTTCTTATCGTTGTCCTCAGTGTCAGCATTTGTTATCACTTTCTTATCGTTGTCCTCAGTGTCAGCATTTGTTATCACTTTCTTATCGTTGTCCTCAGTGTCAGCATTTGTTATCACTTTCTTATCGTTGTCCTCAGTGTCTGCATTTGTTATCACTTTCTTATCGTTGTCCTCAGTGTCACCATTTGTTATCACTTTCTTATCGTTGTCCTCAGTGTCTGCATTTGTTATCACTTTCTTATCGTTGTCCTCAGTGTCAGCATTTGTTATCACTTTCTTATCGTTGTCCTCAGTGTCAGCATTTGTTATCACTTTCTTATCGTTGTCCTCAGTGTCTGCATTTGTTATCACTTTCTTATCGTTGTCTTCAGTGTCTGCATTTGTTATCACTTTCTTATCGTTGTCCTCAGTGTCAGCATTTGTTATCACTTTCTTATCGTTGTCCTCAGTGTCAGCATTTGTTATCACTTTCTTATCGTTGTCCTCAGTGTCTGCATTTGTTATCACTTTCTTATCGTTGTCTTTGTTCTCAGCATTTGTTATCACTTTCTTATCGTTGTCTTTGTTCTCAGCATTTGTTATCACTTTCTTATCGTTGTCTTTGTTCTCAGCATTTGTTATCACTTTCTTATCGTTGTCCTCAGTGTCTGCATTTGTTATCACTTTCTCATCTTTGTCTTTGTTCTCAGCATTTGTTATTTCTTTCTCATCGTCGTCAGTCTCTTTGTTTGCTATCTTTTATTGACCTCTGATCTCTGCATATAGTGAATTTCTTTGCTTGTGTGAAAACTCATACATTTGTCACACCTGACATATCATGGATATCTGTTTGGTATCTTGTAAAAGCCTGTATTCTCCGTGATTGTTAAGGCTTGCATGTCTTCCATATAGCTTGTTATCATGAACAAATCTTCATCTGTGCGGTGCTATGTATGTGGATGCTCGTTGTTTTAAACGCCGCAGTTGTACAGGGCCCGGCATAAAGCATGGCTGGATTTAACTGACGTAGTGCGCAGAAACTGAATACTTGTGAGAAAAAACATGAGGTCAGAGATGAGGCAGACAAACGGTCACTTTTAACAGTGGCTTCTTGGCAAACACAACATCGTGCATTCACCGTTGAAACTTATTTTTGAAAGTGGAGAATGGTCTGTTACTGTACAACGGAAGTTTCGTCGCCATTTTGAGTTGCGTCCCCGTGATAATGTTCCCAATCAGAGATCAATTTTGAGGTGGGTCAACAATTTTAAGGAAACCGCTAATTACCTTAATAACAAGTCTGCTGGTCGTCCAAGAACTCAACAGACACCTGAACGAATTCAAGAAGTCCGCAACGCATTGCTTCTTATTACAAATAAGTATTACGTAATACAAATAAGGACAAACATCTTGATATTCTAACCCTCTAGAAGAGATTTCTTTTCAACAAGGCCAAGTTAATTCATAAAATTCTGTCGCACAATGTTCCAGCCTATCTGTGGTCGTTGTTCAAATCCAACCCAAAACACAGTCAACGCTTAAACAATTGTATTCTCCCAAAACCAAGGCTTGACATGTTTAAAAAAAGCTTATCTTACTCAGCTGCCCACCTGTAGAATGCTCTACCAATTCACGTAAAACTTATAAGTAATATTCGTTCTTATAACTTTAAACTTTGTCAACATCTGTTTGATATGGACTATATACCTCCCTAAGCATTGTCTAAATTAGTTTAAAGTATGGCTTGATGTTGTAATTTATTTTTAATACAACTTTTCTATAAATTTGTTAGTTTTGAATGAATTTAAGAATGCAAGTTTATTTTATGTTGTTGCATAGATCAGAGTGTAGATAAGTTTATTATTTATTTATGTAATCATTTAATGTGTCTTCATGATTATTATACTCATTAACAAATGCTGAATGATTGTGACTGAGTGAAAGCTGTATGATGAAGGGCAGAATGTCAGACGGGCCTGCGTGCCCAAGTCTTAACCCTTTGAAAATAAAGTATGTTCGTTCGTTCGTTCGTAGCCCTCGGCCATCAACTATTAAGCATGCTTTGGCACTTGTTATGTCGGATCGCTCGCTGCGTCGCATCATTCATAATCATCTGCATCTCCACCCTTACAAGTTGCAAGTTGTGCAGCAACTGAATGATTTGGATAAAATTAACAAACTTGACTTTGCTACCGATTTTCTAACACGCATTGAAGAAAATCGGAATTTGCCCAATAACCTCATAATGTCTGAGGAAGCAGATTTTGAGTTGTCAGGAAGTGTGAACAAGCAGAATTTTAGATACTGGTCAGCTGAAAATGCACAATTACTGTATAAGAAACCGCTCCATAGTGAACGAGTAACAATGTGCTGTGGCTTTGCATCATTCGGCATTGTTTTTGAAGACGGGCATCCTCTTAATGTTAATAGCGATCACTGTGTGCAGATGCTAACTGAACACTTCATTCCAGACTTGGCCAATAGAAATAAGAGACTAATATGGTTTCAACAAGATGGAGAAACTGCCCATACAGCCCGTCATTCCATGGCCATTCTGCGACAAACAATTCCCAATCGTCTTATTTCCAGATTTGGGGATATTCACTGGCCAGCAAGGTCACCGGATTTATCGGCCGCAGACTTCTTTTGTGAGGGTATCTCAAGAACACGGTATATGCTAGTCGACCACAGCCAGTTGCAGACCTAAAAGATCGAATCCGACACTGCATTCAAAATATCCCTTTGAACATGTTAAATGGTGTTATGCAGGAATTTTCCAGACGCATAGCTGAAATTATCAAGTGTAATGGCGGTCGTCTAACCGTTGTAATTTTCAAAAACTAAATATGATTGTACGTAATACTAAAAATACCCACTTTTCTGAGTTTCATTTCACTTTTTTTTTTTTTTTTAACCAAAAACGTGTATAGCGCTTATTTATTTTCCATTTTAAAAATGCAGCCGTGCTTTATGCCGGACCGTGGACATTGAAACATGGCACAGCTACTTTCCTGAGTTCTGTCACTTGCTTTGTTGCGCATTCTATCACAACACTACATTGCTGACATTCACATAGTCTCACACAGTGATATATTACCATACACATTCCTACACAATGATATGTTACCACACATATCCACACACAATGATATATTACCACACATATCCACACACAGTGATATATTGCCACACAATGATATATTGCCACACGTTCCCACACAATGATATATTGCCACACATATTCTCACACAATGATGTATTACCTTACACATTCCCACACAATGATATATTGCCACACATTCCCACACAATGATATATTGCCACACATATCCCAACACAATGATATATTGCCACACATATTCCCACACAATGATGTATTACCTTACACATTCCCACACAATGATATATTGCCACACATATCCCAACACAATGATATATTTCCTTATACCATCAGAATGTTTTTCCCACTAAAACTTAGCATCACGCATAGTGTGATATATTCTCTGCTGTGTGATAACTAAAATGATATAACACACACATGTGCAGGAGCAATATGAGTGCTGTCTTTTATATTCTTTTTACTCTTGTAAGCAACGATAATGAGGGAGGGGGAGAGGCGGGGGTGAGAGGTTGAGAAGCAGAGTGGCAAACTAGGAGAAAAATTTAGAGAAGTTAAGAGATTTAGCACATGAGAGAGGGAGGGAGAGAGAATCTAGATGTAGACTTGTACAATCTTCCTTTTTCTTGCATGTACATAGTCCTACTTTAATACATACAGTACTTTTTTGGACAGAAATCAGGTAAATTTGAAGTAGTCCTTATCTTGTCTTTCTGTAGATATATTATCTGTTGTGTTGTACTTTTCTGTAGATATATTATCTGTTGTGTTGTACTTTTCTGTAGATATATTATCTGTTGTGTTGTACTTTTCTGTAGATATATTATCTGTTGTCTTGTACTTTTCTGTAGATATATTATCTGTTGTTTTGTACTTTTCTGTAGATATATTATCTGTTGTCTTGTACTTTTCTGTAGATATATTATCTGTTGTCTTGTACTTTTCTGTAGATATATTATCTGTTGTCTTGTACTTTTCTGTAGATATATTATCTGTTGTCTCGTAGCTTTGTAGCGTTAGCTTAACTCCACCGTTTTGTTTAACAACAGTGCTCTTTTGAACGTTTGTTCGCTCTAAGTTGTGCACTCTCAGATCATGCAGATAGTGAGGTGAGGTGAGTGAGGGAGGGAGTCTGCTCATAGAAACTCTTCTGCAGACGAAAACTAAAGAAGAGTTTTCTGGCACTTCCAAGGACGTGTAACGTCTTTGCCCGGATGTGTTCCCCGGGAGGGAGGAAATAAAGCCAAAAAAAAAAAAAAAACGAAGAGAATTTATACGGAAGTTTCCTTTTTAAAAGAAGGGAAACAAAGTTTAGCTTCCTGGATGTGATGAGATGGTCGAGTCATGGCGTGACGTGCAGCAGGCGCAGGCAGGTACAGCTAACTAGTGAAGGAGTCTTGGCTATGTTCGTTCTCTCTGTCGTGATTAAGCCTTGCTCTGATGACATGCCAGGCTTGCTTCGTTCTCCCTGATTCATGCTTATGAAAGTCACCCTTCAGAGAATGAAAATCAAAAGTGATAAAGAAGTTAGCGAAAAACAGTTTGGTTTTACACAGAATAGTGGAGCAAGAAAGGCATAAGGAAGTTGATAGAGAAATACGTGGAAGTTCAAAAAGATAGATACGCCTGTTTGATAGATCATTCTAAAGCATTTGACAGAGAGAAACATGACAAAGTAATAAAATGTCTTGAGGAAATCAGTCTTGATGGCAAAGACATCCACGTTATAACAAATCTCTACTGGGAACAGGAAGCATCAGTAAGATATGTCACAGTGACATCAGCAACGTACCTGTAAAGAGGGGAGTGAGCCAAGGATGTGTTCTGTCTCCATGTCTTCTCAACCTGTACACAGAGAACATCTTCACACACGCAGATGAACTATCAGGACTGAACGTGGGGGGGGCATATATGCAGTTTAAGGTATGCAGGTGATATAGTCATTCTAGCAGAGAGTCTACAGAAATTAATAGATATGATACAGAACCCAAGTCAAAGAATGGGGACTTGAGATTAATATCAGGAGGACCAACGTAATGGTGTTCAGCAGGAAAGACCAGAAGCCACAGATGGATATACCGTAAACAAAGGGAGAAACTACAGCTACCTAGGACATACATTAACTGGAGATGGGAGATGTGAGATGGAGATAAAGAAAAGGGTTCATTCATTCATTTGTATGCCCCTTGCGGAACTTTGCCTCCCAAACAACACTCCTGTAGGCCTCTCGGTTGTGAGCAAAATGTCCTGCTGCTGATGCATCCATTTGCAGATCATCAACGATGTCCTGCATCCATCTTCGCCTTGGTCTTCCTCTCTTTCTTTTCCCCATTATGTACCCTTCCAAGACGGTCTTCTCTAGATTATCATGACGTTTAATGTGCCCAGAATATTTAAGTTTTCTTTGTTTTATCCTCTTTACTAGCCAGCCTTCTTCAGTATTAAGTTCTAGTATGGATATATTTGTTATTTTCTTATGTCAGTGATATTTGAAGAACTTTTCTGTAGCATTTACATTCATAGGCATTTATGTGTTTCTCAGCTGTTTTGTTAAATGTCCAGATCTCACGGGCATATGTTGTGATGGGAAAGATGCATGCCCTTAAAAATCTTAGTTTTGTAATTCTATCTGTTCCTCTCCACAGATTCTTTAGTTGTTTTACTTTCTGAAGAGCGATAGATGTTCTCCTTTTAATTTCCCTCATTGTATCCCCAGTATTATTTAGTAGTGATCCAAGATATTAAAAACTCTCAATTTCTTCCAATTTTCCCTCATTGATACATATTTCAGTTGCCCTGTCTGTTTTGTCAGTTGTCATCAGTTTAGTTTTCTTTGCATTAACATAGAGGTTTTGCTCTTCGCTAGTCTTACGGACTGACACAATTAGTTTCCATCCCTTTTTGTGTTGTGGATAGTAACACTGTGACATCAGCATATCTAATCTCTCGTATTTCATAATCTCCAATTGTTATGGCATCGTAATATTCTTTGTCTACATTTTCTCTAACATTCCTCATTATATTTTCAGTATACAAGTTAAATAAGTAAGGTGACAATATGCACCCCTGACGGACCCCTTGTTCTATGTCAAACCAAGTTGTTGTTTCACCATTTATTCTTACTGCTGCTTGTTGGTCTGGATACAGCAGTGATGTTAATTGTATCAAATATGTTGGAAATCCCATTTTTTCCATGATTTCCCAAAGTTTCTGGTGCTGTACACAATCAGATGCCTTTGAATAGTCAGTAAAAGATAAATATATTCACATTAAACTCTCTTCATTTCTGTATTATTAATCTTAGATTGAATATATGATCTCTTGATCCTCTTCCTTGCCTGAAACCAGCCTGGACCATACTGACTTCTTCTATTTTCTTGCAAAGTTTAGAAAAGAGTAGGAATGGCAAAACATACGTTCAGCACCATGAAGTCAGCGTTGTTATCCAGAAATCCGCACACAAAAGCAACATTAAGATTTGTAAAATATCTTCTCTGTTTTACTGTATGGAGCAGAAACCTGGACTCTAAGCAAAAACATGGAGAGAAAGATTAATGCAGCCGAAATGTAGTTCAACAGAAAACTAGGTCATATAACATAGAGAATGACAAGAACAAATGCAAAAGCTCTAAGTACAGTGTGAAGAAAGCAAAATACTTTGGCCGTATGAAAAGACATAACAACATACTGAAGACCATACTAGAAGGAAAAGTGGAAGGAAAAAAGGACAAGAGGTAGACAAATGTAGATGTGAAGATAACATACGAGAATGGAAAGGCACAGCCTCAAGGCGAGGGAGCGAGGGAACTTGAGATTCATTACTGGCAGACATCGTTCTGGAGAAGGCACATGATGATGATAATGACTTATGTGGTTATGTATATTTTCTAAGCTCTTCGCCTCGGGAATCTGTCAATTCTGAGAAGGTAGCCTAGTAACAGCCAACAGAGTTACATTCAAATAGATGTAAGTGATCAATTGTCCTGTCACGATCATCTGTAGCTTTTCTTTTGTGTACCAGAGTTACAGATCAATTGTCCTGTCACGATCATCTGTACCTTTTTTGTGTGTACCAGAGTTGTAGGAAATGTGGCCATAGTCCGCGCCTGAGTGGGAAACGTTGTGCAGTAGACGGAGCCTGGGGTGAGAATGTTAAGCCGCCTCTAGGACAGTAAATCCAGTGCGTGCTGGAAGTGGCCAGCTGTCTGTTGACCGCCGCGGCGTCTTAGCTTGCCAGTAAACACAAGGTTACCGCCCTCCGTTTTGTTTAAACTTTGATCAGTTTCTCCGCGGAGGTCACGGGCCTCCGACACTCCTATCCGCAACACAACTCTGGCAGCTTAGCACTTCTCACACAGCCGAGTCCTGTCTGCTGACCCGCTACACCTGTTTCTCTGTTCTGGGGATGGATCATTTCTGTCATTGTAGCTGTGTATTATTTCATTTCAGTTTTCTTCTACAAGGTGGTAGCTCTGTACTGTCACTTCGTTCTCTGTAGTATCTAGACGTTGGTCATCATCTTCTCTGTAGTGTCTTTAGACATTGGTGATCATCTTCTCTGTAGTATCTCTAGACGTTTGTGATCACATTTTCAATAGTGTCTCTAGACGTTGGTCATCATCTTCTCTGTAGTTTCTCTAGACGTTGGTGGTTACATTCTCTCTAGTGTCTCTAGACGTTGGTGATCATATTCTCTGTAGTTGCTGATTACCTTCTCTGTAGTGGATCTAGGCATCGATGGTCACCTCTGTAGTATCTCTAGACGTTGGTTATCACCTTTTCTGCAGTGTCTGTAGACGTTAGTGATCACCTTCTCTGTAGTATCTCTAGACGTTGGTGATCACCTTCTCAGTAGTATCACTAGATTGGTGATCACCTTCTCAGTACTACCACTAGACGTTGATGATCATCTTCTCTGTAGTATGTCTAGACGTTGGTGATCATCTTCTCTGTAGTATGTCTAGACGTTGGTGATCACCTTCTCAGTACTACCACTAGACGTTGGTGATCATCTTCTCTGTAGTATGTCTAGACGTTGGTGATCATCTTCTCTGTAGTATGTCTAGACGTTGGTGATCACCTTCTCAGTAC
Source organism: Achatina immaculata (assembly GCA_009760885.1). Classification (NCBI taxonomy): domain Eukaryota; kingdom Metazoa; phylum Mollusca; class Gastropoda; order Stylommatophora; family Achatinidae; genus Lissachatina; species Lissachatina immaculata. The sequence continues at coordinate 69,377,423 of CM019691.1, read as the reverse complement.
TACCACTAGACGTTGGTGATCATCTTCTCTGTAGTATGTCTAGACGTTGGTGATCACCTTCTCAGTACTACCACTAGACGTTGGTGATCATCTTCTCTGTAGTATGTCTAGACGTTGGTGATCATCTTCTCTGTATGTCTAGACGTTGGTGATCATCTTCTCTGTAGTATGTCTAGACGTTGGTGATCATCTTCTCTGTAGTATGTCTAGACGTTGGTGATCATCTTCTCTGTAGTATGTCTAGACGTTGGTGATCATCTTCTTATGTTTAGACGTTGGTGATCATCTTCTCTGTAGTATGTCTAGACGTTGGTGATCATCTTCTCTGTAGTATGTCTAGACGTTGGTGATCATCTTCTCCAGTGCTCGCAGTGTTTTTTTTATCACAGCAGCTACCATTCCTTTCGGAGGTCACTTAACCAGCTTAAGATATTATTCTCTAGTCCTATTTCCGTGAATTTCCCACTAATTGTCATGTTGTCTAACTTCTGTCTTCTCCTGATATGCCATCGCCAAGGTTAGCGAACCACAACTGACCAAGACCCTCTCCCGCCTCTCCATGGTAACCCCAGTAACAGGCCTAGCATCACTAACAGGGCAGGGATCGCCATAGTCCCCATGGTGGTGGAGTCTAAGAAGCATTTGGTTTTTAGCTGGACTTCGGGACTGAAAAATTACCTTTAATCCTCTTTACTAACCAGCCTTCTTCTATATTAAGTTCTTGTAGTATGGATATCTTATTCCCGTGCCGTTAAACGTCACATAGGGCTCGCATTGTAGTTCGCCAATTTTTCCTGTCTTCGGCGAGCCTTTCAACTTCATCAAAGGATTTTATGCCTGTTAATTTGGCCTCTCTTAACAGTGTCCTCTTCAGAGTTTCGTGCGGTCTGCCTCTTTTTCTTTGGTCTGTTGTGTTCCACTTGATAGCTTGTTTTGGAATTCTCTGATCATTTCTTCTCATCACGTGACCAGCATATGTCCATCTCCTTTTCCCGATCACCCATGAGACTGGTTGTTGTTCAGTCATCTGTGTTATCTCTGCATTGTTCTTGAATTCGCTCCACTTGATGCCGAGTATTTGTTTTCAAAAGAGACTAATTTCATGTCTATTTCTTTAGTTGTTTTGCAGCTTTCACATGTATAGATGAGGGTGGATATTACATTTGAATTGAATAGTCTTAACTTGGTTTTTGTTCTTATAACTTTTGAATTTCGTATGTTCTCAAGATTCTTGAAAGATCGATGCTGTTTTTGCAATTCTAATTCTAACTTCCTTTCTAGTGTCACCATCCTGGTCTTTGTAGCTGCCAAGGTATGCAAATTGATTGAGTTCTTCAATATCTGTCCCTTCTACGTGTGTTTTTTTACATTTTGATTAATGGGAAGTTTCATTATTTCTGTTTTGTCCTTGTTATCCTTATTTTCAGTATACAAGTTAAATAAGTAAAATGACAATATGCACCCGTGACAGACACCTTGTTTTATGTCAAACCAAGTTGCTGTTTCATTATTTATTCATATTGCTGCTTGTTGGTCTAGATATAGCAGTGATGTCAATTGTATCAAATGTGGTGGAAATCCCATTTTTTCCTTATTTCCCAAAGTTTCTGGTGCTGTACACAATCAAATGCCTTTGAGTAGCCTATAAAGGATAAATATAGAGTCACATTAAACTCTCTGCATTTCTCTATTATTAATCTTATATTGAATATATGATCTCTTGATCCTCTTCCTTGCCTGAAACCAGCTTGGACCATATTGACTTCTTCTTCTATTTTCTTACAAAGTCTACCCATTATGATTTTTAACAGAATTTTACTGGCATGACTAATCAGAGCAACAGTTCTGTAGTTTGTGCATAATTTCAGGTTACCTTTTTTTGGCAGTGGTATGAATACAATTCTTTTCCATTCTTTTGGCCAAATACCTGAATGCGATATCTTTTTACATAGTGCATGATAGATTGTTGCACATTCCTTTCCTCCTGCTTTAATAAGTTCAGCTGTTATCTCATCACGTCCTGGTGATTTACTATTTTTCAGATTCTTTATTGCCCATAAAACTTCTTCTGTTGTTGGTTTGGGTTCTTTCTCCTCCAGTAATAATTCATACTGTTGATTTCTGCTTTCACAGTCGGTTGTTCCTCTGCAATATTCCTTCCATCTTTCTAGAATTTCCTCTACCTCTGTTAAGGTATTCCCCATCTCGTCACAAATTACATTTAGCTTCGGTGTGACATTTCTTGTCAATGTCTTCATTTCTTTAAACATTTCACTATCTCTTCCACACAGTCTCTGGAATTTTTTCTTCTCTTTGTTAGCCGAGTTCTGACGGACGGACGGACGGCCAGCGAAGAAACGAAGATGAGCGCTCCGAGCCAGCGAAAGACTCGCTCTTGTCTCAGACCCTCAGAGAAACGCCTTATACTTCCAACAGAAACAGAGTCAACAGTTTCCCATATCTGTTTATTTTACTTCTTCGAGTGTGACTAGCGAAGAGTACATAGATTGTGCATTATATAATAACTTAACTTAGATCATCCTTTTATTTGTTAGTGCCTTCATCAGGTGGATAAAAGTTGCCTCCTTGTCACTCGTCACCTGCTTGACTTCCTCGTCACTTGTCACCTGCTTACCTCCCTTGTCACTCGTCACCTGCATATGTCCATCTCCTTTTCCCGATCACCCATGAGACTGGTTGTTGTTCAGTCATCTGTGTTATCTCTGCATTGTTCTTGAATTCGCTCCACTTGATGCCGAGTATTTGTTTTCAAAAGAGACTAATTTCATGTCTATTTCTTTAGTTGTTTTGCAGCTTTCACATGTATAGATGAGGGTGGATATTACATTGAATTGAATAGTCTTAACTTGGTTTTTGTTCTTATAACTTTTGAATTTCGTATGTTCTCAAGATTCTTGAAAGATCGATGCTGTTTTTGCAATTCTAATTCTAACTTCCTTTCTAGTGTCACCATCCTGGTCTATGTAGCTGCCAAGGTATGCAAATTGATTGAGTTCTTCAATATCTGTCCCTTCTACGTGTGTTTTTTTTACATTTTGATTAATGGGAAGTTTCATTATTTCTGTTTTGTCCTTGTTATCCTTATTTTCAGTATACAAGTTAAATAAGTAAAATGACAATATGCACCCGTGACAGACACCTTGTTTTATGTCAAACCAAGTTGCTGTTTCATTATTTATTCATATTGCTGCTTGTTGGTCTAGATATAGCAGTGATGTCAATTGTATCAAATGTGGTGGAAATCCCATTTTTTCCTTATTTCCCAAAGTTTCTGGTGCTGTACACAATCAAATGCCTTTGAGTAGCCTATAAAGGATAAATATAGATTCACATTAAACTCTCTGCATTTCTCTATTATTAATCTTATATTGAATATATGATCTCTTGATCCTCTTCCTTGCCTGAAACCAGCTTGGACCATATTGACTTCTTCTTCTATTTTCTTACAAAGTCTACCCATTATGATTTTTAACAGAATTTTACTGGCATGACTAATCAGAGCAACAGTTCTGTAGTTTGTGCATAATTTCAGGTTACCCTTTTTTGGCAGTGGTATGAATACAATTCTTTTCCATTCTTTTGGCCAAATACCTGAATGCCATATCTTTTTACATAGTGCATGATAGATTGTTGCACATTCCTTTCCTCCTGCTTTAATAAGTTCAGCTGTTATCTCATCACGTCCTGGTGATTTACTATTTTTCAGATTCTTTATTGCCCATAAAACTTCTTCTGTTGTTGGTTTGGGTTCTTTCTCCTCCAGTAATAATTCATACTGTTGATTTCTGCTTTCACAGTCGGTTGTTCCTCTGCAATATTCCTTCCATCTTTCTAGAATTTCCTCTACCTCTGTTAAGGTATTCCCCATCTCGTCACAAATTACATTTAGCTTCGGTGTGACATTTCTTGTCAATGTCTTCATTTCTTTAAACATTTCACTATCTCTTCCACACAGTCTCTGGAATTTTTTCTTCTCTTTGTTAGCTGAGTTCTGACGGACGGACGGACGGCCAGCGAAGAAACGAAGATGAGCGCTCCGAGCCAGCGAAAGACTCGCTCTTGTCTCAGACCCTCAGAGAAACGCGTTATACTTCCAACAGAAACAGAGTCAACAGTTTCCCGTATCTGTTTATTTTACTTCTTCGAGTGTGACTAGCGAAGAGTACATAGATTGTGCATTATATAATAACTTAACTTAGATCATCCTTTTATTTGTTAGTGCCTTCATCAGGTGGATAAAAGTTGCCTCCTTGTCACTCGTCACCTGCTTGACTTCCTCGTCACTTGTCACCTGCTTACCTCCCTTGTCACTCGTCACCTGCTTGCCTCCCTTGTCACTCGTCACCTGCTTGCCTCCCTTGTCACTCGTCACCTGCTTGCTTCCTTTGTCACCTGCTTGCCTCCCTTGTCGCTCGTCACCTGCTTGCCTCCCTTGTCGCTCGTCACCTGCTTGCCTCCCTTGTCACTCGTCACCTGCTTGCCTCCTTTGTCACCTGCTTGCCTCCTTTGTCACCTGCTTGCCTCCCTTGTCACTCATCACCTGCTTGCCTCCCTTGTCACCTGCTTGCCTCCCTTGTCACGTGTCACCTGCTTGCCTCACTTGTCACCTGCTGTTTGAGTTTTCATGTGTTTGAATCATATCAAACTAACAGCGTGGTGACGTAGTAGCATCACAAACGATCTCACACAAAAACAACCTTGGATGGTGCCGTGTGACTTATGCTATCACTGAAATGTCCTTACAGACGGAAGGGATTTATTTTAAATAATTGCTTTATCACTGGCTAGAATTTAGTTCAGAGTTTCTTGTGTTACAGTTCTAGCTTTACTTCCTACCTGTCTGCTCAAAGTTGCTACATAGGCTGCTGTTTAGTTATCCTTAGTTATTCTGAAATATTATGAGGTCTAATTTATCCTTATCGAGTTTGCTGAAAGATTATGAAGTCTAGGTCAACTCTCCCTCCCCCCCCCCCACCCCCGAACCCCAGGTTATGCTGAAAGATTGTGAAGTCTAGGGTCTAGTTTATCCCCAGTTAGCTACTAACTGAAAGATGTTGGCCATCTAGATGATGCTGTATCTCCTGGTAGCTGGCTAACTGAAAGCTGTTGACCACCTAGGTGATGTTGTATCTCCTAGTAGCTGGCTAACTGAAAGATGTTGACAACCTCGGTGATGTTGTATCTCCTAGTAGCTGGCTAACTGAAAGCTGTTGACCACCTCGGTGATGTTGTATCTCCTAGTAGCTTCTAACTGAAATCTGTTGACCACCTAGGTGATGTTATATCTCCTAGTAGCTTCTAACTGAAAGATGTTGACCACCTAGGTGATGTTATATCTCCTAGTAGCTTCTAACTGAAATCTGTTGACCACCTAGGTGATGTTGTATCTCCTAGTAGCTTCTAACTGAAAGATGTTGACCACCTAGGTGATGATGTATCTCCTGGTAGCTGGCTAACTGAAAGATGTTAACCACCTAGGTAATGTTGTATCTCCTAGTAGCTTCTAACTGAAAGATGTTGACCACCTAGGTGATGTTGTATCTCCTGGCAGCTGGCTAACTGAAAGATGTTGACCACCTAGGTGATGTTGTATCTCCTGGTAGCTGGCTAACTGAAAGCTGTTGACCTCTCAGGTGACGTTAAGATATATAGGATAAAATAAGATAAATTATATAAGATAAGTTTAGTTTAGAATGGCTCTATAGCCTTGTTTGTTTGTTTTTTTCTTAAACGCTGATGTTACTAAATTCTGATATTTATCATGATATCACACTGGTTGGTAGTAATGACAGCTGATGTGTGGCAGTCAACTTTCTCTGGACTGACACTGGTAATAGTCAAGTGTGACATCAACAATCAACCGGTCATATGTAATCTCTTTTCTCCCTAATGTAATAGCCTGACCCTTAGATTATGACATCGCGTTTGAGGAAATCAGCTCATGGCATTTTTCTGTGCATAAATTCTAACTTTTGCCGTACCTAACATTGTTTAGTTACCCTTTTCTTCTCTCTACAGATATTCTCGAATTAGTTTCTTTATTTTGTTAAAAAATACGCAGAAAACATAAAGGCAGTTAACAAACGTACACAGCAGACAGATCATATAACACGTATATACACCAGGAATCTGCAGGAGACACGCACAATCTGTTTTCCTAAACATGCGTACCACGTGACACAGACAAACAAACAAATTTACTGCGATATTTACTCAGCCACATTCACAATGTAAATGTATACCACGTGCTCACCATGAGCTGGGCGGAGTTCTCCTAGAATACAGGGAGCAAGCACAACAGCCACAGGTCAGATCAGGCTAGTTCACAGAGACTGATGCCCTACTATATATGTCTTCAGCCGTAATCTCAGCGCTGGCTGCTTCTGTCCTGAGGGTCACTCGTGCTGTCATTTGTTGTGGTCAGCCTGTAAGCTGGCACTTTGTGGACTACACTTAATGTTTTGTTAGTCTGTGGTCATGTTGGAGAAGGTTTCTAGCTCAGGGGAAGTCACAACGACGACGCAGAGTACAGATACACGATCACGTCTCTACGTCTCTCTCTCTCCCCCTCTCTCACTTACTCACTCACTCACTCACACACACTTTTGGGCGTGGTTATGAAGAATCACCGGAGCGCTGTGCATTAACATGACATTTACTTTTTATTGCTAGCACAGATGTACATTAACATGACATTTACTTTTTATCGCTAGCACAGATGTACATTAACATGACATTTACTTTTTATTGCTAGCACAGATGTACATTAACATGACATTTACTTTTTATTGCTAGCACAGATGTACATTAACATGACATTTACTTTTTATTGCTAGCACAGATGTACATTAACAAGGCATTTAGTTTGTGATAGTGCAGATGTAGTTGAATGTGAGATTGATTGTCACTGAGTGAGTTGTGTCGTCCCCACACAGGGTGACCGGGGGAGAGTTGTTCGACTACATCTCAGAGAAGGACCACCTTGGCGAGGAGGAGGCGTCCTCGTTCATTGCTCAGATCCTACACGGCGTCAAACACCTGCACAACAAGAATATTGCTCACCTGGATCTCAAGGTCAGTCTAGGTTATCTCACCCGGATCTCAGGGTCACTTAGGTTATCTCTAGCTCACCTGGATCTCAAGGTCAGTCTGGGTTATCTCACCCGGATCTCAAGGTCAGTCTAAGTTATTTCTAGTTCACCTGGATATCAAGGTCAGTCTGGGTTATTTCTAGTTCACCTGGATATCAAGGTCAGTCTAGGTTATTTCTAGCTCACCCGGATCTCAAGGTCAGTCTAGGTTATCTCTAGCTCACCTGGATCTCAAGGTCAGTCTAGGTTATCTCTAGCTCACCTGGATATCAAGGTCAGTCTAGGTTATCTTTAGCTCAGCTGTATCGCAGTGTCAGTCAAGGTTATTTATAACTCACCTGGATCTCAAGGTCAGTCTATGTTATCTTCAAGAGAGAAGCATAGTTTTCATTATTATCTTCACTTCTATATCTATCATTGTGCTTTCATCATCTCACACTATCATTTACATTATCATCATCTTGCTTTCATTACAGCCAGAAAATATCATGTATGAGACTGTCTATGTCTATCTATAATCAGAGAATATCATGTATGAGACAGCCTTTGTCAGTGTCAGTGCATAGCCAGAGAATGTCATGTATAAGACTTTTTTTTTAATCCAATATCTGTCTACAGCCGAGAATATCATGTACGAGACTGTCTTTGTCCAATATCTGTCTACAGCCAGAGAATATCATGTATAAGACTTTTTTTAATCCAATATCTGTCCACAGCCGAGAATATCATGTATGAGACTATCTTTGTCTGATATCTGTCTGCAACCAGAGAATATCATGTACAAGACTTTTTTTAATCCAATATCTGTCTAAAGTCAGAGTATCATGTATGAGACCATCTTTGTCCAATATCTGTCTACAGCCGAGGATATCATGTATGAGACTATCTTTGTCTAATATCTGTTTACAGCCAGAGAATATCATGTACAGGACTTTTTTTTAATCCAATATCTGTCTAAAGCCAGAGTATCATGTATGAGACCATCTTTGTCCAATATCTGTCTACAGCCAGAGAATATCATGTTGCTCAACAAAAACTCTCAGAGAATTAAACTCATTGACTTTGGCCTGGCACAGAAGATTTCAGAAAATGATGATATCAGGGCACTGATGGGGACAGCAGAGTTTGTTGGTGAGTGTGACAGTTTATCTCAGTTATTTGTATCCATAGACTAGCAGGCACCTGCTTGGTCACAGGCATGTTCACCCACCAAGTTCACATGGGGCTTAGAAAGCTCTTACACTTGCTGCAAGATATTTTGTACTCAGTTCCTCACAGATAGTTATCATGGGGCCCAATCAGGTCATGAACACAGGCTTGCTCAGTTATCGTTATACTCTACATCTTGCTAGCTTCTGTTTGTGACAGGTTATGTCACTGACTGTCCTGTTCTGCATCCTGTAGCTTCTGTTTGTGACAGGTCAAATCACTGACTGTCCTGCTCTGTTATGTCTTCTGCCTTGCAGCTTTGGACTGTGGTAGGCCCTGTTACATGTTAGAGAGATATACGATAGGAATCTCACATCCAAAACTTCGTGTGTGTAACCTAGTTCTTCTGGAGAATATGAGAAACTCACAAAGAGAGAAAATCAGGAAGAATATCCCAGATATCTGAGAGAACTGACAAGGACAGATGCTGTATTTAGATATCTCATCTCAGTTTTATCAGGGCTAAAAACATGTGAATGTATTTATGTGGGTGTAGATGGAAGTAAATGTTTTAGCGGATGAGTAATTAAACACACTCTGATTTCTTTTTTTGCGTGAATGTTTCTTTACAGATCCATTTTTATATGTGTGCTGTGTCTCTGACATGAGGATATATGTTTATATAGGAATGTCTGAGTTAGATCTGAGAGAAAGATCTTTGATAAAGTTCAGAGATCTGAGGAAAAGATCTTTGATAAAATTCATAGATCTGAGAGAAGGATCTTTGATAAAGTTAGTAGATCTAAGAGAAAGATCTTTGATAAAGTTAATAGATACAAGATAACGATCTTTGATAAAGTTTTTGTTTGTTTTTTTCTTTGTTTCTGTCTCAGCCCCAGAAGTTGTCAGCTACGAGAGCCTGTCCTTGGCCACAGATATGTGGAGCATTGGGGTCATCACATACATTCTGTGAGTTGGTAGGAGATATATGTGTGTATGTATGTCAACATTCTGTGAGTTGGTAGGAGATATATGTGTGCATGTATGTGTCAACATTCTGTGAGTTGGCAGGAATATGTGTGTGTATATATGTGTCAACATTCTGTGAGTTGGCAGGAGAGGTGTGTATATATGTGTCAACATTCAATGAGTTGGCAGGAAAGATGTGTATGTATATGTCAACATTCTGTGAGTTGGCAGAATATATGTGTGCTTGTATGTGCCAACATTCTGTGAGTTGGCAGGAATATATGTGTGTGTATGTGTCAACATTATGTGAGTTGGCAGGAGATATATGTGTGTATGTATGTGTCAACATTCTGTGAGTTGGCAGAATATATGTGTGTGTGTCAAATTTCTGTGTGTTGACAGAATCTGTGTGCTAATATTCTGTATGCTGGTCATAACGTGAATAGCAGCAGATAAAGCGCACGCACACCCACGCACGAATGCGCACACGCGTACACATACACACCACAAAAGTTAGCATAAAAGTACATATCTGGCAGGGAGCCTCCAGACAGATAAGTATTTATTGTCTGTGTTGTACTTGACAAAGGTGTTTTGGCGAAATATTGGATTATTCTTGCTATTTCTCATTAAAAAGAGCTGCCACTATGTTTTCTTGCTGTTTCTCATTACAAAGTGTTGCTTTATGTTTCCTTCCTGTTTCTCATTACAAAGTGTTGCTTTATGTTTCCTTCCTGTTTCTCATTACCAAGTGTTGCCTTATGTTTTCTTGCTGTTTAATAAAACTGAAGCGTGCTGCCCTGTCTACGTCAGTATACAAGCTATATCGTCGTGAGTAGGCAGTCTCTGTTGTTCTGCTGTTTGTTTGAGCGATGAAGATGTTACTCTCTGTTGTTCTTTTGTTTGTTTGAGCGATGAAGATGTTACTCTCTGTTGTTCTTTTGTTTGTTTGAGCGATGAAGATGTTACTCTCTGTTGTTTGTTTGAGCGATGATGTTACTCTCTGTTGTTCTTTTGTTTGTTTGAGCGATACAGATATTACTCTCTGTTTTTTTATCTGAGCGATGCAGATGTTACTCTCTGTTGTTCTTTTGTTTGAGCGAGTGAGGCAGATGTTACTCTCTGTTGTTCTTTTGTTTGAGCGAGTGAGGCAGATGTTACCCTCTGTTGTTCTTTTGTTTGAGCGAGTGAGGCAGATGTTACTCTCTGTTGTTCTTTTGTTTGAGCGAGTGAGGCAGATGTTACTCTCTGTTGTTCTTTTGTTTGAGCGAGTGAGGCAGATGTTACTCTCTGTTGTTCTTTTGTTTGAGCGAGTGAGGCAGATGTTACTCTCTGTTGTTCTTTTGTTTGAGCGATGAAGATGTTACTTGCTGACGACAATGTCAACAACAACCTCAGCCGGAGAAGCTGTTGCCTGGGTCAGTCATTTGGTGTTATTGATTGAGCGTGCCAGCCTGTGGTGGATATTTTTATTACATGTTGTTGTTTGTCTACATACACAGTATTTCATCATTCAGTTATGTCCTGTAATTGTGGATCCTACATTCTAGTTGTCCGCTGTCTGTAGTGATGTTTGATATATGGTCAGACATCAAGAAAAAGCTGAAAGTCTGGGACAGAAAGATTCTCTGAGACGTGTGGATGTTGCAAGAGTTACATCGATTAGTCCAGTAGATTATTTCTAGAGAAAATGATCCTCGCCAAAGTCCGTGTTGTCTACAATAGTTTTTACTTGTTCACTTGTGTTCCATAGAAATATTGATAAGATATTGCTGTGTGTGGTGGCAGGGTTTTCTCGACACTGGTGTTCTACGTGCATTTCTTAGAGAAGGCAGACAGAGAGAGACACACACAGAGCTTGATTGATTTATCTTTATTTCAAAAAGGTTAAGAATTGGGCACCCAGGCCCGTCTGACATTCTGCCCTTTATCATACATCTTTCACTCTATTCCAGACATTCTACAAATATGCTGTTCATGTAACAAACATAACTAACATTGAAGCTGAGAGACATAAAATAAAATATAACATTTACGTTTTGCTCTTAAACATTCACTCAGTACAGAAGTAACTACATACATTATATAAATGACTATCTACTAAACAAAAAAATTTCGGGACTATTCTGAAAACAGTTAATTGTATTCGGTGTCTGTAAGAGCAGTTTAAGATAACTTCTAAGTTTTATAATTCATGGAGGCATGTAGTCGACATCAAATAGCACAGATCCACAGCAACAGCTATCAGTGTTCCTTCTTACGAAGTGAACTCTTCTTGCCATTTCCTCTTGACTTTTTCTTCGTCTTGAGCTTTGGCTGTCGTTTCTACTTCAGTTGATGCCGCCTCTTTATACATATTTACAGCCAGTATGACTAGGCCTTTCTCCAGGTCTCCCCAGACCTCGTAGATGATAGAGAGACCTGACGTGGATAGTTAAGGGGTTGTCCCTCTTGTTCACAAACCTGTTTTAAAATGCTCACGTTATTTAGACATACAGATATCAGCAGTTTTTGTTTGTTTGTTTGTCATAAAAACTCAGCTTTTACAAGAACTGTTTCCGTGTTCTTCTACTCTTTGCCGAAAAGAGAACATTAAAAAAACAAAAAAAAACTTTCATGTGGCCGAATACAAAACAAGTACGGAGAAGGCAGCTTCTATTTAGCTGAAGTAATCGATACCCATGTCCAAAATGGGTTTATTCAAGCTAATCGATATTTATGTCAAAATGAGTTTCGATACTTTTACGCTTGGTCGATATTTCTGTGCCCGGGTGGAGTCGATTCTCCTGCGTTTTCTTGTGGCTTTTCTGCAAACGTAGAAGATGGAGAAGAGAGGGGGAGAGAAAGCCACGAAGCGGGCAGGTTTAGTGCTTTATCCCAGCCTCTTCTGGTTATCAGCCTTTTACGTAACTTTCATAGACTTATGCGTCCCAGTTTGCCCACTCTGTTATCCTTCCCGGCCAGCATTATCATACAGTTATCTGCACTTTTATCAGAGATATACTGTAGCAGATTTCTTGTAGCAGCAGTACATTACAGAAAAATCGTACAGTAGTAAATGTATTACAAAATTATCTTACAAGTAAATATTTAATGTTGCAAATATATACTTAGCGGTTTTACAGTAATTACAGAAGTTTTAAGTTCAGTAACCTGTGACATAAATTCAGCAGGGATGTCACAGTACTACAGGCGTATCACTATGTTAACAGAATGCTGCAAAAATATCACTGAATTGTCACAGGATCATAGAAAGTGTCACTGTAATTTCACATTAATACAGAAGAATCACTAGACTGTCACATTTCTGTATTAGAATCATTAGACTGTCACGGTAGTACTTAAGTATAAATAATTTGCCACAGCATTACATATGTAACACTGGATTGTCACAGTATTATAGAAATACTACTACATTTTCACACTGCTACAGAAGTATCATTAGACTATCACAGTAATACTGAAGTATCACTAGATTGGCGTACTGTTGTACGATATAGTGAGTGACTGGCTCCATCAGCTGGCCCACGCTTTAGTGGGTGCTAGAAAGGGAGGCGGGGCACGTATGGGAATGGCCGGAGTGTGGGGATGACGGTCTCTGACTACACTTACAGTTATTGTTATACCATATAACTATCGCTGAATTATAAGAGATACCTGAGTGCAAGACGATAACACAGTGCTACTAGAAGTATACATTTGTTATCAGAGCACTGACCTGCAACGCCAAGGTCAGGAAATAAAGAGTCACCCGTGGAGCAGTGATTTGTAAGCAGTGAGGCCAAGGTCAGGAAATAAAGAGTCACCCATGAGCAGTGATTTGTAAGCAGTGACGCCAAGGTCAGGAAATAACGAGTCACTCATGAGCAGTGATTTGTAAGCACGTTAAGCTAGAAGGCATAACGGCCCGGTTTATTTGCCATTAATATAGGAGTTTATCGCAGCCAAGAAAGATAACTCATGCTTACAAGGGGACCTGCAAACATGACCCGCTCGGCTGAGAGACAGGGCCTGACCTTGCTTATTTGGGCGCTATCCAGGCTGGAGTGTTTGATGCCGGCAGCTGAAAATAAACAGATGAGGTGTGGGTGAGGTGTCAGCTGAAATCTGAAATGTCTGGCAAACAAATTAAAAACCTCTATGATCTGAGTAAGTTCTAAAATTCTTGCAGTTTTTGTGTTAGGTAGAGAAGGAATTGTCTACACAACTTCTCACATCATCAGATGATGCTGCTGTCTTCTTAACTTTCTCAAACAAACTTGTTCACCCAATACTGACTCCCACAGATGTGTAGGTTATTGCTTTCATGTTTTGTATTTTGTATTTTTTTTTAAAGGGGGGGGGGGGTAATATGGAGACATTTAAATTCTTACATTACTTCCTTCTTCATCTCACTACATTACTTACAGGGTCGAAAATCTTTCTTATCTTATCCCTAGTCTTCCCTGATACACACACAAACACAGACAGAAAACACACTTCCTCCACCTTTCTGGAAATACACACACACAAACAAGCACAAAACAAGCATGCACACACACACACACACATAAATGTCTCACTCATTGGGCCTGTTTGGGTGGCCTGATCCGAAGGTCAGAGCTTGTCTCTACAGAGACTTTCATCTCTACCATCTGTGAACCATCTCCTCACTGCTGTCTGCTCTGGTTGACGTCAGCCACACCAACCCTCACATGAAAACATTGTGGTAGTTTTAGCAAGCAAGAAGCAGCACACACAGGGACTCTCATGTCCCAGACAAAAGTGAAAACTTTCTTGCGTCTTGATGTTTTTCATTCTATGTGTATCATTTGTTTTCTGGATGCTTTGATCTTCTGCTTAGTCTATTCTTTCCTGAAGATTGTACTTGCTCTAGACTTTTTCCTGAGGAGCCTAGCTAAGAATCTGACTGTGTACACTTGCCAGTGATTGTATAAATCAAGATACCTTCACTACTGTTTCTCATTTTTACTACATCCACATCCAGCTACAGCCCCATATGTAGCTGTCTGTATGATAGTCCCATACATTGCAGCTGTCTGTATGATAGTCCCATACATAGCAGCTGTCTGTATGATAGTCCCATACATAGCAGCTGTCTGTATGATAGTCCCATACATAGCAGCTGTCTGTATGATAGTCCCATACATAGCAGCTGTCTGTATGATAGTCCCATACATAGCAGCTGTCTGTATGATGTATCCGTGCATTTCCCTGCCACAATGGCACAAAAGCTGGATGTTTCTAATAAGAAAAGCAATTGTTCTCCCCAGACTGAGCGGAGCATCACCTTTCCTGGGGGACACACAGCAGGAGACCTACCACAACATCACAGCCATCAACTTTCACTTTGACCCTGAATATTTCTCCCATACTTCAGACTTAGCCAAGGATTTCATCAGAAAACTTTTTGTGAAAAATCCAAGGTAAGCCAAGGATTTCATCATAAAACTGAAAAACACAGTTAAGCTAAATATTTCATCCTAAAACTGAAAAATACAGTTAAGCTAAATATTTCATCCTAAAACTGAAAAATACAGTTAAGCTAAATATTTCATCCTAAAACTGAAAAATACAGTTAAGCTAAATATTTCATCCTAAAACTGAAAAATACAGGGTAATCCAAAAAATTCATCATGAAATTTAAAAACGAAAGGTGATACTAGAATTTCATAAGCAAACTCTCAACAGTTATTAGTGTTTAGTTCTTAAGTTTTTCACATTTAGTGACTGGTGCAATGTGTAGGAGGACCTACATAATTCAGGCCTGACAAAGACATGACTGGAAGTCAGGTAACATTTGGATGACTGAGAAATGAATCTTGCACAGGAGCTTTGCTACAACAATATACAAGCCTTGCCATCTGAGCATAGATCATAACAACATACAAGTGCTTTGCCACCTGAACAAAGATCATAACAACATACAAGTGCTTTGCCACCTGAACAAAGATCATAACAACATACAAGTGCTTTGCCACCTGAGCATAGATCATAACAACATACAAGTGCTTTGCCACCTGAGCATAGATCATAACAACATACAAGTGCTTTGCCACCTGAGCATGGATCATAACAACATACAAGTGCTTTGCCACCTGAGCATGGATCATAACAACATACAAGTGCTTTGCCACCTGAGCATAGATCATAACAACATACAAGTGCTTTGCCATCTGAGCATGGAGCATAACAATTCACAACAAAACTTTCCTGTAACAGGTGCTGATTGAATTGACCACAAAACTGTCCTGTAACAGGTGCTGATTGAATTGACCACAAAACTGTCCTGTAACAGGTGCTGATTGAATTGACCACAAAACTGTCCTGTAACAGGTGCTGATTGAATTTAGTGGCTTGTATAATTTGACATCTGATGTGGAAATGAGACCCATGTCAGAAATTCTGTCACACAAATCAGTTTTTTTCTTTCAGTTTTGTTGTAGTTAGTCTAATAGACTGTACAGTATTGTACATGATATTTAAATCTGATATTGTTTAATGATATTTATATCTGATATTGTTTAATACCTGTTTACGAGAATATATGTAAAAGCTGTGTCGCACAGACTTGTCAAGTTTAATGATCCAAGAAACTAGACTTTGTGATTTTGTACGGGAACTTAAAAAAAAACAGTCCAATTTATTCAGCTGTAGATATGTTATCCAAGACACATAACTGCAGATATAAACTTTATCCAAGAGATGTAACTGCAGATATGGACTTTCTCCAAGAGGCATAACTGCAGATATAAACTTTATCCAAGAGATGTAACTGCAGATATGGACTTTCTCCAAGAGGCATAACTGCAGATATAAACTTTATCCAAGAGACAGAACTGCAGATATAGACTATCTAATCATGTGAAGTATAAGATTTTTGCCGTGCAAGTTGTAGAAACAGTAAATAAAAGGATCTCAGAACTAACAGATGTGAGAAGAGGAAGAGAATGGTTGCAAGTGCATGAGTGGGTGCATGGTCTCTGAACATAAATCACACCCAAGAAACAGTGCTTGATCTAACTGGATGCTTCTGCTTTTACTGCTCATCATAGAACAATTGTTCTAGCATATGTAGATTAAACTGCTTGTACTGTCAATGATAGAACAGTTGTTCTAGTATATATAGGTTATACTGCTTGAACTGCCCATGGTAGAATATTTGCCCCTGTATATGTAGATTTTATTATAGGTAGTGCTTTCCATTTACAGAATACTTGTTATTATAAAACTATATGTTGTTACTTGTTGCTAGTTTTGAAAATGCATATTTATGAGTTGTATCAGTTCAATGCTACATGAACTTATCTGTGTGGGTTGTGGTTGTACAGGAAACGTGCCACAGTGGAAGACTGTCTCAATCATCCGTGGATTCGACCGAAGGAACAGAATGAGAAGCTTGAGAGGCAGTCTGCTGTGATCAACATGGACAGCTTCAAAGCTTTTATGGCCAGGAAGAGATGGAAGGTAGCAGTAGTCATTTATCTTCTGCTCATCAACAGTTACTAAGCTGGCTCTTACCTACAACAAGTATTACCATCATCTTTGTGTAGATCTGCTGAAGACACAAAGATAATAGGCTGTTATGTGGGTTTAAGAAACTAAACCATCCAGAGAGAAGTATAAAATTATCCAGGAACACTAAAGAAGAAGTGTCAGATGATGTTCTAGGATGTACATGAGTTTGTTAAGTTTTGTGAGGCAGAACAACAGATGAAAGAGGAAATAAATGTAGTATATAGTTTCAATAAATGTAGCAAAATGTACTATAAAGCAATGGAGAAAGGTTGACCCACTGTGGGAGCCATGTTAGCGCAGTGGATTAGTCACTCGCTCCCTGACCAGGTGACCTAGTTTCAGTTTCCAGGGCTGGCATAAACTCCCAGGGTCCACCCAGCCTCAAGAAAAAAATGGCTACCAGGGGGGGTTAACTCTCTGGCTAGGAGGAGGAATGATGCGCTAGCTACAGAGTTTGTGCTGATGGTGACACTAGTCGGCAGTTTCTGGTCAGCTGCTGATCAGAAGAGCACTTACGGGTCGACCAGTAACGCTGGCTCACAACTCGTAGCTTTACTTTTACCTTTAGAGAAAGCTTTTCATGTGGAAACTGTAGCACATAATCTTAGATGTTTTAGTGAGTTTTATGTTGGTAAAGAGCCAGAGAATAACACAGCAGTTAGTAGGGAATGTAAGCTGTGAGACTCTGACACTGTGTAACTGAGACAGTCTGATAAGAATATGCACTGAGATGTTCTGGGTGGGTGATGAGCTGGGGTAGATCTTTTGTTCTGGGTTGGTGATGTTCTGGGGTAGATCTTTTGTTCTGGGTTGGTGATGTGCTGGGGTAGATCTTTTGTTCTGGGTTGGTGATGTTCTGGGGTAGATCTTTTGTTCTGGGTTGGTGATGTGCTGGGGTAGGCCTTGTGTGAAGATATGTCAAGACTGACTGATGTGAAGTTTTGCTGAGCTGGGTTGATTGAAGATGTACCAAGATATATTGTTGTGAAGATGTACCAAGATATATTGTTGTGAAGATGTACCAAGATATATTGTTGTGAAGATGTACCAAGATATATTGTTGTGAAGATGTACCAAGATATATTGTTGTGAAGATGTACCAAGATATATTGTTGTGAAGATGTACCAAGATATATTGTTGTGAAGATGTACCAAGATATATTGTTGTGAAGATGTACCAAGATATATTGTTGTGAAGATGTACCAAGATATATTGTTGTGAAGATGTACCAAGATATATTGTTGTGAAGATGTACAAGTTAGTGTTGTATTGAAGTGATGTGATGAACATGCTGTCTCATGCTGTTCTTGTCTGTTAGCAATCCATGCGTGTTGTCAGCCTGTGCAACCGCCTGTCCAAGAGCGTGCTGTTGAGAAAGAGTACAGACACACTGGGGAGCAGGAACACGCTGGATGAGGAGGTAAGTCAGCATTTGCGCTTGCAACACACCTGGCAGCATATGTCTATAACATATCATCATCACTAGTAACAGTGTACAGGTAAGAATGTTAGCATGAAAATGTAGTGTTTTATATATTACAACAAACATCTGTTAATTCACAGGGTTTTTGCAATCCTTTCGGTGTAAGCTTTGAAAACAGCAGAAATCATGTTCGTAGCATTATTTATATTTATTCACAATTATTTATTCATGCATTTGTGTGATTTGTGATACTTGAATCTTTGATGTGGTTATGGGAAAGTTTTTATAAAGTCATGGAAAAATGTGTGGAAAATTATGGGAATTAAGGGAAGGTTTTTGTAAAGTCATGAAAATGAAAGGAAAGTTTTTGGAAAGTCATGGACTTTGATATGAGAACTTTTAGGAACCCTCTAAGTTTCATGTCTTGTTCATGTTACCAGCACAGAATCGAGCTTACTGCTATCATTTATGTGTTACCTTTCATTAAATTTCTTACTAAAACAGAAAAAAAATATTTTGTTTCTAAACACTATGATGGTTAGTTACCATTTGCTATCCTCAAACTTTGCACAGAGAAAGTAAGTTGGTTGTCTAAACACTATGATGGCTAGTTAACAGTTACTGTCCTCAAACTTTGCACAGAGAAAGTAAGTTGGTTGTCTAAACACCATGATGGCTAGCTATCAGTTACTGTCCTCAAATTTTGCACAGAAAAAGTAAGTTGGTTGTCTAAACACTATGATGGCTAGTTAACAGTTACTGTCCTCAAACTTTGCACAGAGAAAGTAAGTTGGTTGTCTAAACACTATGATGGCTAGCTACCAGTTACTGTCCTCAAACTTTACACAGAGAAAGTAAGTTGGTTGTCTAAACACTATGATGGCTAGCTACCAGTCTTAAACTTTGCACAGAGACAGTAGAGGGGTTGTCAGTGCTGAGACTGTGTTTCCTGGTGTTACAGTGAGCATGTCTGGGAAGCACAGTTACACTTCATGAGTTTCCTAGATCTTGCTCAAGCAAAACAAAAAGGGAACATATTTTGAGATTTTTTTTTTTTAATCCAAAGAGCATTTTTCTTGCCTGGTATTTCATATATTTCCTTACCTTCCCTCGTACAAAACTATTACAATATTTCATCACTTCTCATCTCATCTCATACTGTTACAGTATTTCATCACTTTTCCTCTCATCTCAAACTGTTACAATATTTCATCACTTCTCCTCTCATCTCAATTACAATATTTCATCACTTCTCCTCTCATCTCAGTTACAATATTTCATCACTTCTCCTCTCATCTCAGTTACAATATTTCATCACTTCTCCTCTCATCCCAGACTGTTACAATATTTCCTCACTTCTCTCATCTCAAACTGTTAAAGTATTTCATCACATTTCTCCTCTCATCCAAAATTATTACAAGTTTTTTTCACTGTTTTTTTTCCTCATCTTAAGTTCGTGTATTTCCTCACTTCCTGTTTCATCCATGTACAATATATCTTCACTTCTCCACTTATCCAAGCTCTTAGAATATTTCTTGACCACATTGAAATAATCAGATTTCACCAGTTGTTCCCGAATAAGCAAATGATTTGCTTGTTAATTGTCCATATCAGTGCACAATAAATAATAGACCATTTGTGGCAGTTGTAAGTATAATAAAGATTATTGTTGTTTGTTTTTCATATTGTCTTCTAGTTCTGACATCATGCAGAGGTTTTGTGCAGTGTGCAAAGGTTTGTTGATAAGCAAGCAAAGTTGTGCTAGTGTATGAGAGACATAGACAAATCAAACTTGTGACCAGCTCCATTTGGTCAAAGTTACCAGACAGAGTTTGTGAAGGTTTTGTGTTTCATCATCAGATCTGGACTTGCCAGGCTGGCTTGCATGACAAAATAAGGTCTAGGTTTGGTCACGCATCTTTTAACGGATAATGTTAGGATTGTAACCGTTGTGTAAATTCACTAGACAGATGCAGAATTTTGGTGGGCTGTTATATGTTTATGAGGATATGTTTGTTTACTCTCATATAAATCATAGTTAGACTTCCACATATTCATTTTCAGTGACATAACTCAGGTTGTGTTGTAATCTAACAAGCTGTATTGTACATTATTAACTCTCCATATTTGTCACTGCATATGCACACATATAACATATCAAGTATTCATATTTTGCCACTGACACAAAATGTGAGCATCAATCATCATCATCATCATAAGCTCCAGATTTGCAGCCTTGTACCCAGAATGCTTCTTCTTGGGTGGTGTTAACACTACTGCCTGCTTAATTACCACAAGGCCAGGGTTTAGCATCGTTCACACTGTTATTCGGACTCGTCTGCTATTGCATTTTGTTTTGTGCCTCCCCTGGTAGCAGTTTATGAAGAGCTTGTGCCATGATGGTAAGTGCTTGGTGTGGTGAAGCTTTCATCCACTTACATTATGTTGTTGTCGTGTTTGTAAGATGTGCTCATGAAGAAGTATCATTTGAACTTGGAAGATTCATTCGTGCCAGTAATTGTATTGTTCTCCATGCTAACTGCACTGTTGTAATTACATTATATGTAGTTTTATGTGTTAATTATATGATTGACAGATAAATGGCACGTAGCTGTTGTTGGACTTTTCAGTTTTTAAAATTCATTTTATTCACTGTTTCACTTACATTTCTGTTTTGTTATCACTTAACAACAATTATGTTATCACTTACAACATTTATGTTATGTTGTCACTTACAAGATTTATGTTATGTTGCACCATATTTAATGTTTTTTCCACTAATTTAGCCTTCTTATTTGTGTCTTTGTTCAAAGTTATTTTGTTGTACTTTTCTTTTATTTTCATCTGTTTAAATCATTTATTATTCTCTTATTTTATTGGTGCATCTGTTCTGTTTTTATGGGTTATTACTTTTGGTTTTTTGTCTGTACTGTTTTTATATGTTACTGTTTTTGTTATTGTTGGCAAATCTGTTTTTGTTTGTCATTGTTTCAGGTTGTTACAGTTTGTGCTGATTCTGTCACCACTGATTTTGATTACCATAATTGATGCTGCTTTTTATCACTTCTCCTCTCATCTGAAACTGTTGCAATACACATACACATACATTTGGTTGTTATTTTTGGTTTTTAGAGTCTGTTTTTATTTGGTTACTATTTTTAGTTAGTGAAGTCTGTACTTTTTAAGAATGAGTTAATTTCATTGTCTCATGCAGACATCTTTTTTTTTTTTATTTTAAGTAACTATTTGGTTATTGCAAATTGTGCAGGTTTTATTGGTTGATATTTTTAATTATTACAGTCTGTGTTCTCTTTTTTTTTTTTTTTGTTTCCTGACAGGAAACATCAAGACTTGACAATGTGTTAGAAGAAAAAGAGAAGAGTGTAGCAGCTGCTCAAGACCCCAAACTCTCTTTGCATGATGTGGTAGTTTCAGATGTGGACATGGATGTCAAACTTCAGACAGGCAGCTCTTGTTCAGCTGATGGAGATAGCTCAGATCATGTTGGTGACAGCCAAACTGAGTCTGAAATTTCTGGCAATTATTTGAAAGACTTCAGGAGTGATGTTGCTATAGAACAGATTAGTGATGCTTGTGTGGAGGCCATCAGTTATGTTGCCATAGAACATACTGGTGGCACAGGTGTGAAGGTAGACATCAGTGATGCGACCATAGAACAAATTGGTGTAGTCGATGTGAAGCAAGACAGCTGTGATGTGGCTGTAGAACATGCTGGTGCAACTGATGTGAAGAGAGGCATCAGTGATGTGACCATAGAACAAATTAGTAACACTTGTATGATGGAGGACATAAGTTGTGTGGCTGTTGAACAAGTCAGTTTCACTGGTGTAAAAGAAGGCACCAGAGATATAGCTATAGAACAGTTAAATCACGCCAGGTTGGAAACAGGTGTCAATGTTGCAGCTACAGAACAAATTAATGACAGCAGGTTGGAGGTAGGTATCAATGATGCAGCTACAGAAAAAATTAATGACAGCAGATTGGAAGCAGGTATCTGTGATCCAACTGTAGAACAAATTACTGGCACCAGATTGGAGGCAGGTGTCAGCAATGTAGCTATAGAACAAATCAGTGGCACTGGTATGATTAAAGAACAAATCAGTCTCTCAGATGTAGCAGTAGAATACAGCAGTGACATAAGGGTGCAGAAAGAGATCATTGTTATAACTGAAGAAGATAGTGACAGTGATGCTGAGAAGCTGATGTAAAGGAGGCTATCAGCAATGTAACAGTGGTGCTGAGAAGCTGATGTAAAGGAGGCTATCAGCAATGTAACAGTGGCACTGAGAAGCTGATGTAAAGGAGGCTATCAACAATGTAACAATGGTGCTGAGAAACTGATGTAAAGGAGGCTATCAACAATGTAACAATGGTGCTGAGAAGCTGATGTAAAGGAGGCCATCAACAATGTAACAATGGTGCTGAGAAGCTGATGTAAAGGAAGGTATCAACAATGTAACAATGGTGCTGAGAAGCTGATGTAAAGGAGGTTATCAGCAATGTAACAGTGGTGCTGAGAAGCTGATGTAAAGGAAGGTATCAACAATGTAACAATGGTACTGGGAAGCTGATATAAAGGAGGCTATCATCAATGTAACAATGGTACTGGGAAGCTGATATAAAGGAGGCTATCAGCAATGTAACAATGACAGTGGTGGTGAGAAGCTGATATAAAGGAGGCTATCATCAATGTAACAGTGACAGCAACATGAGTGAGGATATCTGTGATGGTTGTAAGGAATAAATCAGTGAACTTGATGTGATAGAGGTCATGTATATAACAAAGAGTGGATCAGTGACATTGATGTGATAGAAGAGATCGCTTATGTAACTAAAGAGTGGATCAGTGACATTAATGTGATAGAAGAGATCACTTATGTAACTAAAGAGTGGATCAGTGACATTGATGTGATAGAAGAGATCACTTATGTAACTAAAGAGTTGATCAGTGACATTGATGTGATAGAAGAGATCACTTATGTGACTAAAGAGTGAAAAAAACTTATATGACTAAAGAATAAATCAGTGATGTTCCTAATTCTGTGACATTGCTCAGGTTTTAGTGACATTAATCCACATTAATCATGCTGTGACAGAGTCTGATCACAGTAATGATTATGGAGGGGAAGGTACAAACTGTTGATTACTGAGCACACATTACTGATAATGTCAGTCAGTAATTCTCCACAGTGTTATTATCAGTAGGCATGATTTTCTCATATAATCAGTGAATGATGAGGCAGTGATCACATATTGAAAACTGCTTTCAAAGTTTCTCTTTATCCCAGAGAAAGAGAGAGCCTCATTTCTTAGATTACTGCCTGGTGTATATTTTATGTATACTACAAGAGATTGTCTTTATACTAGAGCAAGAATTATACTACAAAAGATTATCTTTATACTAGAGCAAGAATTATACTACAAAAGATTGTCTTTATACTATAATAATTAGTGTATAAGTATACAACTATACACGAAGCACTGCAGTAAAGCTGTGATACCAAAATGTATAAAATAGGAAAAAAGTAGGAGCAGCTTTATTACTTAACGATTACAAAGTTGTGACGTTTCGCCGTGAGCCTTAATCATACAAAAAACATACAGGACGAAGAAATAGAGAGAGGAGATAAAGTATAGATTCACATGAATACTAAAAAAAAAAATTTTTTTAAAAGAGTACTTAGCTGTAAATTGTAAGGTGTGGCTTGTCCGACGGTGTGTGTCAGGAATGGATTTAGTAGAACGTGGAGACTGTTTAAATAGAGACCTGTGATATGTGGTCAGTGGGTTGTAACTGGGGGTGGTGGATGGGGAACCGGGGAGGGGAGAGAGAGTGATGCAATACCGTCACTCTCTCTCCTTGGTATTGCATCACTCTCTCTCCTTGGTATTGCATCACTCTCTCTCCTTGGTATTGCATCACTCTCTCTCCCTGGTATTGCGTCACTCTCTCTCCCTGGTATTGCGTCACTCTCTCTCCCCTCCCCTGTTCCCCATCCACCACCCCCAGTTACAACCCACCGACCACATATCACAGGTCTCTATTTAAACAGTCTCCACGTTCTACTAAATCCATTCCTGACAAACACCGCTGGACAAGCCACACCTTACAATTTACAGCTAAGTACTCTTTTAAAAAAATTTTTTTTTTTAGTATTCATGTGAATCTATACTTTATCTCCTCTCTCTATTTCTTCGTCCTGTATGTTTTTTGTATGATTAAGGCTCACGGCGAAACATCACAACTTTGTAATCGTTAAGTAATAAAGCTGCTCCTACTTTTTTCCTATTTTATACATGTCTTTATACTAGAGCAAGAATTTTTAATCATAAGTATCCACATTCTGGGGGGTATTATAGCCAAATAGCCAAACAATGTAGGTTTGGAGGCCAAACAATGTAGGTTTGGAGGCCAAACAATGGAGGTTTGGAGGCCAAACAATGGAGGTATGGAGGCCAAACAATGTAGGTTTGGAGGCCAAACAATGTAGGTTTGGAGGCCAAACAATGGAGGTATGGAGGCCAAACAATGTAGGTTTGGAGGCCAAACGATGGAGGTATGGAGGCCAAACAATGTAGGTTTGGAGGCCAAACAATGGAGGTATGGTGGCCAAACAATGTAGGTTTGGAGGCCAAACGATGGAGGTATGGAGGCCAAACAATGGAGGTTTGGAGGCCAAATAATGGAGGTATGGAGGCCAAACGATATAGGTTTGGAGGCCAAACGATGGAGGTATGGCGGCCAAATAATGGAGGTATGGTGGCCAAAAAATGGAGGTATGGTAGCCAAAAAATGGAGGTATGGTGGCCAAAAAATGGAGGTATGGTAGCCAAAAAATGGAGGTATGGTGGCCAAAAAATGGAGGTAAGGCGGCCAAATAATGGAGGTATGGTGGCCAAAAAATGGAGGTATGGTAGCCAAAAAATGGAGGTATGGTGGCCAAAAAATGGAGGTATGACGGCCAAACAATGGAGATATGGTGGCCAAAAAATGGAGGTATGGTAGCCAAACAATGGAGGTATGATGGTCAAACAATGGAGCTATGATGGCCAAACAATGGAGGTATGACGGCCAAACAATGGAGATATGGTGGCCAAAAAATGGAGGTATGGTAGCCAAACAGTGGAGGTATGATGGCCAAACAATGGAGGTATGGCGGCCAAACAATGGAGATATGATGGCCAAACAATGGATTTAAGGCGGCCAAAAAATGGAGGTATGATGGCCAAACAATGGAGGTATGATGGCCAAACAATGGATTTAAGGCGGCCAAAAAATGGAGGTATGATGGCCAAACAATGGAGGTATGATGGCCAAACAATGGATTTAAGGTGGCCAAACAATGGAGGTATGATGGCCAAACAATGGATTTAAGGCGTCCAAACAATGGAGATATGATGGCCAAACAATGGATTTAAGGCGGCCAAACAATGGAGGTATGATACTGAATTGTAATTTTGATTAGTAACGATGACCATTCATTGTAAATAAATATGATAGAATCCTTATAATTTTCTGTTAGCTGATCTCTTTCTTGCTATCTACATGTGAAATAAAACCAACCTGTTGATATCTTTTAAAGTCATACTGGTACCTGTTATGACTGATGATGATGGTTTTGACAGTGTTGAAGGGAATATGTGGATATGGTGGTCCACTTGGTGGCTATAATTGTAAAATGCTTAAGAATCCCTGTACTAGAGCATATATCTATGATGTACAAGAGTGCATGTATATATGTGAAGCTTCAGATATAGGCATACAAAGGTGTAGACAGATAACATTTAAGATAGGTGGAACACCATACTCAGATAACATCAAAGATAGATGGAACAATATGGATAACAACTAAGATAGACATAACAACATGGATAACAACTAAGATAGATGGAACAACATAGATAATAACTAAGATAGATGGAACAACATGGATGACAACTAAGGTAGATGAAACAACATGGATAAACAACTAAGATAGATGGAACAGCATGGATAAACAACTAAGATAGATGAAACAGCATGGATAAACAACTAAGATAGATGAAACAGCATGGATAAACAACTAAGATAGATGGAACAGCATGGATAAACAACTAAGATAGATGAAACAGCATAGATAAACAACTAAGATAGATGGAACAGCATGGATAAACAACTAAGATAGATGGAACAGCATGGATAAACAACTAAGATAGATGAAACAACATGGATAAACAACTAAGATAGATGGAACAACATGGATAAACAACTAAGATAAGATGAAACAACATGGATAAACAACTAAGATAGATGAACAACAGACAGCCAGGGAAACAACTCTTGCTCCACTCTCTGCATTCTGGCACGGGAAAGAACGATTACCTCCCTTAGAACCCTGCAGTGTTTGGGTATACAATGTATAGGATCGTGATGATATTTGTGTGTACTGTACGCATACCTGGTCAGGTAGAAGAAACTCTTTGTCTTATCATCTTCTAGATGTGTCATTTGTGTGTTTTATTATTTGTCTCATCAGTTTTATCATTAAAGACGATGTTTTGGTTTTTTTTTTACCTTTTATCCTGTTTTAGGCTTGTTTTCACAGAGAGAGAGAGAGAGAGAGAGATGGTACAGTGATGATGTAATATATGACCAGCAGCTGTCAACCTGAAGATTGTGTCATCTGGTGAAGAAATTGCCCCTCTTTCCTTGCTGATACTTGTCATAAAAGTGTCACGTTGGAGAGGGGGGGGTGACAAATTCATGCATGTTCTCATGTAGCCATTAGCACACAGAATCATCACAATCTGACTAAGTTAGCACACAAGACTATCACAATCTGACTAAGCACACAAAATCATCACAATCTGACTAAGTTAGCACACAAGACTATCACAATCTGACTAAGTTAGCACACAAAATCATCACAATCTGACTAAATTAGCACACAAAATCATCACAATCTGACTAAGCACACAAAGCTATCACAATCTGACTGACCAAGTTAGCACACAAAACTATCACACTCTCACTGACTACAGTAACATTCAAAAGCAGCATTTAAGCTGTGGTCTTCACCAGATTTCACATCTTGCCATGGTGGCACTCTGTTGTGTAGGGATGTAAGATGCAAGTCTGATGTCAAAAGGTTGAACAAGTACTTTGTGCTCAGTGTGAGCTGACAGAGTGTAATAATACAGTACTTTGTGCTGAGTGTGAGCAGACAGAGTGTAATAATACAGTACTTTGTGCTCAGTGTGAGCAGACAGAGTGTAATAATACAGTACAGTAAGGCGAATGAAACTTGTAATCAGTGTCCTAAACTTGAACATTCATCTACATGCTGTACAAACTCAAGGCCAGACAGTCTATGTAATAACTTATTGATCATGCGGCCAACCAGGTGTACGATTTATTTCCTGAACACACCTGTTTGCAGCAAAATGTTGTAATCAGTCTACTTTCATTAAACTGGTATGTTCTATAGTGCAACAGTGAATGATAGGAGCCTTAACATGTTTTGGTGCTTTGTTGCTTGAAAATAAGTTATTTTTTGATATTTGATTGAAAGTGCTGTCAGGTAGAAACTTTGTTAGCTTAAACAACCCAGACTTGCTGGCTTAGTTATATTAAAGAAATTAAAGATGGACGCATGTAGATCTGGACTAGCCAGACTGCCGGGGACGGGCGGCTCACCTCCCTGTCTTGCTGCTCACCTCCCTGTCTTGCTGCTCGCCTCCCTGTCTTGCTGCTCGCCTCCCTGTCTTGCTGCTCACGTCCCTGTCTTGCTGCTCACGTCCCTGTCTTGCTGCTCGCCTCCCTGTCTTGCTGCTCGCCTCCCTGTCTTGCTGCTCACCTCCCTGTCTGCGCTGTCTGTTAATTTCACCAGCCGTCTCTCTTTGATCTCATGCACGCAGACTAACATGCTTGTCCTCTTCTCACTACTTAGTGGCATAATTAGGCAGACATAATATTTCTGTCATGTTGGACTTCTGTGGCACCCTGTGTGTAGGAAGCTCAGAGTACCTGATGCCAGTTTAACAGACAAAAGTCACGACATACCTCATTGACGAGGCTGTTAAAGTTAACACTGAAACAGGCCAGTTATGCGGTTTTTAATTTAGTAACAGGTGGTAGGTGCTTAGTCATAATGTTGACTCATTTCGCTTCAGATAGAAATATTCTCACACAGCAAGCTTACTAGCGTGGCCGTGCTTTAGTTGCCTGCCTGCCCGTGGCAGCATTCATTATAGTAGGCTGTATTAACTCTGTGTGTTTGTATGAGAGAGAGAGAGAATCAGTGAATGAATGATCCTTATATTTAAAGGGTAAACAATTTGGCACGCAGGCCCGTCTTACGTTCTGCCCTTCATCTGTTAAATGAGAGAGAGAGAGATAGATTGAATGATGTTTCGAGGTGTTACCACAAGCATTAAAGTGTGTTCTTGTTCACATTTTATGTATCCTGGAGTTTATGGCGTCAGTTATAAAGTGTGTTCTTTCACTATTTTAATATGTTCATTAACGTATTATTATTTTGTTCTGTGTGACCTTTTGTTTATAGATGTTGCTAGAACTCTCTGTGTTCTGTGTGCCCTTTTGTTTATAGATGTTGCTAGAACTCTCTGTGTTCTGTGTGCCCTTTTGTTTATAGATGTTGCTAGAACTCTCTGTGTTCTGTGTGCCCTTTTGTTTATAGATGTTGCTAGAACTCTCTGTGTTCTGTGTGCCCTTTTGTTTATAGATGTTGCTAGAACTCTCTGTGTTCTGTGTGCCCTTTTGTTTATAGATGTTGCTAGAACTCTCTGTGTTCTGTGTGCCCTTTTGTTTATACGTCGTTCTTCACTGTCACATCCCTTGTACTGGCAGCAGCAGTATGTTGGTCAGTTTGTATTGATAACCTGCGCTTGTACACTGTAAAGCTGCCAGTCTGGAATATTTCATAAATTCTATAGAGTTGAAGTAAATCATTACAAAACGTGTTATAATCTTTATCGTACTGGTACCTGTAGCTTTGTGAAACAAGTGTCTAGTCAAGCAAGCTTTGTGGCTGCTAGAAATATGCTTGGTCCGCCTAGTTTATTTTTGGCCTGTGTGAAGCTGTTGATGAATACATATTGAAGTGAGATTTGCTTTGAGGTTTCGGCGCCACCAGTGTCTGTGTTGTGTGTTTGTGTGTCTGTTTTATGCGTCTGTCTTGGCTGTATTGTATGCCTGCATGTCTGTTGTGTGTATGTGTCTGTTTTCTGTGTCTGTCTTGGCTGTATTGTATGCCTGTATGTCTGTTGTGTGTATGTGTCTGTTTTGTGTGTCTGTCTTGGCTGTATTGTATGCCTGCATGTCTGTTGTGTGTATGTGTCTGTTTTGTGTGTCTGTCTTGGCTGTATTGTGTGCCTGTATTTCTGTTGTGTGTGTGTGTGTCTGTTTTGGCTGTATTGTGTGCCTGCATGTCTGTTGTGTGTGTGTCTGTTGTGTCTGTTTTGTGTCTGTCTTGGCTGTATTGTGTGCCTGTGTCTGTTGTGTGTGTGTCTGTGTCTTGGCTGTATTGTATGTCTGTTGTGTCTGTGTCTGTCAGTTGTGTCCGTATGTATGCGTTATGTGTATGTGTCTGTGGTGTGTGTGTGTCTGCGTTATGTGTCTGTTTGTGTCTGCGTTATGTGTCTATGTGTCTGTGTTATATGTCTGTGTATGTCTGCATTAAGTATGTGTGTGTGTTTAATAGGATCTCATGACTTGGTACAGAATGGGTGTTAGTGACGTTATGTTGTAGCACATTGTAGGTTTTGTTATGTGTGTTGTAGCACATTGTAGGTTTTGTTATGTGTGTTATAGCACATTGTAGGTTTTGTTATGTGTGTTGTAGCACATTGTAGGTTTTGTTATGTGTGTTGTAGCACATTGTAGGTTTTGTTATGTGTGTTATTAGTATTGACAAAATCTTGTGCCGTCTGAAACTGGGGGTGGGGGGAGTTACCCACCCAACCCAAACCCACACCCGAAAATATGGGTGCCAGTTTTGACACTGTAGCTGGAAAGTGTTATTTTATAAGGTAAAGTGTCATCTTGCAGGATCATGTTGCTGATGTGTGACATTTCAGATCAGTGTTAACGAAAGGTGTAGGATCTTCAGCTGTGGAACTCCGGGGGGAAAAAATAAATTTTAAAAAAGTCCATGAATGTATATTGACAAAGATTGAGTGACAGATGTCCATCATAGTCACGTGTAAAGAAGTGGCGTATTAACTTCAGAGTACACATTTGACAAATAGAAGATGCAGCAAGATTTAAAGGCCTTCAGCAGTGACGACTCGAGAAATTAGTGCTCACGTCGAATCTCCTGATTTTGGCAGATAGACGAACAACAATTGCCGGGACATCAGAGATATTCAGGGAACACATTTTAGTTTATGAATATTTAACTCTGCAGATGCTCTGGACCATGTGGCAGCCGGCAAGAAGTGAAAGCAAACGTATACCTCCCAAGTTGATTTTGCAGTATTTTGAGTGATCTAGTGATAACTTTTTGCAACGATTCGTCACTGTTGATGAAACGTGATTACACCGCCATAATCCCCAGACCAGACGAGAGTCACAAACAGGGGTCTCTCTGCAGGTTAGTCTAGGGGATCTAGACTTTTTGCAGCGTCGTCGTCCCCACACACACACACAAAGAAAGTGTGACCTAATTTGGAAGTTCTGGGAAGGCTCCGCCGTCACGCTACTCCGTCCGCCTGGTAACTGTATGCCCAACAAGCCCAGCACTACAACAGCAGCAGATCGGGACCGGAGACTCCCGTGCTGTGTGTACACAGACATCGTGATGGCTACAGCTTTGGGCGGACATGTCCGCTGGTTAGCCGGCACTTTTATGTTTTACATTCCCGCCTGCATTATTCGATACATTTAATGTGACCGTAAGCTGCAGGTAATGTTCATACAAGTAGCTGAACTGTGGCGATGTGTTAGGTTCTTGTGAATGGTTCACTTCCCTCAGGACGGTTAGTGATGTTTGTGTGCCGGTCGTTTGTCTGTAGTTGGGTCAGTTTGTTGTGGAAATTAGCCGCCAGCCTTTGATGTGGTTATGATTACCTGGTCTCGGTCGTCGTATTTATAGCCTGTGTCAAGTGTTTGAAACCTCAGTCATACCTGTGGTCTGTATCAGATGTGTGAAGCCTCAGTCATACCTGTGGTCTGTATCAGATGTGTGAAGCCTCAGTCATACCTGTGGTCTGTATCAGATGTGTGAAGCCTCAGTCATACCTGTGGTCTGTATCAGATGTGTGAAGCCTCAGTCATACCGTGACTCTAGTCTAAAAGTGAGCATTTGTTGTGGAGAAGTTCAGATAAGAACAAACTTTCACCCTATAAGTTGTGTAATGTGGCGTGGAAAGTCTGCTAGGACACACAAAAAAGTCTGCTAGGACACACAAAAAAGTCTGCTAGGACAGAGAAGTGGCTGAATATCTGAAACTGTTTTTCTGTCGCTGCCGCCAGCACTTTGCTATTTGTACCGGCACACACCCACTTCACTGAGATATCAGATCATGTAGTGGAATTGATCGGGACATTGAAAACAGCATTGGACAGTTCGAAAACTTCAGCGTATACAGGCTGTGTAAATCCGTATACAGGCTGTGTAAATCCGGTCAGAGTTAAAACATTTCTGTACAAATTTTGTGTAAGAAAATTGTTACAGCGTGTACATAACAAGTATGTTAAGCTGGCAGCTACATGCATGAACAGAGAGTATATCTGCTAGGCTGGCCAGTATAGATGTGATCTATGTACAGCTCAGTGCTCAAATAAGAAATATCTGTACAGCTCAGTGCTCAGATAAAAAAAATATCTGTACAGCTAAGTGCTCAGATAAGAAATATTTGTACAGCTCAGTGCTCAGATAAGAAATATCTGTATAGCTAAGTCCTCAGATAATAAATATTTGTACAGCTCAATGCTCAAATAAGAAATATCTGTACATCTAAGTGCTCAGATAAGAAATATCTGTACAGCTGAGTGCTCAAATAAGAAATATTTGTACAGCTCGGTGCTCAGATAAGAAATATTTGTACAGCTCAGTGCTCAAATAAGAAATATTTGTACAGCTGAGTGCCCAAATAAGAAATATCTGTACAACTCAGTGCTCAGATAAGAAATATTTGTACAGCTCAGTGCTCACATAAGAAATAAATGTACAGCTCATTGCTCAGATAAGAAACCTGTACAGCTAAGTGCTCAAATAATAAATATTTGTACACTTAAGTGCTCAAATAAGAAATTTTTCTACAGCTAGGTGCTCAAATAAGAAAATTTTCTACAGCTAAGTGCTCAAATAAGAAATATCTGTACAGCTCAGTGCTCAGATAAGAAACCTCTCTATGGCTAAGTACTCAAATAATAAACCTCTGTATGGCAAAGTACTCAAATAAGAATATCTGTACAGCTCAGCGTTCAGATCAGAAACTTCTGTATGGCTAAGTGCTCAAATAAGAAATGTTTGTACAGCTCAGTGTTCAGATAACAAATAACTGTACAGCTCTGTGCTCAGATAAGAAATATTTGTACAGCTCAGTGCTCAAATAAGAAATATTTGTACAGCTGAGTGCCCAAATAAGAAATATCTGTACAACTCAGTGCTCAGATAAGAAATATTTGTACAGCTCAGTGCTCACATAAGAAATAAATGTACAGCTCATTGCTCAGATAAGAAACCTGTACAGCTAAGTGCTCAAATAATAAATATTTGTACACTTAAGTGCTCAAATAAGAAATTTTTCTACAGCTAGGTGCTCAAATAAGAAAATTTTCTACAGCTAAGTGCTCAAATAAGAAATATCTGTACAGCTCAGTGCTCAGATAAGAAACCTCTCTATGGCTAAGTACTCAAATAATAAACCTCTGTATGGCAAAGTACTCAAATAAGAAATATCTGTACAGCTCAGCGTTCAGATCAGAAACTTCTGTATGGCTAAGTGCTCAAATAAGAAATGTTTGTACAGCTCAGTGTTCAGATAACAAATAACTGTACATCTAAGTGCTCAGATAAGAAATATCTGTACAGCTGAGTGCTCAAATAAGAAATATTTGTACAGCTCGGTGCTCAGATAAGAAATATTTGTACAGCTCAGTGCTCAAATAAGAAATATTTGTACAGCTGAGTGCCCAAATAAGAAATATCTGTACAACTCAGTGCTCAGATAAGAAATATTTGTACAGCTCAGTGCTCACATAAGAAATAAATGTACAGCTCATTGCTCAGATAAGAAACCTGTACAGCTAAGTGCTCAAATAATAAATATTTGTACACTTAAGTGCTCAAATAAGAAATTTTTCTACAGCTAGGTGCTCAAATAAGAAAATTTTCTACAGCTAAGTGCTCAAATAAGAAATATCTGTACAGCTCAGTGCTCAGATAAGAAACCTCTCTATGGCTAAGTACTCAAATAATAAACCTCTGTATGGCAAAGTACTCAAATAAGAAATATCTGTACAGCTCAGCGTTCAGATCAGAAACTTCTGTATGGCTAAGTGCTCAAATAAGAAATGTTTGTACAGCTCAGTGTTCAGATAACAAATAACTGTACAGCTCTGTGCTCAGATAAGAATGGTGGAATCATTGCTTTGTTTGACGTTTTGAGAAAAGCATCTGTTGGTGGCAGCAGTTCATATCTGTAACTAGGTATAGAGAAAGAAGAAAGCTTCTCTTGGGGACAGCAGTTCATATCTGTATCTAGGTATAGAGAAAGAAGAAAACTTGTCTTGAGAGCAGCAGTTCATATCTGTAACTAGGTATAGAAAAAGAAGGAAACTTGTCTTGGGGACAGCTGTTCATAACTAGGTATAGAGAAAGAAGAAAGCTTGCCTTGGTGGCAGCAGTTCATATCTGTAACTAGGTATAGAAAAAGAAGAAAGCTTGCCTTGGGGACAGCAGTTCATATCTGTAACAAGGTATAGAGAAAGAAGAAAGCTTGCCTTGGAGACAACAGTTCATATCTGTAACTAGGTATAGAGAAAGAAGAAAGCTTGTCTTGGGGACAGCAGTTCATATCTGTAACTAGGTATAGAGAAAGAAGAAAGCTTGTCTTGGGGACAGCAGTTCATATCTGTATCAAGGTATAGAGAAAGAAGAAAACTTGTCTTGAGAGCAGCAGTTCATATCTGTAACTAGGTATAGAAAAAGAAGAAAGCTTCTCTTGGGGACAGCAGTTCATATCTGTAACTAAGTATAGAGAAATAAGGAAACTTGTCTTGGGGACAGCTGTTCATATCTGTAACTAGGTATAGAGAAAGAAGGAAGCTTGCCTTAGGAAAAGCAGTTAATATCTGTAATTAGGTATAGAGAAAGAAGAAAGCTTGTCTTGGGGACAGCAGCTCATATCTGTAACTAGGTATAGAGAAAGAGAGAGAGGGAGAGAGAGAGATATCCTACGGTAGTATCTCTGTATTTTATAATAGCATAGTTTTGTTGTAAAATATCTCCATGTGATAGGCCTATTTGTACGAGTAGCTCAACAGTAAAACATTGGTGAAATATAGATTTTGTGAGGGTATGTTCTTGTTTGTTACAGCTGGTGGCAAATGCTTGGCCGGTCGTTGGTTGGTTTATTCATTATACTTCTCATTTCTCGGGTTGTTTTTATATGTATATGTGTGTGTGGGTTTTTTTTTTTAGCTGGGAGGGGTTCTTTTTTTCCAGCGGATGATTTGCTGTAGTTTATCTCCGTGAGCGTAGTTTATCTCCGTGAGCGTAGTTTATCTCCGTGACCGTAGTTTATCTCCGTGAGCGTAGTTTATCTCCGTGACCGTAGTTTATCTCCGTCACCGTAGTTTATCTCCGTGAACCTAAAACTTTCTGATTTCAGCTGTTCATCAGTTTCCTACGTGTCTCCTCCAGGTAACATCAGCATGAAAGCTGTTTCTCTAGTCTCCAGACTTGTTGACAGCAGTTAGAGACTGGACCAGACTTGTTGACAGCAGTTAGAGACTGGACAAAATTTGTTGACACCAGTTAGAGACTGGACCAAATTTGTTGACACCAGTTAGAGACTGGACCAAATTTGTTGACACCAGTTAGAGACTGGACCAGATTTGTTAACACCAGTTAGAGACTGGACCAAATTTGTTGACAGCAGTTAGAGACTGGACCAGATTTGTTGACAGCAGTTAGAGACTGGACCAGATTTGTTGACACCAGTTAGAGACTGGACCAAATTTGTTGACAGCAGTTAGAGACTGGACCAGATTTGTTGACAGCAGTTAGAGACTGGACCAGATTTGTTGACACCAGTTAGAGACTGGACCAAATTTGTTGACAGCAGTTAGAGACTGGACCAGATTTGTTGACACCAGTTAGAGACTAGACCAGACTTGTTGACAGCAGTTAGAGACTAGACCAGACTTGTTGACACCAGTTAGAGACTGGACCAAATTTGTTGACAGCAGTTAGAGAGTGGACCAAATTTGTTGACAGCAGTTAGAGAGTGGACCAGACTTGTTAACAGCAGTTAGAGAGTGGACCAGACTTGTTAACAGCAGTTAGAGAGTGGACCAGACTTGTTAACAGCAATTAGAGAGCGGACCAGATTTGTTGACAGCAATTAGAGAGTGGACCAGACTTGTTGACAGCAGTTAGAAAGTGAAGGAATATTTCACATTCTACCTCAGATCATTTTAGTCAGATCGTGGGTGCGGTTTTCAAGAGTTGTGTAGAAACAAAACAAACAAAAACTCCGAGTGAGAAGTTTGAAACTTGGATATGACTTTTGTACGTGAATAAAATGTTAAAACTAAATAAAACAACGTAGGAACATCCTAATTAATTAACAGTCACGCGGTTATGACGTTTTGGTTTGCACCGTAATCAAACAAAAAACATACAGGACAAAGAAATATAACAATGTTTAAGTTTTCTTTTATATTGTTCTTTATTGTTGTTATTATTGAATGTTCTATTATCATCACATCTCACCTTGGTACATCACACGTCGAATCTTCACATACATGGCAATAGAAGATTTCTCATGAACATTTCACTGATTCATTTTAATTTGACAAATAATATCAATATGATCAATACGTATAGCTGATAACTCACTTGTAATAATAGGCATAGGCAAGATTATACACATTTCATTATTTTCATCATAGTAGCACGAAATCTCACAAAATCACAATATCATAATTCTCAAAATTCTCATAATTCTACAAGCGGTATTTAAGCAGCGTTCACAATATTCAGTAATACAAAAGCTCTTGGTAACAATTACTGTACGATCTCTTGCTACACTAGTTCAATCTAACACTATGTCTCTATCTCTACATTTCTCTTGCTGAATGCCTCTTCCCCTCCTCTCTGCGTCTCCTCTCTCCTCTCTCCTCAGAACCTCTATCTGCTCTCCGCCGGCCCTCCTCCTTTTTTTCACCTGTCTACCTCTCCTTTTATATTCGTAAATCCCGTTCCATAGACCACGCCTCCAATTGTTGTATCGGTCATTGGGTCATTGGGTCATCCTTTGTTGCCCAAAACCAGTCGCAACTAGCGTCCTAGAGTTAGCCACACCCCTATACAGTCGCTTTCATCTCCGTCTGTCCAATTGTTACCTCCAATTAAACAAGTCCACCATCTCTTTCATGTTATCTGCTTCGGGACCTAGTCCGTTCTCTGTTCAGTCTTTGATCTACTGGTCAATTGTTCCCCCTGGGCTACTGCATGTGCGCGCGAAGTCGCACCTCTAGAACCGGACCACTCTCACGATCTATCAGATCTATCGATACGGTTTTACCTTTGATCAGGTCTTTGAAGTACCGAGTATCCGTTCCTCGCTCCTCTAACTATAACTTCTCTGCCCCCCAATACATTCTTTATTCCTGATCATGTCACTAATAATAATAATAATAATAATAATAATAATAATTATAATAACTATAATCATTACTTACAAGGCTATGCTACATACCTCCCCTCGTTTAAGTCATAACATTATGACTACACACAAAAAAAAACTAGCAAAGTGCCTTGTAAGTAATGAGCTACCAAAATATATTTCCATGTGGACCACAGTACCAACAAAAATCACTTTGCGGTCACCTCCCCTTGTTTAAGTCAGAATGTTAACGGTACCGACTACATCTCCATAAACATGGTAACCACATTCTGTTAATATACCATTCATAATTATCATAAAAAGAAAACATGTATCACCATATTTGTATCTTGTTCAAAAAAATTTCCAGTAAGACATTAATTCATAGCTGCTCTTCTACATCAAAATGATATCTCATACACACTCAAGAAAAAGAAAAGCATACATTCTTTCAAATGACCAAAAAATACTGTCATTACATTTGAGGCCCAACCTCAAAACGAATCACTTTATTGACCTTATGATGAATTTTCAGTCGACAAACCTCCCGTTTCTCATCATCAGCGGCAACCATAGGATATCTCATACACATTCCCTGATACATACTCAGTGTGAAAATGTGATGTACTGGTTCCTGAAAGACCAGAATACTCCCATCGTATTCTCACGAAATTTGTTCCACTGACTTCAATTATTTTACCCCCCAAGTACTCCTCTATCATGATAACTCTTGGGTCTCCATCCTCTATGCCAACCATTTTTAGTGGTGAGGGTATCCTCGTATTGATAATCACAACACAACCTTCTCGGTTCCACTAAACAATCTGGCAACACCCAAACATCTCACCCTACTCTTCTTAATACAAATGATAAGTTTGTTTCCATATCTCCAAAAAAAATGTGTAGGCACTTCATTCTTCATACAAAAATATGCAATATTACATTATTATTCACCATACAAAAGAGCATTTCAACATTAAGAATACCCTAGTAGCAATGCAAAAAAATGTACATCATCAATGCGAGCCATATTAGTCTCGTCTCATAAACATAAAAAAATTAAGTCACATTATCATCGAAAAAAAGAATGACCACCTGTATATTTATATACATGTAGGCGCGCCAAACTGAACCCGTAAAATAACATTAGAGATCTCTCACTAGTATCGCCTTCTATTTCCTCTCGTTCCTCTGCCCCAGTAACTATTATCTCTGTTTCCTCTGGGGTTACTATATCCCCTCTCATACCTTCTCTCATCATTAAAAATTCTCTTGTTCTGACCTGACATAAAACTATTTTCTCTGTATCCTGTAGTAGTATTATTATAACCTCTCTCATAGAGTTTCTCATCATTAAAAGCTGTCCTGTTCTGGCCTGACATAAAACTATTTTCTCTGTATCCTGTAGTAGTATTATTATATCCTCTCTCATAGATTCTCTCATCTTTATGAATATTCTCGTTCTGATCCTCCCTGCAAGTTATTGATTTACATGTCTCTATAATGTTAGAAATTTGTTCTTCCATGTATGCTAACAGAGCCTCTGGTATTTCCTCATCATCTGAGGATGCCTCCACATCATCTTTAAAATCAGGTGACACCAT
Source organism: Achatina immaculata (assembly GCA_009760885.1). Classification (NCBI taxonomy): domain Eukaryota; kingdom Metazoa; phylum Mollusca; class Gastropoda; order Stylommatophora; family Achatinidae; genus Lissachatina; species Lissachatina immaculata. The sequence continues at coordinate 69,338,786 of CM019691.1, read as the reverse complement.
TTCTTCATTCATATTAATTTCAGCAACATCTACTGCACCTATTGTGCCTTGTGAGCCCTCTGTACTATCTAGTATTCTCTGACTATTGTTGCAGTCTCTTACATGATCTTCTTTCAAATCAATACTCGTCTCTGACATACATGTATAACTATCTCTTAATACTACATCTACCGTATTTGTTTCTTCATCCTTAGTCAGACAAGACTGCGTAGCCACGTCCTTTAACACGATCCTGTCTGTTTCTATGGTAATATCACATGTTTCTGTGGGTAAAGTGTTTGTGGCTACATCCCTCTTTCTTACCAAACAATCTTCGCTCACTCCCACACTTACATCAACCATTGTGCGAGCTAATCCGCCTAGGTCTGTGTCTGTTGACCTGTCTTTTCTGTCCTTAACTGTCTGGCTACCAGCCTCGACTAATTCTACCCTAGTTTTATTCCTCTTCGTCTCATATTTATGCCAATCGTTTCTTTTAAAAGAGTTGTGCTGGTAGTTGTCTCTAAACCTTGTGTCGTTGTAGTCTGGTTGTCTGGTTATGTATCTCATGTCTGTATAGTGTCCCTGGTTTTGATATGTGTTTCTTCTTCCAACTCTCTCATTTCTATAACAAGAGTTGTGTGTCTGTCTAACATCTGTTCTGGGATAAAAATTGTAATGTATTTTCATATTTCTTTCCTGTCTCAACTCTCTACCTAATCTAGATACTTCTCTCCTCAAATATCTGACCTCCCATTTCAGTATGTCTAGTTCTGGTGTTTCTGTCATTTTCTCTAATACTTTCTCAGAAAATCTCTGTATTATTCACACTCTATGAAATATGTGGTGAAATAATCAATAATTTCTATTAAAAAAATATTCTAACACAGCAGTATAAATCAAACCAATATACACTGCAATTTCAACAACAATCAAACTAATACCTAAGTTAACTATCTCTTGTTCCTCTGTCGCTGATGTTGATGTTCCTCGTGAATGTCTCTTTAATGTTCTCTAATTAACACTGTTAAACAATTGTTCTTCGCGTATGTCACATCAGTTCAACACAGTCTTGCACGTGATCGTTAATAGCTAACACTTCTCATTGTGGCCGCTTATACACCTGGTCGTCTCCTCCCAAATGTCAGGAATAGGCATGGGCACCATTATAACAATGTTTTTGTTCATTTATATTGTTCATTATTATTGTTATTAGTGAATGTTCTATTATCATCACATCTCACCTTGGTACATCACACGTCGAATCTTCACATACATGGCAATAGAAGATTTCTCATGAACATTTCACTGATTCATTTTAATTTGACAAATAATATCAATATGATCAATACGTATAGCTGATAACTCACTTGTAATAATAGGCATAGGCAAGATTATACACATTTCATTATTTTCATCATAGTAGCACGAAATCTCACAAAATCACAATATCATAATTCTCAAAATTCTCATAATTCTACAAGCGGTATTTAAGCAGCGTTCACAATATTCAGTAATACAAAAGCTCTTGGTAACAATTACTGTACGATCTCTTGCTACACTAGTTCAATCTAACACTATGTCTCTATCTCTACATTTCTCTTGCTGAATGCCTCTTCCCCTCCTCTCTGCGTCTCCTCTCTCCTCTCTCCTCAGAACCTCTATCTGCTCTCCGCCGGCCCTCCTCCTTTTTTTCACCTGTCTACCTCTCCTTTTATATTCGTAAATTCCGTTCCATAGACCACGCCTCCAATTGTTGTATCGGTCATTGGGTCATTGGGTCATCCTTTGTTGCCCAAAACCAGTCGCAACTAGCGTCCTAGAGTTAGCCACACCCCTATACAGTCGCTTTCATCTCCGTCTGTCCAATTGTTACCTCCAATTAAACAAGTCCACCATCTCTTTCATGTTATCTGCTTCGGGACCTAGTCCGTTCTCTGTTCAGTCTTTGATCTACTGGTCAATTGTTCCCCCTGGGCTACTGCATGTGCGCGCGAAGTCGCACCTCTAGAACCGGACCACTCTCACGATCTATCAGATCTATCGATACGGTTTTACCTTTGATCAGGTCTTTGAAGTACCGAGTATCCGTTCCTCGCTCCTCTAACTATAACTTCTCTGCCCCCCAATACATTCTTTATTCCTGATCATGTCACTAATAATAATAATAATAATAATAATAATAATAATAATAATTATAATAACTATAATCATTACTTACAAGGCTATGCTACAGAAATAGAGACATAATATAAATATACGTTCATATGAATGGTATACAAAAATAGGAATGGAAGAAAAGAAATTAGAAAGAGCACTTAGCTGTGACTTGTAAGAAGCTGTGTCCAGGGTGCGTGTGGAAGAGTAATGTGAATGTTTAAATACAGACTAGGGATGTGTGATAAGTGAGAGTAAGGAAGAGGTGGGTAAAGCTGAAAGGACAGAGAGGGATACATTGGTAATCTAGCCGAGAAAAAAAGGTAGTTGGAGTAGATGAATGTGGTCGGGGTAGAGGATTTGTGAGGGGGTTCTGGAATATAAGTTACAGGCAAGGAAAGAGTAGAACTTAGTAGAGAGGGAATATGATTGTGGAGAAAGGGAATGTTAAGTGTAGCTGAATTTAGAGTTCAAGCCATGTGGTTCCAGCGTCCCATATTTCTGAATGTAGCGGTTCTGAAGCGCTAGGCGGCTTCTGCAATCAGAGTGCCATTGTTTAATGGTTGTTAATAGAAACAATTGTACTAGGGTGTCCGTTGTACATTAACGGAGGTAGGATGTTATAGACGTGTATAACATCGCGGTTTGGAAGAGATGCACAGTATTTTTCTCCTCTCTCCCTCGTCTCTCCCACATACACACGCACACTCTCTCCCCCTCACTTTCTGTGTCATATATTCTCTCTCTTATATAGACATATTCTCACATCATCTTCTTTTCTTTTTACATTACATTCTGTCTTTATTTGTCTCTGATTCTCTCTGTCACTCTGTCATATTCTCTCTCATGCACACAGTTTCTCTTCTTTTCCATTTCCTTACTTATACAAGTATCTCTCAGTTCTCTCTGTCTTCTCTCTCTGTGTTCTCTCTCTCGTGTGTGTGTGTGTATATGTGTGTACCAGTATCAGTGTACAAGAAGATCTCTGACTAAAACAACTATCAGTAGTAGTTCACAGGTCAGTATTAGCACGCTACAGCAGGGTTGTACTGTATTCATATGGACTGTTCATGAGAAGACAGACTGTTCATGAGAAGACAGACTGATCATGAGAAGACAGACTGTTCATGAGAAGACAGACTGTTCATGAGAAGACAGACTGATCATGAGAAGGCAGACTGTTCATGAGAAGACAGACTGTTCATGAGAAGACAGACTGATCATGAGAAGGCAGACTGTTCATGAGAAGGCAGACTGTTTTGAGAAGACAGACTGTTTATGAGACGGCAGGCTGTTCATGAGAAGACAGACTGATCATGAGAAGACAGACTGTTCATGAGAAGACAGACTGTTCATGAGAAGACAGACTGATCATGAGAAGACAGACTGATCATGAGAAGACAGACTGATCATGAGAAGACAGACTGATCATGAGAAGACAGACTGATCATGAGAAGGCAGACTGTTCATGAGAAGGCAGACTGTTTTGAGAAGACAGACTGTTCATGAGAAGGCAGACTGTTTTGAGAAGACAGACTGTTTATGAGACGGCAGGCTGTTCATGAGAAGACAGACTGTTCATGAGAAGACAGACTGTTTATGAGAAGGCAGTCATGTATCAGTGTAGGGATTTGTTGAGGAAGTAAAAATGTGTAGCAAGGAAATCTGGGAAGGTAAATGCGACCAGTACTAAAGCTGACCACATCACATTTTCATGTGTCCAAGGTCGTGGAAATACGGGTCTAACACTTTATCTCCAATACACCTTAATGCCATGGAAACGGGAATTTTATCTTTGACCTTTACAGTTACATTTGACATCTTCATCTCCGTCTGTCTTATGTTCCGTGATATTTCTGGTTGAAAACGTCCTCTTTGACACACCGCCTTGTCACGTGACTTTACTGGAGCCTTTCTCCAGGTGTTTTGACTACTAATAACAGAAAATTTGATGAGTTGACATACAACTTCCAGTCTCATTTTCACAGTATGTGTGTATCTTAACTGTCTGGATGTATCTTACCTGTCTGTGTGTATCTTACCTGTCTGGATGTATCTTACCTGTCTGTGTGTATCTTAACTGTCTGGATGTATCTTACCTGTCTGGGTGTATCCAAAATAAAGATCATTCATTCATTCTCTCGTCTCATCCTCCTGGCTTTAGTACTCGACTTTTTCCTAAACTGAACAGCTTGTGAATGTGGCCACCTCGAGCATGAACCAGCACAGACAGATCATCTCTCTCTCTCTCTCTGAACCTTAAGTGCCCAGGGCACATGGGGCTTCCGCAAGGGTTTTCCACAAATGCCTCCATCTTTCGCCTTTTTTTCTGCTCTTGCCCAGGTGAGCCCTCTATTGCTCAACATCCTTTCTGTTGTTCTTCTCCATGTCTCTTTTGGTCTACCCTTACTTCTGTTCCCCTGTGGTGTCCATCTTAGTGCTATTTTTGGTAGTGAGTTGTCAGTCATTCTGAGCACATGTCCCAACCATCGCCAGCGTCTTTCCTCAATAATTGTTGTCAGTGGTTTCATCTGCATTTCTGCCAATAAGATGTTATTTCTTATGGTGTTTGGCCAAAATATTTTTTAATTCTACGTAAACATTTAGTCTGGAAAGAATTCAACTTGTTTTCTATGGTTTTGGTGATTTTCCAGCATTCACTACCATAGAGTAGTACACTTAGAACATTACTCTTAAATATCCTGATTTCATATTTATGCTTAGTTTATTTGATTTCCATATATTCTGTAGCATTGCAAAAGCCTGGTTTGCTCTAGTAAGTCTGCTGTTGATGTCCTCTGTGCTGTCTCCATTTTCTACTACTCTGCTGCCAAGGTATACAAATTCGTTGACCTCCTCCACTAACTTGTTATCTACTCTGAGTACATTTCTGTTGTTCACATTTTGCTTCATTAATTTTGTCTTTCCTACGTTGATCTTTAGTCCTATGTTGTTTGCATTCTGGGTTAACTTGTTTATTTTATCTTGCATATCTTTGTGACTGCTTGATAATAGACAAATGTCGTCCGCAAAGTCAAGGTCCTCCAGCACTGTGTTAAGGGTCCATTGTAATCCTCTGCGTTTGTCTGATGTTGCCTCCTTCATTAACCAGTCTACTGCCAAGATAAATAATGTTGGTGATAGTACACATCCCTGTTTCACTCCTGTTTGTACCCTAAAGCTGCTGGAGGTATGTTCTCCACAGATAACTTTGCACTGAAAACCCTCGTATAGGGCTTTGATTACATTAACTATTTTATGGGGGAGGCCATGCCATCTTAGGATTTTCCACAGTGCATCTCTGTTGACACTGTCAAAGGCTTTCTCAAAATCTATGAATAATGCATATGTTGTGCTATGCCACTCATTTGCCTGTTCTAATATTTGTCTAAGTACAAATATATGGTCTATGCATGATCTTCCTTTCCTAAATCCTGCCTGCTCTTTCCGAAGTTTTTCCTCAAGTATTGGTACAATTCTGTTGATGATTATTCTGCAAAATACTTTACTAGTGAGTGGCAGTAGGGTAATGCCTCTCCAGTTCCCGCAATCTCTGAGGTCACCCTTCTTTGGTAGTTTTACTATAAGACCAGTTTTCCACTCCTCTGGGGCTTTTTCTAAATCCCAAATTTGTTGTAATATCCGGCAAAGTTGTTTTGGTGTTTCTGTTTCTTCTGCTTTCAACATCTCAGCAGTCACTTCATCTTCACCTGGTGCCCTGTCTGATTTTAGCATCTTTATCGCCTCTTTTACTTCATTTATTGTTATTGGTCCTGTATTGATGTTTAGTTCCGCTTTTGCTTCAGGTATATCTATTGCTTGTGCTGCTTGTGTTCTGTTTAGTAGGGTGTTAAAGTGTTCCCTCCATCTTTCAATTTTTTCTCTTTCTCCACTGACCAGTTGTCCATTTTGTGTTCTTACTGCACTTTCACATCTTGTATTGAAGTTACCTGTCATCTGCTTTGTGATTTTATATGGTTTTCATGTCATTTGTATATGCTGCTTTCTCTGCTGTCTCTGCTAAGTTGTCATAATACTGACGTTTATCTTGACGGCATGATTCCTTCACTTCTTTGTCTTTTTGTGCATAATTACTTAAAACTCGTTCTTTAAGCCGTTGTGATTTGGTGTTCAGTAATTTTTTCTTGATTTCTTTTCTTTGCTCTATCTTTTCCCATGTGGTCTCACTTATCCATTCCTCTTTTCTCCTTTTCCGATATCCCAGCACCTCTTTTGCTGTTTCCTGTAGTGTTTTATTGAACTCTAATATGGACATTTCTGCTTCGTCTTGTAGGACACTGAAGCGGTTCTTAAGTATTATTGAGAATTCATTTCTTGTTTGCTGGTCTATCAGTTTTCTTGTATCAAAATGTATCTTTCTGTGTTCTCCGATTCTGGCTTTCCTTAATTTTAGTTTTATTTTTGCTACCAGAAGGTTGTGATCACTTCCTATATCTGCTCCTTTCCTTGCTCGCACATCTTGTAGTGACCGTTTCCACTTGTTGTTTATTAGTATGTGATCTATTTGGTTTTCTGTGGTTTTATCTGGTGACCTCCAAGTCACCTTATGGATGTTTTTGTGTTGGAAAATTGTCCCTCCGATGGTCATCATGTTTTCTTCACAGAAACTGCACAGTCTTTCTCCATTTTCATTTATTTCTCCGATTCCTTCTCTTCCCATGATTCTTCTTCTATCTTCATTTCCTTCACCTACTTTTGCATTGAAGTCGCCCAAGATGAGTAGCATATCATGCTTGGGTATTGTTTCTACTGTGGCTTGGAGGCTGTTGTAAAAATCTTCTTTTAATTCCTCTTCAGCTGCTTCTGTTGGTGCATAATTACTTAAAACTCGTTCTTTAAGCCGTTGTGATTTGGTGTTCAGTAATTTTTTCTTGATTTCTTTTCTTTGCTCTATCTTTTCCCATGTGGTCTCACTTATCCATTCCTCTTTTCTCCTTTTCCGATATCCCAGCACCTCTTTTGCTGTTTCCTGTAGTGTTTTATTGAACTCTAATATGGACATTTCTGCTTCGTCTTGTAGGACACTGAAGCGGTTCTTAAGTATTATTGAGAATTCATTTCTTGTTTGCTGGTCTATCAGTTTTCTTGTATCAAAATGTATCTTCTGTGTTCTCCGATTCTGGCTTTCCTTAATTTTAGTTTTATTTTTGCTACCAGAAGGTTGTGATCACTTCCTATATCTGCTCCTTTCCTTGCTCGCACATCTTGTAGTGACCGTTTCCACTTGTTGTTTATTAGTATGTGATCTATTTGGTTTTCTGTGGTTTTATCTGGTGACCTCCAAGTCACCTTATGGATGTTTTTGTGTTGGAAAATTGTCCCTCCGATGGTCATCATGTTTTCTTCACAGAAACTGCACAGTCTTTCTCCATTTTCATTTATTTCTCCGATTCCTTCTCTTCCCATGATTCTTCTTCTATCTTCATTTCCTTCACCTACTTTTGCATTGAAGTCGCCCAAGATGAGTAGCATATCATGCTTGGGTATTGTTTCTACTGTGGCTTGGAGGCTGTTGTAAAAATCTTCTTTTAATTCCTCTTCAGCTGCTTCTGTTGGTGCATAACAAACTATAATAGACAGCTTCGTGAATCTTGAGTTGAACCGTGCATATAATAATCTCTCATTTATTGGGGTCCATTTCAGCAATGCTCTTGATGCTTCTTTTGTTATAATCAATGCTACTCCTCCTTCATGAAGATCTTCTTTACCTGACCATATTATTGTATCTTCTGTGTGCTGTGTTGTTAATTTACTTCTGCCTTGTCCTGTCCATCTTGCTTCTTGTATTCCTAGTATGTCTAGTTTGTATCTGTGCATTTCCTTGATGGTTTGTGCTAGTTTTCCAGTCTGGTTTAGTGTTCTTACATTCCAGCTGCCTATTTGCATCTTTTGTTTAGGTTCCAGGAGGTCTGCAGTCGGGCTGGGGACTTCCAGTGGCTGGCTTTCATCCACAACCTTCATGGGCTCAGTTTCCTGATACGCATTTCTCCTTCCACCTGCATTTGCTTTTTCCCTTGCTTCTGTTTCTGTAGCAGTCTGATAGTTTTTTACCAGATAGGGTTGCTGGCCCTATGCTGAACCCTCCTTAGTCGCCTTTTACGATCATGCATGGTAGGGTACAGTGGTCCTATTCTTTGCAGATCCCGGGTACCACACGGGGGACAGACAGATCATAGAAGTTGTTATCTGGAGCATGAACCGGCACAGACAGATCATAGAAGTTGTTGTCTGGAGCATGAACCAGCACAGACAGATCATAGAAGTTGTTGTCTGGAGCACAAACCAGCACAGACAGATCATAGAAGTTGTTGTCTAGAGCATGAACCAGCACAGACAGATCATAGAAGTTGTTGTCTGGAGCATGAACCAGCACAGACAGATCATAGTAGTTGTTGTCTGGAGCATGAACCAGCACAGACAGATCATAGAAGTTGTTGTCTGGAGCATGAACCAGCACAGACAGATCATAGTAGTTGTTGTCTAGTAGGCGTTGCTTGTTTTCATCACTCATGTCCTGGTAACAGTCATTGCCAGGGACTTTCTTGTCACTAAAGGAATAATAATGTTAGCGATCCGGATGGTCGCTGCTGGAGGTTGTAGGTCATGACTCTGAGTCCATGACGCTTAACACTGACTCCGAGTTTCCCTGCAAATGCTTAAACATCCAGAGATTGTGAAGTGCATCCATCTATCTGCCCAGATGTGTGTCGGCTTGAAATAATCTGGCTATCAATCGTCAACGTGGAAGGCCAGCTGAAGATAACAGCTGATCCTTGATCGTGTTTGATAGAGAGTACTGCGGCCTGACACTGGCTGGCTCCTGCAAGAGTGTCTTGTCATCTGCTCAGTTAGCAGGCGACGCCGACCTGGCTGTAGCAGAAACCCAGGCTGACAAGGCCGCAAGGTCGGCAGTAACGCCTGTAATCTTTGTGTCAACTGCCGGGCTTCAGCCTTTGTCAATCTGTTCCAGCAGCCATGTCAGATCTACACATTTTCCAAGTAACTGTTGGCAGAAGCGAAGAATGTGTTGAATGTTCACTGGTCAAGGATGTTTGTTCGCTACTTTCACGTGTTTTTTTATATCCGTTGTTTTAGAATATTGAAGATCTTCTGTTGTTTAAAGAGTTTTTTACAGAGCAATTTTTATGCCTTTATATTTTATCTTGATCTTCTTTTGTCATTTTCCATTGTTCTGATTGCTGGGTGATCTTTTGCACTCTTCCATTGTTCTGATTGCTGGGTAATCTGTTGTAATCTTTCATTGTTCTGATTGTTGGGTAATCTGTTGTAATCTTTCATTGTTCTGATTGTTGGGTAATCTGTTGTAATCTTTCATTGTTCTGATTGTTGGGTAATCTGTTGTAATCTTTCATTGTTCTGATTGCTGGGTAATCTGTTGTAATCTTTCATTGTTCTGATTGTTGGGTAATCTGTTGTAATCTTTCATTGTTCTGATTGTTGGGTAATCTGTTGTAATCTTCCCTTGTTCTGATTGTTGGGTTATCTGTTGTAATCTTTCATTGTTCTGATTGCTGGGTGATCTTTTGTACTCTTCCATTGTTCTGATTGTTGGGTAATCTGTTGTAATCTTTCATTGTTCTGATTGTTGGGTAATCTGTTGTAATCTTTCATTGTTCTGATTGCTGGATGAACTATAGGTCCAGAGTGTAGTATATGTCCTGAATGTAATATAGGTCCAGAGTGTAGTATATGTCCTGAATGTAATATAGGTCAAGAGTGTAGTATATGTCCTGAATGTAATATAGGTCAAGAGTGTAGTATATGTCCTGAATGTAATATAGGTCAAGAGTGTAGTATATGTCCTGAATGTAATATAGGTCAAGAGTGTAGTATATGCCCTGAATGTAATATAGGTCCAGAGTGTAATATAGGGGGGGTGAGTGTCGTGTACGGCTGTGTATAATGTTGGTCTGCTTGCAGTATAGGTCTTATTGTGGTATAGGTCTTATTGTATTTTAAGCCCGCGTGTCGTGTAAACCAGTGTAGTATACGTCTGAATGTACTAAAGATCCTAGTATAGTGTAGTGCTGAGTGCCATATGGGTCTGAGCGTAATATGTCTGAATATAGTTTAGGACTGAGTATCGTATAAGTTGTTGTCTGGAGCATGAACCAGCACAGACAGATCATAGAAGTTGTTATCTGGAGCACGAACCAGCACAGACAGATCATAGAAGTTGTTGTCTGGAGCACGAACCAGCACAGACAGATCATAGAAGTTGTTGTCTGGAGCATGAACCAGCACAGACAGATCATAGAAGTTGTTGTCTGGAGCACGAACCAGCACAGGCAGATCATAGAAGTTGTTGTCTGGAGCACGAACCAGCACAGACAGATCATAGAAGTTGTTGTCTGAAGCTTTAACCAGCACAGACAGATCATTGTAGTTGTTGTCTAGTAGGCGTTGCTTGTTTTCATCACTCATGTCCTGGTAACAGTCATTGCCAGGGACTTTCTTGTCACTAAAGGAATAATAATGTTAGCGATCCGGATAGTCGCTGCTGGAGGTTGTAGGTCATGACTCTGAGTCAATGACGCTTAACACTGACTCCGAGTTTCCCTGCAAATGCTTAAACATCCAGAGATTGTGAAGTGCATCCATCTATCTGCCCAGATGTGTGTCGGCTTGAAATAATCTGGCTATCAATCGTCAACGTGGAAGGCCAGCTGAAGATAACAGCTGATCCTTGATCGTGTTTGATAGAGAGTACTGCGGCCTGACACTGGCTGGCTCCTGCAAGAGTGTCTTGTCATCTGCCCAGTTAGCAGGCGACGCCGACCTGGCTGTAGCAGAAACCCAGGCTGACAAGGCCGCAAGGTCGGCAGTAACGCCTGTAATCTTTGTGTCAACTGCCGGGCTTCAGCCTTTGTCAATCTGTTCCAGCAGCCATGTAAGATCTACACATTTTCCAAGTAACTGTTGACAGAAGCCAAGAATGTGTTGAATGTTCACTGGTCAAGGATGTTTGTTCGCTACTTTCACGTGTTTTTTATATCCGTTGTTTTAGAATATTGAAGATCTTCTGTTGTTTAAAGAGTTTTTTACAGAGCAATTTTTATGCCTTTATATTTTATCTTGATCTTCTTTTGTCATTTTCCATTGTTCTGATTGCTGGGCGATCTTTTGTACTCTTCCATTGTTCTGATTGCTGGGTAATCTGTTGTAATCTTTCATTGTTCTGATTGTTGGGTAATCTGTTGTAATCTTTCATTGTTCTGATTGTTGGGTAATCTGTTGTAATCTTTCATTGTTCTGATTGTTGGGTAATCTGTTGTAATCTTTCATTGTTCTGATTGCTGGGTAATCTGTTGTAATCTTTCATTGTTCTGATTGTTGGGTAATCTGTTGTAATCTTTCATTGTTCTGATTGTTGGGTGATCTTTTGTACTCTTCCATTGTTCTGATTGCTGGGTAATCTGTTGTAATCTTTCATTGTTCTGATTGCTGGGTGATCTTTTGTACTCTTCCATTGTTCTGATTGCTGGGTAATCTGTTGTAATCTTTCATTGTTCTGATTGTTGGGTAATCTGTTGTAATCTTTCATTGTTCTGATTGTTGGGTAATCTGTTGTAATCTTTCATTGTTCTGATTGTTGGGTAATCTGTTGTAATCTTTCATTGTTCTGATTGCTGGATGAACTATAGGTCCAGATTGTAGTATATGTCCTGAATGTAATATAGGTCCAGAGTGTAGTATATGTCCTGAATGTAATATAGATCAAGAGTGTAGTATATGTCCTGAATGTAATATAGGTCAAGAGTGTAGTATATGTCCTGAATGTAATATAGGTCAAGAGTGTAGTATATGTCCTGAATGTAATATAGGTCAAGAGTGTAGTATATGCCCTGAATGTAATATAGGTCCAGAGTGTAATATGGGGGGGGGGGTGAGTGTCGTGTACGGCTGTGTATAATGTTGGTCTGCTTGCAGTATAGGTCTTATTGTATTTTAAGCCCGCGTGTCGTGTAAACCAGTGTAGTATACGTCTGAATGTACTAAAGATCCTAGTATAGTGTAGTGCTGAATGCCATATGGGTCTGAGCGTAATATGTCTGAATATAGTTTAGGACTGAGTATCGTATAAGTATGAGTGAGTTTAGTATAGGTCTGAGTGTAGTATATGTCCTGCATACATGTAGTATAGATCTGAGTGTAGTATAGGTCTGAGTGTAGTATATGTTCTGCATACGTGTAGTATAGATCTGAGTTTAGTATAGGTCTGAGTGTAGTATATGTCCTGCATACGTGTAGTATAGATCTGAGTTTAGTATAGGTCTGAGAGTAGTATATGTCCTGCATACTTGTAGTATAGATCTGAGTTTAGTATAGGTCTGAGTGTAGTATATGTCTGAGTGTAGTATATGTCCTGCATACATGTAGTATAGATCTGAGTGTAGTATAGGTCTGAGTGTAGTATATGTCCTGCATACATGTAGTATAGATCTGAGTTTAGTATAGGTCTGAGTGTAGTATATGTCCTGAATGTAATATAGGTCCAGAGTGTAGTATATGTCCTGAATGTAATATAGGTCAAGAGTGTAGTATGTCCTGAATGTAATATAGGTCAAGAGTGTAGTATATGTCCTGAATGTAATATAGGTCAAGAGTGTAGTATATGTCCTGAATGTAATATAGGTCAAGAGTGTAGTATATGCCCTGAATGTAATATAGGTCCAGAGTGTAATATAGGGGGGGTGAGTGTCGTGTACGGCTGTGTATAATGTTGGTCTGCTTGCAGTATAGGTCTTATTGTGGTATAGGTCTTATTGTATTTTAAGCCCGCGTGTCGTGTAAACCAGTGTAGTATACGTCTGAATGTACTAAAGATCCTAGTATAGTGTAGTGCTGAGTGCCATATGGGTCTGAGCGTAATATGTCTGAATATAGTTTAGGACTGAGTATCGTATAAGTATGAGTGAGTTTAGTATAGGTCTGAGTGTAGTATATGTCCTGCATACGTGTAGTATAGATCTGAGTGTAGTATATGTCCTGCATACATGTAGTATAGATCTGAGTGTAGTATAGGTCTGAGTGTACTATATGTCCTGCATACATGTAGTATAGATCTGAGTGTAGTATAGGTCTGAGTGTAGTATATGTTCTGCATACGTGTAGTATAGATCTGAGTGTAGTATAGGTCTGAGTGTAGTATATGTCCTGCATACGTGTAGTATAGATCTGAGTGTAGTATAGGTCTGAGTGTAGTATGTGTCCTGTATACGTGTAGTATAGGTCTGAGTGTTTTGTAGGTCTGATTGTAGTATAGATCTGAGTGTAGTATAGATCTGAATGTAGTATATGTCCTGCATACGTGTAGTATAAGTCTGAGTGTCTTGTAGGTCTGTTTGTAGTATAGATCTGATTGTAGTATAGGTCTGAGTGTCGTGTAGGTCTGAGTATAGTATAATTCTGAGTGTAGTATAGGTCTGATTGTAGTATAGGTCTGAGTGTAGTATAGGTCTGATTGTAGTATAGGTCTGAGTGTAGTATAGGTCTGAGTGTCGTGTAGGTCTGAGTGTCGTGTAGGTCTGAGTGTCGTGTAGGTCTGAGTGTAGTGTAGGTCTGAGTGTCGTGTAGGTCTGAGTGTAGTATAGGTCTGAGTGTCGTGTAGGTCTGAGTGTCGTGTAGGTCTGAGTGTAGTATAGGTCTGAGTATCGTGTAGGTCTGAGTGTCATGTAGATATGATTGTAGTATAGGTCTGAGTGTCGTGTAGGTCTGAGTGTCGTGTAGGTATGATTGTAGTATAGGTCTGAGTGTCGTGTAGGTCTGAGTGTCGTGTAGGTATGATTGTAGTATAGGTCTGAGTGTCGTGTAGGTCTGAGTGTCGTGTAGGTCTGAGTGTAGTATAGGTCTGAGTGTCGTGTAGGTCTGAGTGTCGTGTAGGTCAGATTGTACTATTGGTCCTTTCTCATTCTAACTCTTGTTTTTCTCGTCATTTATCGTAGCCGTTGTTTACAGGTCAAGACATCTCTGCTTCATCCTTGTTTCTGGTTGAGACAAGTTGTCATATCTAGATTGTCATCTCATGGGACATCTTTCTATCTCATTATTTCGTCTTTCTGTCTCATTTTATCTTTCTGTCTCATCATTTTATCTTTCTATCTCATTATTTCGTCTTTCTGTCTCATCATTCATCTGTCTGCCTCATTATTTTATCTTCCTGTCTCATCATTTTATCTTTCTGTCTCATCATTTTATCGATCTCATTATTTCTTCTTTCTGTCTCATTATTTCATCTTTCTCCTTCATTATTTTATCTTCCTGTCTCATCATTTTATCTTTTGTCTCATTGTTTTATTGTTCTGTCTCATCATTTTATCTTTCTCATTATTTTTTTTTCGTTTTTCTGTCTCATCATTTTATCTTTCCGTCTCATCATTTTATCTTTCTGTCTCATCATTCATTGTCCTGTTTCGTCGTTAATCTTTCTGTCTCACCATTTTATCTTTCTGCTTCATCACTTCATCTTTATATACAAAACATATTTATACTCACTGATTTAGAATGTCTGGAAATGTGATAAAGGGCGACGTGTCAGGCGAGCATGCCTGCCCAGTCTCTCACGCTTTGAAAATAAAGTTCGATCGTCTGTTCTTTCTGTTTCCACATTCATCTTCAGTCCCATCATGCATCATTCAGTCCCATCATGCATCATTCAATCCCATCATGCATCACTTTGTCCCATCATGCAGTCCCACCATGCATCACTCGGTCACATCATGCATCACTCTATCCTATCATGCATCACTCGGTCACATCATGCATCACTCTATCCCATCATGCATCACTCTGTCCCATCATGTATCACTCGGTCACATCATGTATCACTCTATCCCACCATACATCACTCGGTCACATCATGCATCACTCTATCCCATCATGCATCACTCTATCCCATCATGTATCACTCGGTCACATCATGCATCACTCTATCCCACCATGCATCACTCAGTCACATCAAGCATCACTCTACCCCATCATGTATCACTCTATCCCATCATGCATCACTCTATCCCATCATGCATCACTCAGTCCCAGTATTCAGTTTTCAGTTTCGTAATGCCTCTCTCAGTCTAACTCTTGTTTTTCTCGTCATTTATCGTAGCCGTTGTTTACAGGTCAAGACATCTCTGCTTCATCCTTGTTTCTGGTTGAGACAAGTTGTCATATCTAGATTGTCATCTCATGGGACATCTTTCTATCTCATTATTTCGTCTTTCTGTCTCATTTTATCTTTCTGTCTCATCATTTTATCTTTCTATCTCATTATTTCGTCTTTCTGTCTCATCATTCATCTTTCTGCCTCATTATTTTATCTTCCTGTCTCATCATTTTATCTTTCTGTCTCATCATTTTATCGATCTCATTATTTCTTCTTTCTGTCTCATTATTTCATCTTTCTCCTTCATTATTTTATCTTCCTGTCTCATCATTTTATCTTTTGTCTCATTATTTTATTTTTCTGTCTCATCATTTTATCTTTCTCATTATTTCCTTTTTCTGTCTCATCATTTTATCTTTCCGTCTCATCATTTTATCTTTCTGTCTCATCATTCATTGTCCTGTTTCGTCGTTAATCTTTCTGTCTCACCATTTTATCTTTCTGCTTCATCACTTCATCTTTATATACAAAACATATTTATACTCACTGATTTAGAATGTCTGGAAATGTGATAAAGGGCGACGTGTCAGGCGAGCATGCCTGCCCAGTCTCTCACGCTTTGAAAATAAAGTTCGATCGTCTGTTCTTTCTGTTTCCACATTCATCTTCAGTCCCATCATGCATCATTCAGTCCCATCATGCATCATTCAATCCCATCATGCATCACTTTATCCCATCATGCAGTCCCACCATGCATCACTCGGTCACATCATGCATCACTCTATCCCATCATGCATCACTCGGTCACATCATGCATCACTCTATCCCATCATGCATCACTCTGTCCCATCAGGTATCACTCGGTCACATCATGTATCACTCTATCCCACCATACATCACTCGGTCACATCATGCATCACTCTATCCCATCATGCATCACTCTATCCCATCATGCATCACTCTATCCCACCATGCATCACTCTATCCCACCATGCATCACTCAGTCACATCATGCATCACTCTACCCCATCATGTATCACTCTATCCCATCATGCATCACCATCATGCATCACTCAGTCCCATTATTCAGTTTTCAGTTTCGTAATGCTTCTCTCAGTCACATCATCAGTCATGTTTCAGCTCTCTTCAGTTAATTATAACAGGAGTCTCATGTTTCGGCTGTCTTCAATCAGTTATCTCAGGAGTCTCATGTTTCAGCTGTCTTCAGTCAGTTATCCCAGGAGTCTCATATCTCAGCTGTCTTCTGTCAGTTATCCCAGGAGTCTCATATCTCAGCTGTCTTCTGTCAGTTATCCCAGGAGTCTCATATCTTAGCTGTCTTCAGTCAGTTATCCCAGGAGTCTCATATCTTAGCTGTCTTTAGTCAGTTATCCCAGGAGTCTCATATCTTAGCTGTCTTCAGTCAGTTATCCCAGGAGTCTCATATCTCAACTGCCTTTAGTTAGTAGTCCCAGCGTCTCAACTCTCACCATTGTCTTTATCCCATTAACTTTTGTAGTATCAATTTAATGCTAATATCCATCTCTGTCCTCTCCACTCTGTCTTTCTTACACTACTCCATCTCTGTCCTCTCCACCCTGTCTTTCTTACACTACTCCATCTCTGTCTTCTCCACTCTGTCTTTCTTACACTACTCCATCTCTGTCCTCCCCACTCTGTCTTTCTTACACTACTCCATCTCTGTCTTCTCCACTCTGTCTTTCTTACACTACTCCATCTCTGTCCTCCCCACATTACCCCATCTCTGTGTATCTTAACTAATCTTCTCACAGTTCCATGTATTATTTATGTTGGTGTTTTTATCTATTATCCAGGTACCACTTATATTTACTTGATGATGTTACCACAAATACTTATATTTACTTGATGATGTTACCACAAATACTTATATTTACTTGATGATGTTACCACAAATACTTATATTTACTTGATGATGTTACCACAAACTGGTGTGGTTATTCATTCATCACTCATTTACTAAATCAGTCTCACCAGCAAACTCACTCTATCCAACAATCATTCAATAATCCACTCATTTACAGTATAATAATTTACCAACATTCTCTTTTAAAATCGAGTCATTTACCCACCCCCCCCCCCCCACCCTTTCATTTACAATTCAGTCATTTAACCTCTCTTATTAGCAATCTAGTAATTTACACATGATGTTATTTACAGTTCCATCATTCACACATTCACCAGGAGTCTTTCTCAGTAACCATCTCATACAAGCATTGTGTGTTGTCATTAATTGCTGTACTCACACCTTGACTCAACACTCATCCACACAACAACACAGTGGCTGGTTAACCTTGTGTCGGCGCCCTGGTTATTGACTCAATTCATCAACACATCTGTTGTCGGTAGTAGGTTGAGCCTGAAAGTTGTACTATTGCTGGAGGGTTGTCCACGTGGTTGCTGCTGTGCTGGCCGGCAGCCTTGATTCAGCGCATCAGGCTTTGTTTTTTATTTTGCTGGTGTTTTGTTAAGATCAGTATTTTTCTTAGAAATTGATGATACTCCGTAAGTAACAGTTATCTGATAGAAGTACGAAGACATACAGCAGAATTCTGCCACAGAACACTGTAACGTATATATACATACGATCTTATGTTGTGTGAGCATATCGCTAAAAGATCTTTAGTCTTATTGTGAATATTTACCGGTGAGCCACGTCTTGTCTACAGCTAGACAAAGGTGAGAGAGAGAGAGAGAGAGGGAGGGAGAGAGAGGCGCCAGTGTTATATTTGTGTAGTCTGTCAGAGCCGACAAGTTACAGGTGGCATCGCGTCCAGGACGACGTCTGTGATCAAGTTGTACAGATAAGATTGAACTTATCGCATGACTGAATGAGGCGGGCCGTGTTTAGGTGTACAAGCTAGGTCAGGCTGTGGCTTTACTCGTAGAGACTACGCAAAACTAACTTGTCAACCATACGTTTTATTATCTGTGTTTTCATTTGTTGTCTGTCACAAGCCAGGGCTATTCAGATTCAGTGATTGAAAGGCCAAGTCATGAGCGTCATCAGTTTGCGTTAGCTTCCCAGGTGGTTGCTTGACAGTAGAAACACGTCTTGGCCAGTGTTGTGTTACGGGCTAGCAGGGAAGCTATTGATTTATGCTGGGCTTGTGCTGCACTTTATGCAAGTAGTGGTATTAAACGTGTTAGTTTATTGAGCGCGCTTAAAGAGGTCAGAGTTCACATGTCACTGCAGGTGATGTATGTCTTATTCAGCTCCGCCCCGACACGCGCGTGTGTTGCTGTCATGCTGTGAAAGCAACAGTCACTGCATGGACTTGACTGCATGTATGATAGTCTGTGTCAGCATCTGCTCAAGCAGCTACATGCTCTCATCAGAATTCCTGTAAAACTGGATCCACTAGTTACATTGTAGAATGGATTTTATTCCTGAATGTGTAGATGTACCTACTGGATTGTGTGACATGAGAAGAGGCATTTGTGACACGTGGGCTCAGAGCTTTCTAGGACGTGTGCCACGCTACACCGATGTTTATGTAGTCATGTCTTACAAGAACTGACTGTAGTTGCCAGAATGTAGCTATTATTGCACTCGTTAACAATGGACAGTTTGAAGTCACAAGCGCCAACTAGCTGGCTGCACCAATGCAGATGGGAGCCTACGATCTGATGCCGCGGAAGACGGCTGCCGTGTACCACAGCTCAGAAACCATCAGCAACTCATCCTATAATAGCTCACCCACATCATCTAGGTCTTCTAGGAGTGAGGAGGGCAACGAACTGCCTGACACGACTGCCCACGGACATCGGCTGTCTTTCTCCTGGAACCTGTTGCGTCCTCAGAATGGATTAAGTTTTCAGAAAAACAGACTCTCGCTATCGTATCATACACTGGGTCAAGCAAAAGACAGGCTGTTCCTGTCTGATGATATCTTAGGTCAGAAGGATGAATTGTCCTTCCAGAACAGCAAACATTTTCTCTCGGGAGAGATTTTGGACAGCGGGTCTGAGATAAGACACCGTTGCTTTCTTGCCGGGGATTGTAGTTATCTTCAGGCTGGCCAACCAGTTTTACATTTGTCTCTCTCACGGAACGTTCAGCAGTCGGAGGAAGAGCTAACCCTGTCTAACATCTTCCAGGTAAGAGTAGAACTTTTACTCTGTCTAACATCTTCCAGGTAAGAGTAGAACTTTTACTCTGTCTAACATCTTCCAGGTAAGAGTAGAACTTTTACTCTGTCTAACATCTTCCAGGTAAGAGTGGAACTTTTACTCTGTCTAACATCTTCCAGGTAAGAGTAGAACTTTTACTCTGTCTAACATCTTCCAGGTAAGAGTAGAACTTTTACTCTGTCTAACATGTTACACGTAAGAGTAGAACTTTTACTCTGTCTAACATCTTCCAGGTAAGAGTAGAACTTTTACTCTAACATCTTCCAGGTAAGAGTAGAACTTTTACTCTGTCTAACATCTTCCAGGTAAGAGTAGAACTTTTACTCTGTCTAACATGTTACAGGTAAGAGTAGAACTTTTACTCTGTCTAACATGTTACAGGTAAGAGTAGAACTTTTACTATGTCTAACATCTTCCAGGTAAGAGTAGAACTTTTACTCTGTCTAACATGTTACAGGTAAGAGTAGAACTTTTACTCTGTCTAACATGTTACAGGTAAGAGTAGAACTTTTACTCTGTCTAACATCTTCCAGGTAAGAGTAGAACTTTTACTCTGTCAAACATGTTACAGGTAAGAGTAGAACTTTACTCAGTCTAGCAGGTCAGGTGAGAATGAAACATTTCTTACTTTAGGTTCTTTGTTGTTCATGATTTCTTCCTGTTCTTGTTAGACCCTGTGAGAGTTGAACGAGCAGAAGGAACCGCTTGAAGCCAGGTTTAGCAGGATCATGTCATACGTTGCACATCTACATCAAGATCATGTCATATGTTGCACATCTACATCAAGATCATGTCATACGTTGCACATCTACATCAAATAGCCACAAAACTACAGGAAATGTTGATTGTTTCGTTGCTTTTATTCCACTGACAGCTTCTTGTTTTTGTTTTAGTTCACGTCATAGACTTGGCAACAGCGTAGACAGTTCCTACAGCTTGTTGGTGTGTCATGTGTGTTTCTTCTATCATATAACATGACCAGCACCTTACATTCACTTTTATCATATAATGAGACAAGCACCTTACATTCACTTCTATCATATAATGAGACAAGCACCTTACATTCATTTCTATCATATAATGAGACAAGCACCTTACATTCACTTCTATCATATAATGAGACAAGCATCTTACATTCACTTCTATCATAGACAAACACCTTACATTTACTTCTATCATGTAATGAGACAACCACCTTACATTTACTTCTATCATGTAATGAGACAACCACCTTACATTTACTTCTATCATAGACAAACACTTTACATTTACTTCTATCATGTAATGAGACAACCACCTTACATTTACTTCTATCATAGACAAACACCTTACATTTACTTCTATCATAGACAAACACCTTACGTTTACTTCTATCATAGACAAACACCTTACGTTTACTTCTATCATAGACAAACACCTTACATTCACTTCTATCATGTAATGAGACAACCACCTTACATTTACTTCTATCATATAATGAGACAAACACCTTACATTCACTTCTATCATATAATGAGACAGACACCTTACATTCACTTCTATCATATAATGAGACAACCACCTTACATTCACTTCTATCATATAATGAGACAAACACCTTACATTCATTTCTATCATATAATGAGACAAACACCTTACATTCACTTCTATCATATAATGAGACAGACACCTTACATTCACTTCTATCATATAATGAGACAACCACCTTACATTTACTTCTATCATATAATGAGACAAGCAACTTAAACTCACTTCTATCATATAATGAGACAAGCACCTTACACTCACTTTTATCATATAATGAGACAACCACCTTAAACTCACTTCTGTCATATAATGAGACAAACACCTTACATTTACTTCTATCATATAATGAGACAACCACCTTAAACTCAATCATATAATGAGACAAGCACATTACATTTACTTCTATCATATAATGAGACAAGCACCTTACACTCACTTTTATCAGATAATGAGACAAGCATCTTACATTCACTTCTATCATATAATGAGGCAAGCACCTTACATTCACTTTTATCATATAATAAGACAAGCACCTTACATTCACTTCTATCATATAATGAGAAAACCACCTTAAACTCACTTCCATCATATAATGAGACAAGCACCTTATACTCACTTCTATCATATAATGAGACAAGCACCTTACACTCACTTACGTCATATAATGAGATACGCACATTACATTTACTTTTATCATATAATGAGACAAGCAACTTACATTCAGTTCTATCATATAATGAGACAAGCACCTTACATTCACTTCTATCATATAATGAGACGAGCACCTTACATTTACTTCTGTCATATAATGAGACGAGCACCTTACATTTACTTCTGTCATATAATGAGACAAGCACCTTACATTTACTTCTATCATATAATGAGACAAGCACCTTACATTTACTTCTATCATATAATAAGACAAGCACATTACATTTACTTCTATCATATAATGAGACAAACACCTTACATTTACTTCTATCATATAATGAGACAAACACCTTACATTTACTTCTATCATATAATGAGACAAGCACCTTACATTTACTTCTTTCATATAATGAGACAAACACCTTACATTTACTTCTATCATATAATGTGACAAGCACCTTACACTCACTTTTATCATATAATGAGACAAGCACCTTACACTCACTTTTATCATATAATGAGACAAGCACCTTACACTCACTTTTATCATATAATGAGACAAGCACCTTACACTCACTTTTATCATATAATGAGACAAGCACCTTACACTCACTTTTATCATATAATGAGACAAGCACCTTACACTCACTTTTCATATAATGAGACAAGCACCTTACACTCACTTTTATCATATAATGAGACAAGCACATAAGGTGAGATCGTCAGATAGAGCCATCCCATCCTCCCCCCCCCCCCTTTCCATGTACTTTCTGTGTAATATTAGGTATGTTGATTTTTTCATTCACACACAGACACACACGCACAAACACACCACACATACCTGTCACATTATCGTTAAATCTGATGACAAACAAAAGGCCGGCACATGAGATAGATTGTAGGCCTGCCCGTGTACGGTGACTTTGTGATTGTCTGAGATAGACGGTAGGCCTGCCCGTGTACAGTGACTTTGTGGTTGTCTGAGATAGATTGTGGGCTTGGCTGTGTACAGTGACTTTGTGGTTGTCTGAGATAGATTGTGGGCCTGGCTGTGTACAGTGACTTTGTGATTGTCTGAGATAGATTGTGGGCCTGGCTGTGTACAGTGACTTTGTGGTTGTCTGAGATAGATTGTGGGCCTGCCCGTGTACAGTGACTTTGTGGTTGTCTGAGTTGTTTCAGTTGATTCACTTTTCCCAGTCAGACTGTAAGCAGCTGGCGGGACCGACTTGCACAAGAACTGGACCTGGGTCCGGACTGAACAACCTCACACCTCTCATCTTTCCGGGTGCCCACCTGCCTCCACCTGTTCTCTGCTCAATGAATGAATAATCTTTATTTTTAAAGGGTAAACAATTGGGCCCGCGGACCCGTCTTACATTCTGCCCTTCATCACTCCATCTTTCATTCTTCCCACAGACTCGATTAAATACAAGTATAGAAATTGCATTAGGAAAAAAAACATATCAAAAGAATGTAAGATTAAACTATTACATTTAAAGTAAAAGAGAAGAAGTAATTATGAATGAGGACACAACCAGGTCATGGTTGACTTGTCTTAGACCCTGGTTGTTCCTGATTACACTATAGCTACATAGTATGTTGGTTGTTGATTTTCTTTTGTGGAATTTTAGTTGTGAGTGAGAGCTGCACTGTTTCCAGGTTGTGGTTTATAGTTAGCTGTAGCTTCTAGTAGTCGGACAACATAGTTGTTCAGACATTCATACAAGACATCCAGCACAGTACATTTACTTCTGTCATATAATGAGACAAGCACCTTACATTTACTTCTGTCATATAATGAGACAAGCACCTTACATTTACTTCTATCATATAATGAGACAAGCACCTTACATTTACTTCTATCATATAATAAGACAAGCACATTACATTTACTTCTATCATATAATGAGACAAACACCTTACATTTACTTCTATCATATAATGAGACAAACACCTTACATTTACTTCTATCATATAATGAGACAAGCACCTTACATTTACTTCTATCATATAATGAGACAAACACCTTACATTTACTTCTATCATATAATGTGACAAGCACCTTACACTCACTTTTATCATATAATGAGACAAGCACCTTACACTCACTTTTATCATATAATGAGACAAGCACCTTACACTCACTTTTATCATATAATGAGACAAGCACCTTACACTCACTTTTATCATATAATGAGACAAGCACCTTACACTCACTTTTATCATATAATGAGACAAGCACCTTACACTCACTTTTATCATATAATGAGACAAGCACCTTACACTCACTTTTATCATATAATGAGACAAGCACATAAGGTGAGATCGTCAGATAGAGCCATCCCATCCTCCCCCCCCCCCCTTTCCATGTACTTTCTGTGTAATATTAGGTATGTTGATTTTTTCATTCACACACAGACACACACGCACAAACACACCACACATACCTGTCACATTATCGTTAAATCTGATGACAAACAAAAGGCCGGCACATGAGATAGATTGTAGGCCTGCCCGTGTACGGTGACTTTGTGATTGTCTGAGATAGACGGTAGGCCTGCCCGTGTACAGTGACTTTGTGGTTGTCTGAGATAGATTGTGGGCTTGGCTGTGTACAGTGACTTTGTGGTTGTCTGAGATAGATTGTGGGCTTGGCTGTGTACAGTGACTTTGTGATTGTCTGAGATAGATTGTGGGCTTGGCTGTGTACAGTGACTTTGTGGTTGTCTGAGATAGATTGTGGGCCTGCCCGTGTACAGTGACTTTGTGGTTGTCTGAGTTGTTTCAGTTGATTCACTTTTCCCAGTCAGACTGTAAGCAGCTGGCGGGACCGACTTGCACAAGAACTGGACCTGGGTCCGGACTGAACAACCTCACACCTCTCATCTTTCCGGGTGCCCACCTGCCTCCACCTGTTCTCTGCTCAATGAATGAATAATCTTTATTTTTAAAGGGTAAACAATTGGGCCCGCGGACCCGTCTTACATTCTGCCCTTCATCACTCCATCTTTCATTCTTCCCACAGACTCGATTAAATACAAGTATAGAAATTGCATTAGGAAAAAAAACATATCAAAAGAATGTAAGATTAAACTATTACATTTAAAGTAAAAGAGAAGAAGTAATTATGAATGAGGACACAACCAGGTCATGGTTGACTTGTCTTAGACCCTGGTTGTTCCTGATTACACTATAGCTACATAGTATGTTGGTTGTTGATTTTCTTTTGTGGAATTTTAGTTGTGAGTGAGAGCTGCACTGTTTCCAGGTTGTGGTTTATAGTTAGCTGTAGCTTCTAGTAGTCGGACAACATAGTTGTTCAGACATTCATACAAGACATCCAGCACAGTGAAACAGTTTTACTAGAACATTCGTCGATATTGTGGGGGTGTGTATCCCCAGCCACTTACAGTTTATAGGGTTAGGTACAGGAGTTTCAAGCTAGCTTGAGTAGTACAATAACAGACAGTTTTCAGGGTTAGGTACAGGAGTTTCAAGCTAGCTTGAGCACTACAATAACAGACAGTTTACATGGTTAGGTACAGGAGTTTCAAGCTAGCTTGAGCACTACAATAACAGACAGTTTTCAGGGTTAGGTACAGGAGTTTCAAGCTAGCTTGAGCACTACAATAACAGACAGTTTTCAGGGTTAGGTACAGGAGTTTCAAGCTAGCTTGAGCACTACAATAACAGACAGTTTTCAGGGTTAGGTACAGGAGTTTCAAGCTAGCTTGAGCACTACAATAACAGACAGTTTTCAGGGTTAGGTACAGGAGTTTCAAGCTAGCTTGGGCACTACAATAACAGACAGTTTTCAGGGTTAGGTGAGATCGTCAGATAGAGCCATCCCATCCTCCCCCCCCCCCTTTCCATGTACTTTCTGTGTAATATTAGGTATGTTGATTTTTTCATTCACACACAGACACACACGCACAAACACACCACACATACCTGTCACATTATCGTTAAATCTGATGACAAACAAAAGGCCGGCACATGAGATAGATTGTAGGCCTGCCCGTGTACGGTGACTTTGTGATTGTATGAGATAGACGGTAGGCCTGCCCGTGTACAGTGACTTTGTGGTTGTCTGAGATAGATTGTGGGCTTGGCTGTGTACAGTGACTTTGTGGTTGTCTGAGATAGATTGTGGGCTTGGCTGTGTACAGTGACTTTGTGGTTGTCTGAGATAGATTGTGGGCCTGGCTGTGTACAGTGACTTTGTGGTTGTCTGAGATAGATTGTGGGCCTGGCTGTGTACAGTGACTTTGTGGTTGTCTGAGTTGTTTCAGTTGATTCACTTTTCCCAGTCAGACTGTAAGCAGCTGGCGGGACCGACTTGCACAAGAACTGGACCTGGGTCCGGACTGAACAACCTCACACCTCTCATCTTTCAGGGTGCCCACCTGCCTCCACCTGTTCTCTGCTCAATGAATGAATAATCTTTATTTTTAAAGGGTAAACAATTGGGCCCGCGGACCCGTCTTACATTCTGCCCTTCATCACTCCATCTTTCATTCTTCCCACAGACTCGATTAAATACAAGTATAGAAATTGCATTAGGAAAAAAAAACATATCAAAAGAATGTAAGATTAAACTATTACATTTAAAGTAAAAGAGAAGAAGTAATTATGAATGAGGACACAACCAGGTCATGGTTGACTTGTCTTAGACCCTGGTTGTTCCTGATTACACTGTAGCTACATAGTCATGTTGGTTGTTGATTTTCTTTTGTGGAATTTTAGTTGTGAGTGAGAGCTGCACTGTTTCCAGGTTGTGGTTTATAGTTAGCTGTAGCTTCTAGTAGTCGGAGATTTGTTGTTCAGACATTCATACAAGACATCCAGCACAGTGAAACAGTTTTACTAGAACATTCGTCGATATTGTGGGGGTGTGTATCCCCAGCCACTTACAGTTTATAGGGTTAGGTACAGGAGTTTCAAGCTAGCTTGAGTAGTACAATAACAGACAGTAAGACATGCTGGGAGAACACACAGTAAGACATTCTGGGAGAACACACAGTAAGACATGCTGGGAGAACACACAGTAAGACATGCTGGGAGAACACACAGTAAGACATGGTGGGAGAACACACAGTAAGACATGCTGGGAGAACACACAGTAAGACATGGTGGGAGAACACACAGTAAGACATGGTGGGAGAACACACAGTAAGACATGCTGGGAGAACACACAGTAAGACATTCTGGGAGAACACACAGTAAGACATTCTGGGAGAACACAGTAAGACATGCTGGGAGAACACACAGTAAGACATGGTGGAAGAACACACAGTAAGACATGGTGGAAGAACACACAGTAAGAAATGTTGAGCTTATAAAGTGTAATGCCAAGGGAGACAAACTGGTGAAACTGACAGAAAGACATCATTCACAGCATTTAGAAAGACTTAGACAAGAAAACATAGAATCACTTAGACTAAAACTAAGACAAGGAAAAAAAAACTTAGCCCAAGACTTTGAAAGAAAAAAAAAACTTAGACTAAGACTTTAACAGGAAAACACAAAATCACTTAGACTAAAAGTGATTAATTGATTGATTGATCTTTATTTCAAAAAGGTTAAGAACTGAACACGCAGCCCCGCCTGACATTCTGCCCTTCATCATACAACTGTCACTCTGTTCCAGACATTCTACAAATATGCTGTTCATATAACCAACATAGCTAACATTGGAAAGCTGAGATACATTAAAGTATAGCATTTACATTTCACTCTTATCCATGCGCTTAATATAGAAAGTAACTACGTACATATATAAATGGCTACAGAAAGTAACTACGTACATATAAATGACTATCTACCACACAGAAAATTGGTACTCTTAATAATAAACATTTGATTGAGTTCGGTGTCTGTAAGAGCAGTCTAAAATACTTTTTGTGAATCATGGAGGCATGTAATTGAGATCTAATAGATATTGAAAGAGTTTGTAGTTGTAAGAATGAGTATAGTTGATATTTTTTTTTAAAATATAGGATGGGAGGGTATTCCAGAGATGAGCAGCAGAATAATTAAAGCTTTTCTTGTAAAGATCAAGTCTAGGTTTTAGAAGACTTATGTTGTTCAGGCGTTGGCTACACTTTGGGCTAACTTTAAACAGGTTCCATAGATAAGGCGGAGAATGCTGTGAAAGAATTTGATTTACTAACTTGACTTTGTTGAAGAGGAACGTGTTCTTAAGAGGTAGTATTTTGATACGTTTCTGCTGGTTAGTTGTGTGTACATGATCTTTGCCTCTAATAAGCTTTACTGCTCGCTTTTGAAGTGAGTTTAGCCCCTTTGTATTTGACACTGAGCAGCCATCCCAGATTGTTGAGCAATAGTCTCAGTGTGTTTGTATATGTGATATGTAGTATGTCTTCCTTGTGTCTTGATCGATGAAGTGATTAATTTTGGATAACTGGTACAGTTTTTGCGCGATGAGTTTTGTTAGATCTTGCACACGAGAGGATACACAAAATATAATAATATATAAAGGAAGAAACACAGAACTCATCTCTATAAGACCTGGTTTAAAAAAGGTGATACGTTATCTCCATTAACTTTCAGCCTAGTACTAGAAAAGGTATTCAGAAAAACGAAAGAAGAAAGCAGGACAGAAGAACAAGCTAAATACTAGGATACGCTGATAACATCGACCTGGTGGGGGAAACTATGCAAGAAGTCATCAGTACCTGCATACACCTGAGAGATGTGGCATTAAAAGTGAGCTTGACAATCAGCCAAGATAAGACAGTATATATGAAGATATCAAGAGACCAGAGACAGAATGATCCAGATTGTATAAATGTTAGAGATATGATTATTAGGAAAGCAGAAACATACAAATATCTAAGCACAACCTTCAACAGAAACAACACAGTAAGTGAGGAAATTAAAAGCAGAGTACAGATAGGGAATAAAATATACTTTGCCTAAGACTTTAACAGGAAAACACAAAATCACTTAGACTAAAAGTGATTAATTGATTGATTGATCTTTATTTCAAAAAGGTTAAGAACTGAACACGCAGCCCCGCCTGACATTCTGCCCTTCATCATACAACTGTCACTCTGTTCCAGACATTCTACAAATATGCTGTTCATATAACCAACATAGCTAACATTGGAAAGCTGAGATACATTAAAGTATAGCATTTACATTTCACTCTTATCCATGCGCTTAATATAGAAAGTAACTACGTACATATATAAATGGCTACAGAAAGTAACTACGTACATATATAAATGACTATCTACCACACAGAAAATTGGTACTCTTAATAATAAACATTTGATTGAGTTCGGTGTCTGTAAGAGCAGTCTAAAATACTTTTTGTGAATCATGGAGGCATGTAATTGAGATCTAATAGATATTGAAAGAGTTTGTAGTTGTAAGAATGAGTATAGTTGATATTTTTTTTTAAAATATAGGATGGGAGGGTATTCCAGAGATGAGCAGCAGAATAATTAAAGCTTTTCTTGTAAAGATCAAGTCTAGGTTTTAGAAGACTTATGTTGTTCAGGCGTTGGCTACACTTTGGGCTAACTTTAAACAGGTTCCATAGATAAGGCGGAGAATGCTGTGAAAGAATTGATTTACTAACTTGACTTTGTTGAAGAGGAACGTGTTCTTAAGAGGTAGTATTTTGATACGTTTCTGCTGGTTAGTTGTGTGTACATGATCTTTGCCTCTAATAAGCTTTACTGCTCGCTTTTGAAGTGAGTTTAGCCCCTTTGTATTTGACACTGAGCAGCCATCCCAGATTGTTGAGCAATAGTCTCAGTGTGTTTGTATATGTGATATGTAGTATGTCTTCCTTGTGTCTTGATCGATGAAGTGATTAATTTTGGATAACTGGTACAGTTTTTGCGCGATGAGTTTTGTTAGATCTTGCACACGAGAGGATACACAAAATATAATAATATATAAAGGAAGAAACACAGAACTCATCTCTATAAGACCTGGTTTAAAAAAGGTGATACGTTATCTCCATTAACTTTCAGCCTAGTACTAGAAAAGGTATTCAGAAAAACGAAAGAAGAAAGCAGGACAGAAGAACAAGCTAAATACTAGGATACGCTGATAACATCGACCTGGTGGGGGAACACACAGTAAGACATGGTGGAAGAACACAGTAAGACATGCTGGGAGAACACACAGTAAGACATGCTGGGAGAACACACAGTAAGACATGGTGGGAGAACACACAGTAAGACATGGTGGAAGAACACACAGTAAGACATGCTGGGAGAACACACAGTAAGACATGGTGGAAGAACACACAGTAAGAAATGTTGAGCTTATAAAGTGTAATGCCAAGGGAGACAAACTGGTGAAACTGACAGAAAGACATCATTCACAGCATTTAGAAAGACTTAGACAAGAAAACATAGAATCACTTAGACTAAAACTAAGACAAGGGAAAAAAAACTTAGCCCAAGACTTTGAAAGAAAAAAAAAACTTAGACTAAGACTTTAACAGGAAAACACAAAATCACTTAGACTAAAAGTGATTAATTGATTGATTGATCTTTATTTCAAAAAGGTTAAGAACTGAACACGCAGCCCCGCCTGACATTCTGCCCTTCATCATACAACTGTCACTCTGTTCCAGACATTCTACAAATATGCTGTTCATATAACCAACATAGCTAACATTGGAAAGCTGAGATACATTAAAGTATGGCATTTACATTTCACTCTTATCCATGCGCTTAATATAGAAAGTAACTACGTACATATATAAATGGCTATAGAAAGTAACTACGTACATATATAAGTGACTACAGAAAGTAACTACGTACATATATAAATGACTATCTACCACACAGAAAATTGGTACTCTTAATAATAAACATTTGATTGAGTTCGGTGTCTGTAAGAGCAGTCTAAAATACTTTTTGTGAATCATGGAGGCATGTAATTGAGATCTAATAGATATTGAAAGAGTTTGTAGTTGTAAGAATGAGTATAGTTGATATTTTTTTTAAAATATAGGATGGGAGGGTATTCCAGAGATGAGCAGCAGAATAATTAAAGCTTTTCTTGTAAAGATCAAGTCTAGGTTTTAGAAGACTTATGTTGTTCAGGCGTTGGCTACACTTTGGGCTAACTTTAAACAGGTTCCATAGATAAGGCGGAGAATGCTGTGAAAGAATTTGATTTACTAACTTGACTTTGTTGAAGAGGAACGTGTTCTTAAGAGGTAGTATTTTGATACGTTTCTGCTGGTTAGTTGTGTGTACATGATCTTTGCCTCTAATAAGCTTTACTGCTCGCTTTTGAAGTGAGTTTAGCCCCTTTGTATTTGACACTGAGCAGCCATCCCAGATTGTTGAGCAATAGTCTCAGTGTGTTTGTATATGTGATATGTAGTATGTCTTCCTTGTGTCTTGATCGATGAAGTGATTAATTTTGGATAACTGGTACAGTTTTTGCGCGATGAGTTTTGTTAGATCTTGCACACGAGAGGATACACAAAATATAATAATATATAAAGGAAGAAACACAGAACTCATCTCTATAAGACCTGGTTTAAAAAAGGTGATACGTTATCTCCATTAACTTTCAGCCTAGTACTAGAAAAGGTATTCAGAAAAACGAAAGAAGAAAGCAGGACAGAAGAACAAGCTAAATACTAGGATACGCTGATAACATCGACCTGGTGGGGGAAACTATGCAAGAAGTCATCAGTACCTGCATACACCTGAGAGATGTGGCATTAAAAGTGAGCTTGACAATCAGCCAAGATAAGACAGTATATATGAAGATATCAAGAGACCAGAGACAGAATGATCCAGATTGTATAAATTTGGAGAGATGGTTATTAGGAAAGTAGAAACATACAAATATCTAAGCACAACCTTCAACAGAAACAACATAGTAAGTGAGGAAATTAAAAGCAGAGTACAGATAGGGAATCAAATATACTTTGCCTTGCAACACCTGTTAAAATTCAAAATCCTGTCCCAAAACACCAAAATAATCTATAAAACTATAATAAGACCAGCCCTAATGAAACGTGGAGTACAATAAAGAAAGATGAACAACAATTGCAGATCTTTGAGAACAAGATGGATACCAACTGTGGAGAATGGAGAGCTAGAAAGAACACTGAACTGAACAGTTTATTTAAATCCCAACGAATTATAAACTGAAATCTTGAAACTGAACAGACTACGCTGGCTGGGGCATGTAGAAAGAATGGAAGAGAGCAGACAAAAAATGTCTTACTGCTTGTTTCTGAGGGAAACTCGACCAAGGGGTAGACCAAGGCAGAGATGGAAAGATAACATAGAAGAGGATATAAAAGAAATTAGTGTCACCAACTGGAGAGAGAAGATTAGGAATAGAGATGAATGGAGACGAACTTTATCTGCAGCAATGAGCCTTAATGGCTTGGAAAGCTGAAGAAGAAGACTAAGACAAGAAAACACAAAAGCACTTGGACCAAGACTAAGACAAGAAAACACAAAAGCACTTGGACCAAGACTAAGACAAGAAAACACAAAAGCACTTGGACCAAGACTAAGACAAGAAAACACAAAAGCACTTAGACCAAGACTAAGACAAGAAAACACAAAAGCACTTAGACCAAGACTAAGACAAGAAAACACAAAAGCACTTAGACCAAGACTTAGACAAGAAAACACAAAACCACTTAGACCAAGACTTAGACAAGAAAACACAAAACCACTTAGACCAAGACTTAGACAAGAAAACACAAAACCACTTAGACCAAGACTTAGACAAGAAAACACAAAATCACTTAGACTATATTATCATTAATGAAAGCTTCAGAGATAATGATGGCCAGAGGAGGCCAAGTGCTAGTAGACTTTACAAGAGCACGGATTGATAATAGTCAAGTTTTTATGAAAAATGTTTGCGGGTGGGGAGAAGAATACATGAACATTGAACTAAATATTGATGAGCTAGATAATGAGAACAAAGAAAATTCAGTGTAGATGTTAGAAGCATTAATGATGCCTGATCGTTGCAGAGATATTTGAAGATGTAGATAAGCGGTAAGAAAGAATGCAGAAATGGCCAGTTGTACAGAAACGTCCGTGCCAGAAACGCAGAGACAGGCATGGGGAAATATGGATGACCATTTAAACAAAAAACTTGAGATAAACGAAGATTATTAGAAAATTAAGGTACAGGACGTCAGGAAACAAGCTTCTGATTTATGTGATGATATTAATGATGTAAACATCAGTTGACAGCACATTGTCATAGAGTTGTCATCTAGGATAATATCAGCAGCTACCACTTACTGCCAGATTTATCATTGTCAGGGTAATTGTGCACGCTTTATTCTCCACTCATAAAACAGTTTGTTTCTGGAAAGCACACGAAAGCATCACTATTTACTACATGGCAGTGACGTGATTAGAATACAAGTTGTTTGAAAACACAAGCTCGTGCTTGCTGCTGCATTCCTGCATTGTTGATTTCTAGCACAGCGGCCAAGATCTTTGGCTGCACGTACGTGAAGTATTTCTAGCACAGCGGCCAAGATCTTTGGCTACACGTACGTGAAGTAGCTACAACCTCGACCTGTTTTGTCGGACGCCCTGTTGTTGAAACAGCTTAATACAGAAGTGACAGAATAGAGGAGGGGGAGAGAAGGCTGCTTGTTTAGAAGAGTGTTACGAGGTTGGATGTTAGCCTCACAACGGCAAACACTTTCGTTGAAGGAAGAAGTTTGGGAGCTGTACGGACAAAGCAAGAAACTGTTTGAAGACAAGTAAAAACAGAATTATCATGGGAAAAGAGACATTTGAGGTGTTCAGAACACGCTGACCAGAGAAATTAGTACTATACTGCCAAAAAGCAATACATAATAGACAAGTAGTTCACTGCTAACAAGCAATATATACTAGACAAGCAGCTCACTGCCAACAAGCAGTACATACTAGACAAGCAGTTCACTGCCAACAAGCAGTACATACTAGACAAGCAGTTCACTGCCAACAAGCAATACATACTAGACAAGCAGTTCACTGCCAACAAGCAATACATACTAGACAAGCAGTTCACTGCCAACAAGCAGTACATACTAGACAAGCAGTTCACTGCCAACAACCAATACATACTAGACAAGCAGTTCACTGCCAACAAGCAATACATACTAGATAAGCAGTGTTAAACTGTAAGCTGAGCTCATGAAGAATAGCACACATCTTTTCTGGCGTCGTTGGTGAATTTTTTTCATCGCACGTTTCGTTTTCTTTACTTTGTAAGCTATTCTGTTGATAAATTGTCAGACTGCAGAAATTATCGCTCACGCAAAAATATTTGTGCACATGTTGAGTACATGAGTCCTTAGAAGAAAGGCTACACCTAATCCAGGTTTGAAGTGTGTCTCGTATTTCCTGTTCAGAATATTCATATGTACAAGTTATGTTATCATTTAGCAGCAGTAGGTGAACACAGATTCCCGAGCATGTTTGTATATATTCTAGTCATTCCGGCCATGTCTGTAAATATTCTAGTGATTCCGGTCATGTCTGTATATATTCTAGTGATTCCGGCCATGTCTGTAAATATTCTAGTGATTCCGGTCATGTCTGTATATATTCTAATATTTCCGGTCATGTGTGTAAATATTCTAGTGATTCCGGTCATGTCTGTATATATTCTAATATTTCCGGTCATGTGTGTATATATTCTAGTGATTCCGGCCAAGTCTGTATATATTCTAGTGATTCCAGTCATGTCTGTAAATATTCTAGTGATTCCAGCCATGTCTGTAAATATTCTAGTGATTCCGGTCATGTCTGTAAATATTCTAGTGATTCCAGCCATGTCTGTATTTATTCTAGTGATTCCAGCCATGTCTGTAAATATTCTAGTGATTCCAGCCAAGTCTGTATATATTCTAGTGATTCCAGCCAAGTCTGTATATATTCTAGTGATTCGAGCCAAGTCTGTATTTATTCTAGTGATTCCAGCCAAGTCTGTATTTATTCTAGTGATTCCAGCCATGTCTGTATTTATTCTAGTGATTCCAGCCATGTCTGTAAATATTCTAGTGATTCCAGCCAAGTCTGTATATATTCTAGTGATTCCAGCCAAGTCTGTATATATTCTAGTGATTCCAGCCAAGTCTGTATATATTCTAGTGATTCCAGCCAAGTCTGTATATATTCTAGTGATTCCAGCCAAGTCTGTATATATTCTAGTGATTCCAGCCATGTCTGTAAATATTCTAGTGATTCCAGCCAAGTCTGTATATATTCTAGTGATTCCAGCCAAGTCTGTATATATTCTAGTGATTCCAGCCATGTCTGTAAATATTCTAGTGATTCCAGCCAAGTCTGTATATATTCTAGTGATTCCAGCCAAGTCTGTATATATTCTAGTGATTCCAGCCAAGTCTGTATATATTCTAGTGACCCCACCCATGTCTTGTCTGCCGCAAGTTGCCATCTCCTGACCCCACCCATGTCTTGTCTGCCGCAAGTTGCCATCTCCTGACCCCACCCATGTCGTCCTATCTGCCGCAAGTTGCCATCTCCTGACCCCACCCATGTCGTCCTATCTGCCGCAAGTTGCCGTAAGATCGGCTGATCTCTCGGGTTGCTCGTGGCTAAACCTTGATATAAGCAGCGTACCTGGGGATACGTTTATTTTCTGTCCTCACCTGAATGTGTACCTGGTTTCTTAATACCTCGTTTCGTATTGTCTCTGCCAGCTTCATTTATTATTAGGAATAACAGCAGCAGCAGCAGCAGCAACAAGTAACTCTGTTACAGAGGTTACTGTGTTAGCCTGTATCGTAACAGGTTTATGTTAAGGTACTCCTGTCCTGCATTTTCCGTTCTTTTCGTGTTTCATGCCCGCCAGCCCTTATTTGATCTCTAGCACTTTGTGGGCTGGACCACAGCTTCTGTTTTCTCTTCATACGCAGGTAGACATTCTCAGCTGTCAGCGGGTGGTTTCTAGTCTCACACCTCAGATAAATGACACCATCACAGACGAGTTTCTTTTCTGCTCGCCGTCCGTGGTAGTACGAGTTTCTCGTAAGTTTTCTGATTGGTGTCAGTGGTAGTACGAGTTTCTTGTAAGTTTTCTGATTGGTGTCAGTGGTAGTACGAGTTTCTCGTAAGTTTTCTGATTGGTGTCAGTGGTAGTACGAGTTTCTTGTAAGTTTTCTGATTGGTGTCAGTGGTAGTACGAGTTTCTCGTAAGTTTTCTGATTGGTGTCAGTGGTAGTACGAGTTTCTCATAAGCTTTCCGCCTGCAGTCCGTGAGTTTCTCATAGATTTTGTATCAACTTTGTAAAGTTAGAATCTCTGCTTTATGATCATCCATCTTCGTATGTGTGTCAGCTTTGTAAAGTTAGAATGTCTGCTTTATTATGACCCATCTTCTATATGTGTATCAGCTTTGTAAAGTTAGAATTTCTGCTTATGATGATCCATCTTCTGTATGTGTATCAGCTTTGTAAAGTTAGAATGTCTGCTTTATGATCCATCTTCTGTATGTGTATCAGTTTTGTAAAGTTAGAATGTCTGCTTTATGATGATCCATCTTCTGTATGTTCCTGCCAGCACATTTACTGATTGTCATATCTTTTCATCGCTCAAACTCTTCAAGATCATTTCTATCGTCTCTTTTATCATTCCTGTTTTTTGTCATGTTTTCAAATTCTTTTCGTATTATTACGTGTTAGTGACTTCTTCCTCTTCTTAAATATTTACATTGTTAATATGAACGAATTAGTCATCATCGTAATCAGTAGCAGTGGTTTTGTAAAATGTCTAAAGAGCACTCTAGCAACAACATATCGACAACATACCGGCATACCGACCACCATCTTGTTTGTCTTATCACAATACCATGAAGAGTTTGTTGATTTTGTTTTTTATACAAAAGGTGAAATCAAATCAGTAACTCAGCGACTGACCAATCTGCTAGTACCCCCAAGATCGCAGGTTGGGAATCACTGTATTGTTAACATTGTTGCGAGAAAGCAAATTTCTGTTAAATGCAGTGATTTTTTTATTCGTTTGTGTCTGTATATAATAATTCCGCTTGATCTATTACATATCATGTACCGGGAGTTGGGCATAAGGCTAACAACCTTATCCTGGGACCTATCTGGAGGCGACTTCAGATGGGAAAAAAAGATATCGTTATGGAAACTCGCAGAGAAACCAACCGAGCATCAGGGATGCCAACTCCGAAGAGAGAATCCCAAAACAAGCTATCAAGTGGAACACAACAGGCCGAAGAAAAAGAGGCAGACGGCGTGAAACTCTGAAGAGGATATTATTAAGAGAGACCAAATTAACAGGCATAAAATCCTTTGATGAGGTTGAAAGACTCGCCGAAGACAGGAAAACTTGATATAAGCAGCGTACCTGGGGATACGTTTATTTTCTGTCCTCACCTGAATGTGTACCTGGTTTCTTAATACCTCGTTTCGTATTGTCTCTGCCAGCTTCATTTATTATTAGGTTTAACAGCAGCAGCAGCAACAAGTAACTCTGTTACAGAGGTTACTGTGTTAGCCTGTATCGTAACAGGTTTATGTTAAGGTACTCCTGTCCTGCATTTTTCGTTCTTTTCGTGTTTCATGCCCGCCAGCCCTTATTTGATCTCTAGCACTTTGTGGGCTGGACCACAGCTTCTGTTTTCTCTTCATACGCAGGTAGACATTCTCAGCTGTCAGCGGGTGGTTTCTAGTCTCACACCTCAGATAAATGACACCATCACAGACGAGTTTCTTTTCTGCTCGCCGTCCGTGGTAGTACGAGTTTCTCGTAAGTTTTCTGATTGGTGTCAGTGGTAGTACGAGTTTCTCGTAAGTTTTCTGATTGGTGTCAGTGTTAGTACGAGTTTCTCGTAAGTTTTCTGATTGGTGTCAGTGGTAGTACGAGTTTCTCATAAGTTTTCTGATTGGTGTCAGTGGTAGTACGAGTTTCTCGTAAGTTTTCTGATTGGTGTCAGTGGTAGTACGAGTTTCTCATAAGCTTTCCGCCTGCAGTCCGTGAGTTTCTCATAGATTTTGTATCAACTTTGTAAAGTTAGAATCTCTGCTTTATGATCATCCATCTTCTGTATGTGTGTCAGCTTTGTAAAGTTAGAATGTCTGCTTTATTATGACCCATCTTCTATATGTGTATCAGCTTTGTAAAGTTAGAATTTCTGCTTATGATGATCCATCTTCTGTATGTGTATCAGCTTTGTAAAGTTAGAATGTCTGCTTATGATGATCCATCTTCTGTATGTGTATCAGTTTTGTAAAGTTAGAATGTCTGCTTTATGATGATCCATCTTCTGTATGTTCCTGCCAGCACATTTACTGATTGTCATATCTTTTCATCGCTCAAACTCTTCAAGATCATTTCTATCGTCTCTTTTATCATTCCTGTTTTTTTGTCGTGTTTTCAAATTCTTTTCGTATTATTACGTGTTAGTGACTTCTTCCTCTTCTTAAATATTTACATTGTTAATATGAACGAATTAGTCATCATCGTAATCAGTAGCAGTGGTTTTGTAAAATGTCTAAAGAGCACTCTAGCAACAACATATCGACAACATATCGGCATACCGACCACCATCTTGTTTGTCTTATCACAATACCATGAAGAGTTTGTTGATTTTGTTTTTTATACAAAAGGTGAAATCAAATCAGTAACTCAGCGACTGACCAATCTGCTAGTACCCCCAAGATCGCAGGTTGGGAATCACTGTATTGTTAACATTGTTGCGAGAAAGCAAATTTCTGTTAAATGCAGTAATTTTTTTATTCGTTTGTGTCTGTGTATAATAATTCCGCTTGATCTGTTACATATCATGTACCGGGAGTTGGGCATAAGGCTAACAACCTTATCATGGGACCTATCTGGAGGCGACTTCAGATGGGAAAAAAAGATATCGTTATGGAAACTCGCAGAGAAACCAACCGAGCATCAGGGATGCTAACTCCGAAGAGAGAATCCCAAAACAAGCTATCAGGTGGAACACAACAGGCCGAAGAAAAAGAGGCAGACGGCGTGAAACTCTGAAGAGGATATTATTAAGAGAGACCAAATTAACAGGCATAAAATCCTTTGATGAGGTTGAAAGACTCGCCGAAGACAGGAAAAATTGACGAACTACTTTGCGAGCCCTATGTGACGTTTAACGGCACGGGAAGGATATAAGATAATAAGTGTACAGATTCATGCATAAACTGCAGGTGAGAGTTAAATATTGTGTCAGTTTTCATATATACCTGTCCCTAGTCCACTCACTAGAGCAGCGGTTCTCAGACTTTTTGCTGCACGGCCCACATTTAAAAGTCAAACATTTTTGCGGCCTACTAATAAAGTGCTTTATATTTGCAAAGTATAAATCTGATTTTCTAAAATATTATTTAATATTTTCTCTACATGTTTAACTGCATATTCATTGCTACACAAAAGTTCTTTTCATTTACCTTAAAGATGGCACTGTTTCCGGTTGGATAGCATGTCTATTCTGGCTGGAATTTGTGGCAAACACACTCGAAGATCATCCTTCACGTTCATTCTTGAACAGTATTGGTTTTCATAGCATTCAGAGCAGAAAATGAAACTTCGCATACATAAGTTGTTGAAAAAGGTAGAAGAACTTTCATCGCCAGGGCTGACAAAAACGGATATTCCAGCGAAGCAGTGCACCAAAAGGAAGAGATATCCACAGCAGGGTCGTTAAATTTGATTTGTAATGTGCGATCGCTAGACATTTCCGCTAATTCTTCTTGTGCACGACCGGTTAATTCAGAGAATGCACGCTGAAAATGATTACGAATCCCATCGTATGCTTTAATGTCTTCGGGCGTGAAGTATTTGTCAAAATATTTAATAAGAGATGTCAGATGCCCTTTTATTACACCAGTAACCCCTTCCAGAATCTCGCCATTAACTTCATTGCTCTCTATAAATTCAAAGAACAAGTGAAATATGTCTTGTGATTTGTTCTCGAGTCGCGTGCGCCAAAGTTGTAGTTTCTTCTTAAAGGCGGCAACTTTGTCGCATGTCTTGAGTATACTGGCATCTTCACCCTGCAGTGATATGTTCAAACTGTTCAAAAGGCTAAAAATGTCAGCAAGGTATGCCAGCATGACAAGCCACTCAATATCAGCGACCTTACCTGCAGGTAGATTGTGTTCTGTCAAAAACTACAACAATTCTAAACGAAGCTCAAACACCCTTGCAAGAACTTTTCCTCTGGACAGCCAACGCACAGTCCAGTGCAACAGGAGATGCTTGTGTTGTGCATCTGACTCAATACAAAGTTGAGCAAATAATCGAAGGTTCACTGTTGTAGTTTTTATGAAGTTTACAGTCCGAACATTAGAGTTTCATTCAACTTCTTTGAAGCGAGCGCCTCACGATGGATCATGCAATGGGTGGCTACAATCTCGGGTGACACTTGCTTTATGCGAGGTACAACACCACTGTCGCGGCCAGTCATTGTGGCAGCGCCGTCAGTGCAAACACCGATGCAATTCCTCCACCGCAGTCCAAAAGTTGTGAAAAAATCGTTTAAAACAGGTAATATTTCATCAGCCATTGTTCTCGCTGGCAGTGACATGCAAAAAAAACAAAAACAAAAGAGAGAGAGAGAAATTCCTCTTGCATACTACTTTGGCCAACAACGGCGAACATAGCAAGCATCTGTGACTCGCCGGCGATATCAGTTGACTTATCTAACTGAACAGCAAACTTAGTAGCTTGTAATCGTTCAGTTAACTGCGCTACAATGTCCTCGGACATTTCAGATAATCTTCTGCGGACAGTATCGTACGAGATGGGAATGCTTTTCAGTTTTGTAGCATATTCTGAGCTGAACAATGCGTCACAAATCTCAACAGCGGCTGGCGTGATAAGATCTTCTCCAATCATGTGCGGTTTCTT
This sequence comes from Achatina immaculata, assembly GCA_009760885.1. Taxonomy (NCBI): domain Eukaryota; kingdom Metazoa; phylum Mollusca; class Gastropoda; order Stylommatophora; family Achatinidae; genus Lissachatina; species Lissachatina immaculata. The sequence continues at coordinate 69,298,247 of CM019691.1, read as the reverse complement.
TGATTTTGCGATTCCCTGGGCAATCAGGTACGATGCATCAAGAGCTATTTCATTGAGTGTGGCTCTTGTTTTTAACATTGTCTTCTGTTTACTATATTCCTCGGCTTTACGTTCGAAAAATTCTTTGGTTTTATTCTGTAGATCTGGATGTCTTGTAGTTAGATGACGACACAATTTCGTCGGCTTCATTGCTTCATTAGAGAGGATTTGCAAACAGATAACGCACTGTGGCAGATTTTAGTCATTCGTTGATGGAACGAAACCGTACTTAATATACTCCACATCATATTTTCCAGCGTATTTAGTTTTCTTACAAGCGTCAACGTTAACGTCGTCTCGATCGCGGTGACTTTCGCTGCCACTACTATCAATTTGTTTGCGCGAAGTCAAGGCTTATGTTTCACAAATCGATCCATTTTAGCGCCTAAAGTTTAAAAGTTTAAACATTTAAAAAAAAGGCTATACGAAAAGTCTCCACGATCACTACCTGCGTAACTTGAATCCGTTGATTAATCCAGTACGAATTACACACAACACCAAGACCGAGTAGTGGCTCTCAAGCCAACGAAATATAATTTTTAAACTAAAACACAATTGCTGAGAATTCTATTTCACTTCTGCGCTCTCGCAGAATCTACGCAGACTGTTCTCTAAAACTACATTGTAAAACTGCACATTTCAGCAACACGGTCAGAAAGACGCCGGTATCGCACTTCAAAAGCGATGCCGTCTTTTTATGTACGTCACATTTCTGTTTGATGCTGGAAGAAACCCTGTCTGGACCGTCCTTTCTGTTTGATGGTAGAAGAAACGCTGTCTGGATCATCCTTTCTGTTTGATGGTAGAAGAAACGCTGTCTGGACCATCCTTTCTGTTTGATGGTAGAAGAAACGCTGTCTGGACCATCCTTTCTGTTTGATGGTAGAAGAAACGCTGTCTGGACCATCCTTCCTCCAATAGCCGCACTGCGGACATACTATAAAGCGACCTACAATTCTGCGGCTTACATCCATGCAGTCTTCTCCGATGCATTGCGTGAAAATACGGAATAATTTTTTTTATTGTATCTACTTTTTTCTTTTTTTTTCCTCTGCTTTGAGACTTCAGCGCGGCCCACAATACTCCCTGTCACCGCCCACCTTTGGGCCACGGCCCATGGCTCGAGAACCACTGCACTAGAGCTCGGTGACTTTGGTATGTGCATATTGGAAGGGAGAGAAAAAGAGATAGGTTTCCTGGTCTATTTTATCGGTAATCTCCCCTATGCCGCCTCATTAGTGTTTTATACATGTGTGCGATAGAATCTTTCTGTATTAGAAGTGAGCTTTTTATACCGCGTGATGAGCAGAGAAAAGTAGCTGCCAGGGTCTAAAACAATGATTAAGTCATGTCACTGAACTCAGCAGTGTGTCTCTTCCTCGTCTACACATGTCACAAGAATTTCTCAACTGATACTAGCTATCTTTACCATCAGATACAGTTACCTGATCTCAAGCTCACCTACGGATAAGTCATCACAGTCACCTACAGATAGTCATATGTCCTCACTGACAGCTACAGATACATCCTCACAGTCACTTACAGATAGTCATATGTCCTCACTGACAGCTACAGATATTTCCTCACTGACAGCTTCAGATATGTTTTCACAGTCACCTACAGATAGTCATATGTCCTCACTGATAGCTACAGATATTTCCTCACTGACAGCTTCAGATATGTTTTCACAGTCACCTACAGATAGTCATATGTCCTCACTGACAGCTACAGATATGTCATCACTGATAGCTACAGATAAGCATATGTCCACTGGATCAGCTACACATCATATACACATGTCCCCACCTTGAACTACAGATACACATGTCCAGACGGTCAGCTGCAGATATTATTTGATATTAGAGGAGTAATATAGAGTTTGATATTATATATTCAATGACGTATGTGGAGGATAATATCTCGTAAGAGAAAAATAGAGGATATTTGATATCTGATGAGGAATGTGTAGAATAATATTTAATCTTATGAGAGAAAAACAGGATAATATTAAGATTACCATGTACAGTTTTTGTGTATAAGTATATATAAAACTATACAAAATCCACTGCAGTAAAACTGTGATAACAAAATGGTAACACTATTTAAAACGAAATTAGGAACAGCTTTATTAACGGGCACACAGCCGGAGGGGACGGGCTGTGGAGGAATGCACGAGAGGTTTGTCTCTAAATCGAGGATGACAAAACATGTTAGATTCTTGGCGTCGTCAAGCTCAGTCACACACACACACACATCACACATCTCCGGGACATATGCCTGTCAGTGTAGCCACACCCTCTGTGACCTGCTTCTTGTTTGAACTGCTGTGCTAGAGCGACGAGGATCAGGCCAACCCCTCAGATTTGGGACTAGCACCGGCCTGTGTTTATTACGGCCATCAAGATCCGAGAGATTGACGAGGCGAATGTTCTCGTGCGTGTAGTTTGTGTGGATAGATCAGTGGCGGGGACTTATCATTGACACAGCTCTCGTACTTAGTCTTGTCTTCTTGTACAGTGTGTAGCCGAACCATGTTTGTTAGACAAGTTAGCTGCTAGGTTGGTTTGGCTAGGAAAAACTCCGGGACATTTCCTTGTTGTTTGTCAGAGCAACACGGCGTGCTGGTGTCAGGCTGGCCAAGTGACAACCTCCTAAAGCTGGCCTGCTCGTGCCCTCCCACCACCCTCCTTCCCACACTTGAGCCATGTGGATTATTTGTAGTTTCTTCCCGGATTGTATGCTGCTGCTGCTGCTCGCACTTGTAGGATTAAGTTGCTGCTTGCGTGCTCCAGCCAACAACGTTTGCCTGTGTCATTAACTTGTTGATTGTGTCACATTTATTTCTAACTTAACTAACAGCAGGAGATTAACACTCCGCAGTGGCCACATATTTCACACTTCACACCGTCTTTGTTTACACTCAACGTAGACCGAGCATCGTATGTTTCCGCCAAGTTCTCATCTGTGGCTGTACTTCCAACATCGTGTGCCTCTTTATTTTTGTGGCTCTGTTAGTTTGAGAGATCGATATGTGACGCCCGCACGGTTCTAGAACGCGCTTATTGTTGCAGATTGATAACAACCGATATGATTGATTGATCGATCTTTGTGCTCACAAACAGCATTCAAAACATTTCTCTAGTGCTGATTAAAATCTGGCCGGTGTTTGGGCATTGTGATAGTTTCACTTAAGTGAAGTTTTTGCTGTGCTTTGTAGCTTGTTGGTTATGTCACCACGTGGCTCACATGCTGAACATATTTTGCGCTGCTAGTTTTGTTACACACATGTTTCCTGTCAAAAAAAGAAAAACATTTTTAAAAAAAACTGCTGGTAGATTCTTTTGATCTTCAAATCTTTACATTCATTCTGCAGTGTACATTGTGTTTGCTGGGCTGGAAGAGTTATATTGGTGCTTTGTGTCTTCTGTTTTGATTATAGAGCTTTCTCGTTTGTGGTTTTATAGAGCTTCTGTTTCTTTTTGTATGCCTTGCTGTGCATCGTCTTCTGTGTCTGTAGATCTTTCTGTCCCTCACGTTATGGCACATTTGTTCTGTTTATAGATCTTTCTCTCCCTCACGTTATGGCACATTTGTTCTGTTTATAGATCTTTCTCTGTCTTATACTGCGAGTGTTGTTTGTCTGTTTATAGGTTTTATGCGTCTGTATTTTTTTTTTCATTTCCTTCTGGACGTGTCTTCTTGGGTCGTGTCTGCAGGCTGTTTTAGTGGGTCTCTCGTTTTTTGTTTCTTTATTTATGTGTGTGTGTGTCTGTCTGTGTGCATCTGTTTACTTAGATTGTGTATATTATAAATGTGTGTTCTCTGCGTTTGTTTACTTGGGTTGTGTATATTATAAATGTGTGTATTTTCTACGTCTGTTTACTTGGGTTGTGTATATTATAAATGTATATGTTTTCTACGTCTGTTTACTTGGGTTGTGTATATTATAAATGTATATGTTTTCTACGTCTGTTTACTTGGGTTGTGTATATTATAAATGTGTGTGTTTTCTACGTCTGTTTACTTGGGTTGTGTATATTATAAATGTGTGTGTTTTCTACGTCTGTTTACTTGGGTTGTGTATATTATAAATGTGTGTGTTTTCTACGTCTGTTTACTTGGGTTGTGTATATTATAAATGTGTGTTCTCTACGTCTGTTTACTTGGGTTGTATATTATAAATGTGTGTGTTTTCTACGTCTGTTTACTTGGGTTGTGTATATTATAAATGTATATGTTTTCTACGTCTGTTTACTTGGGTTGTGTATATTATAAATGTGTGTGTTTTCTACGTCTGTTTACTTGGGTTGTGTATATTATAAATGTATATGTTTTCTACGTCTGTTTACTTGGGTTGTGTATATTATAAATGGTGTGTTTTCTACGTCTGTTACTTGGGTTGTGTATATTATAAATGTGTGTTCTCTACGTCTGTTTACTTGGGTTGTGTATATTATAAATGTGTGTGTTTTCTACGTCTGTTTACTTGGGTTGTGTATATTATAAATGTATATGTTTTCTACGTCTGTTTACTTGGGTTGTGTATATTATAAATGTATATGTTTTCTACGTCTGTTTACTTGGGTTGTGTATATTATAAATGTGTGTGTTTTCTATGTCTGTTTACTTGGGTTGTGTATATTATAAATGTGTGTGTTTTCTACGTCTGTTTACTTGGGTTGTGTATATTATAAATGTGTGTTCTCTGCGTTTGTTTACTTGGGTTGTGTATATTATAAATGTGTGTATTTTCTACGTCTGTTTACTTGGGTTGTGTATATTATAAATGTATATGTTTTCTACGTCTGTTTACTTGGGTTGTGTATATTATAAATGTGTGTTCTCTGCGTTTGTTTACTTGGGTTGTGTATATTATAAATGTATATGTTTTCTACGTCTGTTTACTTGGGTTGTGTATATTATAAATGTGTATGTTTTCTACGTCTGTTTACTTGGGTTGTGTATATTATAAATGTATATGTTTTCTACGTCTGTTTACTTGGTTGTGTATATTATAAATGTGTGTGTTTTCTACGTCTGTTTACTTATTTCTGTATATTATAAATGCATGTTTTCTACATTTGTTTACTTGGGCTCTGTATATTATAAATGTGTGTTGTGTGCGTGTGTTGACATGGCTTGTGTATATTATCTGATGGATGAGCTGTCCATGTTCTGACCAGGCTTCCTGTCAAGTGTTCTAGCACATGAACAGACTTGACAACACTTCTAGCACATGAACAGACCTGACAACACTTCTAGCACATGAACAGACCTGACAACACTTCTAGCACATGAACAGACCTGACAACACTTCTAGCACATGAACAGACCTGACAACACTTCTAGCACATGAACAGACCTGACAACACTTCTAGCACATGAACAGACCTGACAACACTTCTAGCACATGAACAGACCTGACAACACTTCTAGCACATGAACAGACCTGACAACACTTCTAGCACATGAACAGACCTGACAACACTTCTAGCACATGAACAGACCTGACAACACTTCTAGCACATGAACAGACCTGACAACACTTCTAGCACATGAACAGACCTGACAACACTTCTAGCTTCTTGTTCAGACTTGACAACACTTCTAGCTTCTTGTTCAGCCATACACACGTGTTCATTTAGCAAAACAAGTTTTAAAGATGGTGCGATTGTTTCACATTTTACTTATTTGGGAATGGAGTGTTGGTGGATTAGGGTGGCGGGGGGGGGGGGTGATTTGTAGGCCAGATAAACTAGGACAAACTTAAGCCACGGTGAAGATCTGTTGAGACCGGATATGTCAGTGTGAAAGCATGTGCCCTGTAAAGACAAGAGACTTTTTTATGATGGCCACATGGTGTATCAGTGTATTTTGTAGAGACCATGGTATATCAGTGTTCTTATAGAGACCATGGTATATCAGTGTTCTTGTAGAGACCATGGTATATCAGTGTTCTTGTAGAGACCATGGTATATCAGTGTTCTTATAGAGACCATGGTATATCAGTGTTCTTGTAGAGACCATTTTATATCAGTGTTCTTGTAGAGACCATGGTATATCAGTGTTCTTATAGAGACCGTGGTATATCAGTGTTCTTGTAGAGACCGTGGTATATCAGTGTTCTTGTAGAGACCAGCATTTTGTTGTCCAGCCAGAGCTGACTGTGGACTAGCAAACATGCCAGCTCTCAGCTGTGCCTCGCAGAAGATACAAACAAGTATATCTGGGATATAGATCAGACTAGTTCTGTTTTCATGCATGAAAGAATCAGCGTGTTGCCATGTTTGCAGCCAGATGTAGTGCTGGTACAATAAATGTTTTCATAACAACAGTGTCACCACACTAACGTTGACTGGTTTTCTGTTGTACGTGTACACAGCGTGGCGTTTATATCCAGTCTTTGAAACATCCTTGTCTGGTAGTGTATCTTTTAGATAGTAGCTGTTGGGAATGTATTGCACTCAGAAATACCAAGACAGCAGCAGTTGGGGCTATAGTACATTCAGAAATACCAAATCAGTGGCTATAGTACACGTAGAAATACCAAGACAGCGGCTGTAATACATTCAGAAATAAGAAGACAGCAGGTGTTGGGCCTGTAGTACATTCAGAAATGCCAAGATAGCAGCTGCTGAGGCTGTAGTACATTCAGAAATACCAAGATAGCAGCTGCTGAGGCTGTAGTACATTCAGAAATACCAAGACAGTGACTGTTGGAGGTTGTAGTACACTCAGAAATACCAAGACAGTGACTGTTGGAGGTTGTAGTACACTCAGAAATACCAAGACAGTGACTGTTGGAAGTTGTAGTACACTCAGAAATACCATTAATCAGAGAGAGACATTCAGCACCAACACATGACATGTAGCTACATTACCAGCTAGTATATGAGCAGATGAAGATTAAGACAGACAATTTATGTTACCAGCTTGTGTATGATCAGATGAAGATTAAGACAGACAAGTCATATATTACCAGCTTGTGTACGACCAGATGAAGATTAAGACAGACGAGTCATATATTAGAATCCATGATGTCAACATACAACATGTACAAGAAATCAAATGATTTGAAAGGGGGGGGGGGGGGGTAACAACAGACTTGATGTAGACAAGGGTACAGAATTCATCAGATCCTGGAGACAAGGGTACAGAATTCATCAGATCATGGAGACAGAAGAAGACAGAATTCATCAGATCATGGAGACAAAAGAATACATAATTCATCAGATCATGGAGACAAAAGAAGACAGAATTCATCAGATCAAGGATATAAAAGAAGACAGAATTCAGCAGATCATGGAGACAAAAGAATACAGAATTCATCAGATCATGGAGACAAAAGAAGACAGAATTCATCAGATCATGGAGACAAAAGAATACAGAATTCATCAGATCATGGAGACAAAAGAAGACAGAATTCATCAGATCATGGAGACAAAAGAATACAGAATTCATCAGATCATGGAGACAAAAGAATACAGAATTCATCAGATCATGGAGACAAAAGAAGACAGAATTCATCAGATCATGGAGACAAAAGAAGACAGAATTCATCAGATCATGGAGACAAAAGAAGACAGAATTCATCATGTGTAGATCCCCTGGGAACAACTGTGTTAAGAGCACACCTATCTTAACATAGTGTTTGTGAGACAGGGAACATAGATCTGTTTGCTTAAAAACTCTGACCTACCTCTGTAGCCCAGAAACTTGTAGCAATCAACACTAATTGTAATTGTAATTGTTATTTTTGCAAAATGTAATGTCAGGTTGGTGGACGGATGGGGACATGGAGATCTCTGGCGGGGATGAGGGAAGTCTGGTGTGAAACCAATGAATCCAGGACGTGACAAGCCTGTGGGTCTTTACAACAATGGCTATCAGAATGATGTAAACAAAACAGAGCCAGCAGACTATAGGTGGCGGGGAATGAATATCGTTGAAGCACTCATCAGATTCCTCATCTCAGAGTCAGAGTGTCTTTGTGGAACTGTCTCAAACCATCTGACATGGAGAAGGGGCTTAAGTACAGCCACCAGAGGCTGGAAAACAACGTTTTGGCCAGGCCAGCCACACTGTCTTCATGGCAGTCCTAGCAAGACCACAGTCTGCCCTAGCAAGGAAAGGTGCTGAAGTCGGAGTTACCCAGCCAAAAGGCGCATCGCAAAAATCAGGGTAACACGCATTATCGCTAATGAAATCATGTGTAGAGACAAGGGTACAGAATGTGTCAGGTCCTGGTGACAGAAAACCCACCAACAAGATTTAGACAGAAAACATCCCAAACACAGTCCAGTTTAACACATCCCAAACACAGTCCAGTTTAACACATCCCAAACACAGTCCAGTTTAACACATCCCAAACACAGTCCAGTTTAACACATCCCATAGTCAAGCATAACAGATCCCAAACATATATGAAGATAACAGATGCCAACATACTGGACACAACACTGATCATAATATACACATGCAGCATGTGAAGCTGATGGAACACTTGACCATCACATGGTCAGAACAGATGTGCTAGATGAATGGAGCTAGAACAAGAGAACGGAAGCAACACATTGGTTACATGGAACCAGCATGAACCAGTTAGAGACAGTCTAGGAAGTGACCTGGCATCCACATCATCAGACCAGCAGCAGATCCTAAGGACACCAGAAACACATCTTGCATGAGACCAGGAACACATTATGCATAAGACTAGAAACAGATCCCCATCAGACTAGAAACAGATCCCCATCAGACTGGAAACAGATCCTCATAAGACTAGAAACACATAATGCATGAGACTAGAAACAGATCCTCATCAGACTAGAAACAGATCTTCATGAGACTAGAAACATATCTTCATGAGACTAGAAACAGATCCCCATCAGACTAGAAACAGATCCCCATCAGACTGGAAACAGATCCTCATAAGACTAGAAACACATAATGCATGAGACTAGAAACAGATCCTCATCAGACTAGAAACAGATCCTCATCAGACTAGAAACACATCATGCATGAGATTAGAAACAGATCCTCATCAGACTAGAAACACATCATGCATGAGACTAGAAACAGATCCTCATCAGACTAGAAACACATCATGCATGAGACTAGAAACAGATCCTCATAAGACTAGAAACACATCATGCATGAGACTAGAAACAGATCCTCATCAGACTAGAAACACATCATGCATGAGACTAGAAACAGATCCTCATCAGACTAGAAACAGATCCTCATCAGACTAGAAACAGATCCTCATCTTACACAAACACGTCTTGCATGAGACTACAAACAGATCCTCATGAGACCAGAAACATATCACAGACAGCAGCAGTAGACAAGAGGAAATAGCTTTAATAAAGACCATGATTTTTTTATGTTGAAAGTGATAAATAGCAGTTTTATTTTACCTGCACACAGAGTAATTGATGTTTTATAATTGTCTAATTTGTCCCACAGTTAGGGAACTCCTGTATAGTGGTATAATGTGGCTGCTCTGTGGTCTCACCTTGTCTCATGCACTTTTCCTGTTGTCTCATCCAGTGTAGTAGAATAAAACCATCATTTAGTCTTATCATCAGATCTTATCTTTATCCATGTTTGCTGAGTTCTTATCTGTATAAATAAATTCTTTGTTAACTGCTCATTTCCATGACAAAAACACAGCCCTTTGCCTACAGAGCAGCACAAGCTGTGGTATATCAGGATATACTTGCTGGAAGACTCTTTGCTGGTATCTGCAACAATAAGCTGTTCTCCTAAGTGTGTCCTGCAGCTAGATTACTTCAAGTCATTGTTTATTTTATGTTTACAGATAAACTTGGTACAGCTGAAATCTGACAGATAGTAACTGGGTGAATTGTATTTTGTACGTGTAGAAATCTCAAGTCCTCTTCTTGTAATGTACAGGCAGCAATGATTGGGTGCTGTAGGGAGTGCAACCAGTTTGACTCTTGTCACATTCCCTCAGAGATAGCTCAGATCTGTGTCCCTCTCCATTTGTTTCCAGTTAAAAAATAAACACTTGACTTGACATTTGAGATATCCCAAGATCCCAGTACCCCAGCATCTAGACTTTAGACCATCCAGAAGACATCCACACTTGACCTACATGTTTCCTATATCAACAGTGTAACTGTAGTAGTTCTTTTAAGGTTCTGTGTCATGGTTTAGTAGTTGTAAACTTTTGTTTGTCAGGTGGTATAGTTTTACCTCTTCTAAACATTTGTTTATCAGTTGGTATAGTTTTACCTCTTCTAAACATTTGTTTGTCAGTTGGTATAGTTTTACCTCTTCTATACTTTTGTTTGTCAGTTGGTATAGTTTTACCTCTTCTATACTTTTGTTTGTCAGGTGGTATAGTTTTACCTCTTCTATACTTTTGTTTGTCAGTTGGTATAGTTTTACCTCTTCTAAACATTTGTTTGTCAGTTGGTATAGTTTTACCTCTTCTATACTTTTGTTTGTCAGTTGGTATAGTTTTACCTCTTCTATACTTTTGTTTGTCAGTTGGTATAGTTTTACCTCTTCTATACTTTTGTTTGTCAGTTGGTATAGTTTTACCTCTTCTATACTTTTGTTTGTCAGTTGGTATAGTTTTACCTCTTCTAAACTTTTGTTTGTCAAGTGGTATAGTTTTACCTCTTCTAAACATTTGTTTGTCAGGTGGCATATTTTTGACTGGTTGTAAGTTCATATGCCAGGTGGCATATTTTTTGACTGGTTGTAAGTTGATATGTCAGGTGTCATATTTGTGACTGGTTGTAATGCTGTTTTTCTAGTCATATGCTGTGGTTTTAGTGGTTGTGGTGGTGTTTGTCATGCTGTATAATTTTCATAGTTGTGAAAACATGTAACAACTTGTAAACTTTATGTTCATAAGTTTTGTTTTAGTGCCCTCTGTTGTGTTTGTTAAGCTAAATAGTCTTGAAAGTTGCAAGCTAACTTGCCAAGTGACTTTGATTTATTGGAAGTATAAAAATTGACAATGTAAGTCAGTTTAAAAATTCCAAAATATTGAATTAATGATGTGTTATATTTGAGTTGAATCACCAAACAAGTGGTTTTCTGTACTTGGAAGATAAGTACAGCCAACTTTGTAGAAAACATTCACGCTGTTTGTTTCCTGTTTGCTAGAAAGTGGTGTAGTTATGACTGAGAAAGATGACTTATAATATGAACATGAACTGAAGAAAATAAGACTCTGGCAGGATGATGTGGAAATTCCACCGGAAACACACGCACAGTTTATATGAAGCAGCCAGTACTCGGTCGGAGTTGTCTTATAGTGATCAGCGGACCAAATGTTAGCGGAGAAATCATGGGAGATGGGGACAGAGAGGGTGTTTACCTGTGTCAGAGATAGCTGATGAGCCATAGTTCAGAGATAGCGATACAAATGACAATGGCCAAAAGACATAACGAGCTCTTTAGAGAAGAATTGGTGTCATTCTTGTTGTGAAGAATCTAGCACAGATGTCAATGTACTCGAGTGTGCTGAACCTGGCCGAGGTAAGAGCATAAGTCTTAAGTTACCTGTAACTAAAGTTGATCTTATGTAACTAACTTAATATGATCTTCTTGTTACTTTCTGTCCGTGCTGTTAACATACATGGATCTCTGTGCGTAGCTGTCCTGGCAGAATCTGCTTTTGTTGTGTTCTGGATCCAGCTGTAAATATACTACTACTATTTATTTACTACTAGCTGCTATAACCAACAACTACTAATAATACTACTACTACATCTATTATTGCTACTAACAACTACTAATACTACTACTACATCTAGTACTACTACTAACAACTACTAATACTACTACATCTGTTACTACTACTAACAACTACTAATACTACTACTACTACTACTACTACATCTATTACTACTACTAACAACTACTAATACAACTACTACTACCACTACTACAACATCTATTACTACTACTAGAAACTACTAATACTACTACATCTATTACTGCTACTAACAACTAATACTACTACATCTATTACTGCTACTAACAACTACTAATACTACTACTACTGCTACTACATCTATTACTACTACTAACAACAACTACTACTACTACATCTGTTACTACTACTAGAAACTACTAATACTACTACATCAATTACTGCTACTAACAACTACTAATACTACTACTACATCTATTACTACTACTAACAACTACTACTACTACATCTATTACTGCTACTAACAACTACTAATACTACATCTATTATTGCTACTAACAACTAATACTACTACTATTACATCTATTACTACTACTACTAACAACAACAACAACAACTACTACTACTACGATGTCTGTTACTACTACTACTATTAGTACTACTACTACTACTACTGCTGCTGCTGCAAAATTACACACTTCATTCAACAGAATATGCATACACAAGATCATATTAATCTCGCAGTTGAGAATGCTGACCTGTTATGTAGACTGACATGCTGAGAATGCTGACCTGTTATCAAGACTGACATGCTGAGAATGCTGACCTGTCATCTAGACTAACATGCTGAGAATGCTGACCTATTATCTAGACTGACATGGTGAGAATGCTGACCTATTATTTAGACTGACATGCTGAGAATGCTGACCTGTCATCTAGACTAACATACTGAGAATGCTGACCTGTTATCTAGAATGACATGTGGTATAGTTTTACTTCTTCTAAACATTTGTTTGTCAGTTGGTATAGTTTTACCTCTTCTAAACTTTTGTTTGTTAGTTGGTATAGTTTTACCTCTTCTAAACTTTTGTTTGTCAGTTGGTATAGTTTTACCTCTTCTAAACTTTTGTTTGTCAAGTGGTATAGTTTTACCTCTTCTAAACATTTGTTTGTCAGATGGTATAGTTTTACTTTTTCTAAACTTTTGTTTGTCAGATGGTATAGTTTTACCTTTTCTAAACTTGTTTGTCAGATGGTATAGTTTTACCTCTTCTAAACTTTTGTTTGTCAGGTGGCATATTTTTGACTGGTTGTAAGTTCATATGCCAGGTGGCATATTTTTGACTGGTTGTAAGTTAATATGTCAGGTGTCATATTTGTGACTGGTTGTAATGCTGTTTTTCTAGTCATATGCTGTGGTTTTAGTGGTTGTGATGGTGTTTGTCATGCTGTATAATTTTCATAGTTGTGAAAACATGTAACAACTTGTAAACTTTATGTTCATAAGTTTTGTTTTAGTGCCCTCTGTTTTGTTTGTTAAGCTAAATAGTCTTGAAAGTTGCAAGCTAACTTGCCAAGTGACTTTGATTTATTGGAAGTATAAAAATTGACAATGTAAGTCAGTTTAAAAATTCCAAAATATTGAATTAATGATGTGTTATATTTGAGTTGAGTCACCAAACAAGTGGTTTTCTGTACTTGGAAGATAAGTACAGCCAACTTTGTAGAAAACATTCACGCTGTTTGTTTCCTGTTTGCTAGAAAGTGGTGTAGTTATGACTGAGAAAGATGACTTATAATATGAACATGAACTGAAGAAAATAAGACTCTGGCAGGATGATGTGGAAATTCCACCGGAAACACACGCACAGTTTATATGAAGCAGCCAGTACTCGGTCGGAGTTGTCTTGTAGTGATCAGCGGACCAAAAGTTAGCGGAGAAATCATGGGAGATGGGGACAGAGAGGGTGTTTACCTGTGTCAGAGATAGCTGATGAGCCATAGTTCAGAGATAGCGATACAAATGACAATGGCCAAAAGACATAACCAGCTCTTTAGAGAAGAATTGGTGTCATTCTTGTTGTGAAGAATCTAGCACAGATGTCAATGTACTCGAGTGTGCTGAACCTGGCCGAGGTAAGAGCATAATCTTAAGTTACCTGTAACTAAAGTTGATCTTATGTAACTAACTTAATATGATCTTCTTGTTACTTTCTGTCCGTGCTGTTAACATACATGGATCTCTGTGCATAGCTGTCCTGGCAAAAATCTGCTTTTGTGTTCTGGATCCAGCTGTAAATATACTACTACTATTTATATACTACTAGCTGCTACTACTACTAACAGCTACTAATACTACTACTACTACATCTATTACTACTACTAACAACTACTAATACTACTACTACTACATCTATTACTACTATTAACAACTAATAATACTGCTACTACTACATCTATTACTACTACTAACTACTACTACTACTACATCTATTACTACTACTAGAAACTACTAATACTACTACATCTATTACTGCTACTAACAACTACTAATACTACTACATCTATTACTGCTACTAACAACTACTAATAATACTACTACTACTACTACATCTATTACTACTACTAACAACTACTACTACTACTACATCTATTACTACTACTAACAACTACTACTACTACTACATCTATTACTGCTACTAACAACTACTACTACTACTACGACATCTATTACTGCTACTAGAAACTACTAATACTACTACATCAATTACTGCTACTAACAACTACTAATACTACTACTACATCTATTACTACTATTAGCAACTACTACAACTACTACTACATCTATTACTGCTACTAACAACTACTAATACTACATCTATTATTGCTACTAACAACAGCTAATACTACTACTACTACATCTATTACTACTACTAATAACAACAACAACTACTACTACATCTATTACTACTACTAGAAACTACTAATACTACTACATCTATTACTACTACTAATGACTACTAATACTACTACTACATCTGTTACTACTACTAATAACTACTAATACTACTACTACATCTATTACTACTACTAACAACTACTAATACTACTACAACTACATCTATTACTACTACTAACAACTACTAATACTACTACAACTACATCTATTACTACTACTAACAACTACTAATACTACTACTACTACTACTGCTGCTGCAAAATTACACACTTCGTTCAACAAAATATGCACACACAAGATCATAATTTCGCAGTTGAGAATGGTGACCTGTTATCTAGACTGACATGCTGAGAATGCTGACCTGTTATCTAGACTGACATGCTGAGAATGCTGACCTGTTATCAAGACTGACATGCTGAGAATGCTGACCTGTCATCTAGACTAACATGCTGAGAATGCTGACCTATTATCTAGATTGACATGCTGAGAATGCAGACCTATTATCTAGACTGACATGCTGAGAATGCTGACCTGTCATCTAGACTAACATGCTGAGAATGCTGACCTGTTATCTAGACTGACATGCTGAGAATGCTGACCTGTTATCTAAACTAACATGCTGAGAATGCTTACCTGTCATCTAGACTAACTTGCTGAGAATGCTGACCTGTTATCTAGACTGACATGCTGAGAATGCTGACCTGTTATCTAGACTAACATGCTGACCCAGTCTAAGCTGGCTTCTGTGCTTCTTACTTCACTGATGATCATGTCCCTTTGTTTGGCCACCAAAGTTGCTTGACCACAGCTAGTGTCCTGTTACTTCCTTCAGTACCTCCCTAACTGAGGTCACTTCTCACTGTCTTCAGGTTGTAAGTGATGGTTGTATAACCGGCTGATCCTAGAAAGACGAAAGAACCTAAAGAGCAAGCAGTACAGATAATACATTTCAGCATATACCAACCCCAGAATCTGCCCTCTCTGAGTTAGATTATTACTCACACAAAAGTGCTTGTTGGTACTGATTGTTTGTCCCTCCGAGATGGACCTCGGGTAATGAGAGCATCAGTAAGGTCCCAGTGTATACCTGGTCATCACTGCAGCTTCACTGGTGCTCAAGATGATAGCAGTCACCTGAACATTTTCAACAGCCCTGTCATTGACATGAACGTATTGCCTGTAGCAGAGTATGTGAAATATGTCAGTATGTTTCATTCTTGTAACCACACTAGCAGTTTATGTAATAGATGAGATAATGTGTGCCTTTTATTATGGTGAGATGGTTCACTGCAAAGCCTTACCTTATGTGCCATCTTGTAAGCGTCAATGTAGTGCTTGTATCGTGCAGCGCTGTATACAGTGTTAACTCGCATGTATCTATTCTTTCGTATATGTTTATCATTCTCTCATGTATCTATTCTTTGATATACATCTATATGTTTACCATTCTCTCGTGTATCTATTCTTTCATATATGTTTAGCATTCTCTCATGTATCTATTCTTTGATATACGTCTATATGTTTATCATTCTCTCATGTATCTATTCTTTGATATACGTCTATATGTTTACCATTCTCTCGTGTATCTATTCCTTGATATACGTCTATATGTTTATCATTCTCTCATGTATCTATTCTTTCATATATGTTTAGCATTCTCACATGTATCTATTCTTTCATATACGTCTATGTTTAGCATTCTCTCATGTATCTATTCTTTCATATACGTCTATATGTTTATCATTCTCTCATGTATCTATTCTTTCATATACGTCTATATGTTTAGCATTCTCTCATGTATCTATTCTTTCATATACGTCTATATGTTTATCATTCTCTCATGTATCTATTTCTTTCATATACGTCTATATGTTTATCATTCTCTCATGTATCTATTCTTTCATATACGTCTATATGTTTATCATTCTCTCATGTATCTATTCTTTCATATACGTCTATATGTTTATCATTCTCTCATGTATCTATTCTTTCATATACGTCTATATGTTTATCATTCTCTCATGTGTCTATTCTTTGATGTACGTCTGTATCTTTATCGTTCTCTCATGTATCTATTCTTTCATATACGTCTATATGTTTATCATTCTCTCATGTATCTATTCTTTCATATACGTCTATATGTTTATCATTCTCTCATGTGTCTATTCTTTGATGTACGTCTGTATCTTTATCGTTCTCTCATGTATCTATTCTTCGATATACGTTTATATGTTTATCATTTTCTCTCCCCTTACATAATGTTTATTATTTCTTTCCTTATCAGCTCCAAGTGATAGTAAAAACAAACGAATGAACAATGAAAACCAAATTTCACAGTTAAAAGTTGATAAAATTTAATAGCAATTTTGTTCGTGTTTTGAGAAACACCCATATCCAGAATGTGTTTGTGTAGTCATGTAGGCAGATCCAAGTTATAAGATTTGTGTAGTCAGGTCAATCATCTATCTAATCTCCACCATCACTTTCTCATAATTTTGACATTGTTCTTGTTCAAGTCTGTACCCCAGGAGAATTGTTCTCTTCCTGTAGTGTTCTCTTCTTCTCTGTTCCAGTTTTGGCCTGTTTGTGACCCCAGTTAAGATGTGTGCTGGGTCAGTCACGAGTCATTGTTTGCTGAAAGCTGACATTTTTATGACTGTGCCGAGTAGCTGCTCTGGATAATTGAGCTGGCAAAATATCAGACTCGTTTACATCCTAACAGTTTGAGTGGTTTTGTAGCAAAAACAGTTTGGAAATGAGTGATGTTGTCTGCGAGCTAGTAATGGTGGGGGGGGGGGGGGGGGGGGGTGCATTTGTTTCACACACGAAAGACTTTTTTAAAAAGTGTGGGTCCTTAATAGTATAAATGAGTTGCCGCATCTCCCAGTATATTTATAGTAGGCATTTGATAGAATGATAGATGTGATGGATGTTGATAGAATGATAGATGTGATGGATGTCATTAGAGTGATAGATGTGATGGATGTTGTTAGAATGATAGATGTGATGGATGTTGTTAGAATGATAGATGTGATGAATGTTGTTAGAATGATAAATGTGATGGATGTTGTTAGAGTGATAGATGTGATGGATGTTGTTAGAATGATAGATGTGATGGATGTTGTTAGAATGATATATGTGATGGATGTTATTAGAGTGATAGATGTGATGGATGTTGTTAGAATGATAGATGTGATGGATGTTGTTAGAATGATAGATGTGATGGATGTTGTTAGAATGATAGATGTGATGGATGTTATTAGAGTGATAGATGTGATGAATGTTGTTAGAATGATAGATGTGATGGATGTTGTTAGAATGATAGATGTGATGGATGTTGTTAGAATGATAGATGTGATGGATGTTGTTAGAATGATAGATGTGATGGATGTTGTTAGAATGATAGATGTGATGGATGTTGTTAGAATGATAAATGTGATGGATGTTGTTAGAATGATAGATGTGATGGATGTTGTTAGAATGATAGATTCTATTAGACCCTTGTACATATAACACAGACGTCAGTACTTCCATTAAAGCCTTGTACACATAACACAGACGTCAGAACTTCCATTAGAGCCTTGTTCTCATAACACAGACGTCAATACTTCTATTTCCAGTACTTCCATTAGAGCCATGTACTCATAACACAGACGTCAATTCTTCTATTGTCAGTACTTTCATTAGAGCTTTGTACGCACAACACAGACGTCAGTACTTCTATTAGAGCATTGCACCCATAACACAGACGTCTGTATTTCCATTAAAGCTTTGTACACATAACACAGACGTCAGAACTTCCATTAGAGCCTTGTACTTATAACACAGACGTCAACACTTCTATTGTCAGTACTTCCATTAGAGCCTTATACTCATGACACAGACGTCAGTACTTCTATTAGAGCCTTGTACTCACAACACAGACGTCAGTTCTTGTATTAGAGCCTTGTACTCATAACACAGACGTCAGTTCTTCTGTTAGAGCCTTTTACTCATAACACAGACGCCAGTACTTCTATTAGAGCCTTGTACACATAACACAGACGTCAGAACTTCCATTAGAGCCTTGTATTCATAACACACACGTCAACACTTCTATTGTCAGAACTTCCATCAGCGCCTTCTACTCACAACACAGACGTTAATACTTCCATCAGAACCTTCTACTCACAACACAGACGTTAATTCTTTGATTTACGTCTGTATCTTTATCGTTCTCTCATGTATCTATTCTTCGATATACGTTTATATGTTTATCATTTTCTCTCCCCTTACATAATGTTTATTATTTCTTTCCTTATCAGCTCCAAGTGATAGTAAAAACAAACGAATGAACAATGAAAACCAAATTTCACAGTTAAAAGTTGATAAAATTTAATAGCAATTTTGTTCGTGTTTTGAGAAACACCCATATCCAGAATGTGTTTGTGTAGTCATGTAGGCAAATCCAAGTTATAAGATTTGTGTAGTCAGGTCAATCATCTATCTAATCTCCACCATCACTTTCTCATAATTTTGACATTGTTCTTGTTCAAGTCTGTACCCCAGGAGAATTGTTCTCTTCCTGTAGTGTTCTCTTCTTCTCTGTTCCAGTTTTGGCCTGTTTGTGACCCCAGTTAAGATGTGTGCTGGGTCAGTCACGAGTCATTGTTTGCTGAAAGCTGACATTTTTATGACTGTGCCGAGTAGCTGCTCTGGATAATTGAGCTGGCAAAATATCAGACTCGTTTACATCCTAACAGTTTGAGTAGTTTTGTAGCAAAAACAGTTTGGAAATGAGTGATGTTGTCTGCGAGCTAGTAATGGTGGGGGGGGGGGGGGGTGCATTTGTTTCACACATGAAAGACTTTTTTAAAAAGTGTGGGTCCTTAATAGTATAAATGAGTTGCCGCATCTCCCAGTATATTTATCTTAGGCATTTGATAGAATGATAGATGTGATGGATGTTGATAGAATGATAGATGTGATGGATGTTATTAGAGTGATAGATGTGATGGATGTTGTTAGAATGATAGATGTGATGGATGTTGTTAGAATGATAGATGTGATGGATGTTGTTAGAATGATAAATGTGATGGATGTTGTTAGAGTGATAGATGTGATGGATGTTGTTAGAATGATAGATGTGATGGATGTTGTTAGAATGATAGATGTGATGGATGTTGTTAGAATGATATATGTGATGGATGTTATTAGTGATAGATGTGATGGATGTTGTTAGAATGATAGATGTGATGGATGTTGTTAGAATGATAGATGTGATGGATGTTATTAGAGTGATAGATGTGATGAATGTTGTTAGAATGATAGATGTGATGGATGTTGTTAGAATGATAGATGTGATGGATGTTGTTAGAATGATAGATGTGATGGATGTTGTTAGAATGATAGATGTGATGGATGTTGTTAGAATGATAGATGTGATGGATGTTGTTAGAATGATAAATGTGATGGATGTTGTTAGAATGATAGATGTGATGGATGTTGTTAGAATGATAGATTCTATTAGACCCTTGTACATATAACACAGACGTCAGTACTTCCATTAAAGCCTTGTACACATAACACGGACGTCAGAACTTCCATTAGAGCCTTGTTCTCATAACACAGACGTCAATACTTCTATTTCCAGTACTTCCATTAGAGCCATGTACTCATAACACAGACGTCAATTCTTCTATTGTCAGTACTTTCATTAGAGCTTTGTACGCACAACACAGACGTCAGTACTTCCATTAGAGCCTTGTACTCATAACACAGACGTCTGTATTTCCATTAAAGCTTTGTACACATAACACAGACGTCAGAACTTCCATTAGAGCCTTGTACTTATAACACAGACGTCAACACTTCTATTGTCAGTACTTCCATTAGAGCCTTATACTCATGACACAGACGTCAGTGCTTCTATTAGAGCCTTGTACTCACAACACAGACGTCAGTTCTTGTATTAGAGCCTTGTACTCATAACACAGACGTCAGTTCTTCTGTTAGAGCCTTTTACTCATAACACAGACGCCAGTACTTCTATTAGAGCCTTGTACACATAACACAGACGTCAGAACTTCCATTAGAGCCTTGTATTCATAACACAGACGTCAACACTTCTATTGTCAGAACTTCCATCAGCGCCTTCTACTCACAACACAGACGTTAATACTTCCATCAGAACCTTCTACTCACAACACAGACGTTAATACTTCCATCAGAACCTTCTACTCACAACACAGACGTTAATACTTCTACCAGAGCCTTATACTCACAACACAGACGTTAATATGTTTATCATTCTCTCATGTATCTATTCTTCGATATACGTTTATATGTTTATCATTCTCTCATGTATCTATTCTTTCATATACGTCTATATGTTTATCATTCTCTCATGTGTCTATTCTTTGATTTACGTCTGTATCTTTATCGTTCTCTCATGTATCTATTCTTCGATATACGTTTATATGTTTATCATTTTCTCTCCCCTTACATAATGTTTATTATTTCTTTCCTTATCAGCTCCAAGTGATAGTAAAAACAAACGAATGAACAATGAAAACCAAATTTCACAGTTAAAAGTTGATAAAATTTAATAGCAATTTTGTTCGTGTTTTGAGAAACACCCATATCCAGAATGTGTTTGTGTAGTCATGTAGGCAAATCCAAGTTATAAGATTTGTGTAGTCAGGTCAATCATCTATCTAATCTCCACCATCACTTTCTCATAATTTGACATTGTTCTTGTTCAAGTCTGTACCCCAGGAGAATTGTTCTTTCCTGTAGTGTTCTCTTCTTCTCTGTTCCAGTTTTGGCCTGTTTGTGACCCCAGTTAAGATGTGTGCTGGGTCAGTCACGAGTCATTGTTTGCTGAAAGCTGACATTTTTATGACTGTGCCGAGTAGCTGCTCTGGATAATTGAGCTGGCAAAATATCAGACTCGTTTACATCCTAACAGTTTGAGTAGTTTTGTAGCAAAAACAGTTTGGAAATGAGTGATGTTGTCTGCGAGCTAGTAATGGTGGGGGGGGGGGGGGTGCATTTGTTTCACACATGAAAGACTTTTTTAAAAAGTGTGGGTCCTTAATAGTATAAATGAGTTGCCGCATCTCCCAGTATATTTATCTTAGGCATTTGATAGAATGATAGATGTGATGGATGTTGATAGAATGATAGATGTGATGGATGTTATTAGAGTGATAGATGTGATGGATGTTGTTAGAATGATAGATGTGATGGATGTTGTTAGAATGATAGATGTGATGGATGTTGTTAGAATGATAAATGTGATGGATGTTGTTAGAGTGATAGATGTGATGGATGTTGTTAGAATGATAGATGTGATGGATGTTGTTAGAATGATAGATGTGATGGATGTTGTTAGAATGATATATGTGATGGATGTTATTAGTGATAGATGTGATGGATGTTGTTAGAATGATAGATGTGATGGATGTTGTTAGAATGATAGATGTGATGGATGTTATTAGAGTGATAGATGTGATGAATGTTGTTAGAATGATAGATGTGATGGATGTTGTTAGAATGATAGATGTGATGGATGTTGTTAGAATGATAGATGTGATGGATGTTGTTAGAATGATAGATGTGATGGATGTTGTTAGAATGATAGATGTGATGGATGTTGTTAGAATGATAAATGTGATGGATGTTGTTAGAATGATAGATGTGATGGATGTGTTAGAATGATAGATTCTATTAGACCCTTGTACATATAACACAGACGTCAGTACTTCCATTAAAGCCTTGTACACATAACACGGACGTCAGAACTTCCATTAGAGCCTTGTTCTCATAACACAGACGTCAATACTTCTATTTCCAGTACTTCCATTAGAGCCATGTACTCATAACACAGACGTCAATTCTTCTATTGTCAGTACTTTCATTAGAGCTTTGTACGCACAACACAGACGTCAGTACTTCTATTAGAGCATTGCACCCATAACACAGACGTCTGTATTTCCATTAAAGCTTTGTACACATAACACAGACGTCAGAACTTCCATTAGAGCCTTGTACTTATAACACAGACGTCAACACTTCTATTGTCAGTACTTCCATTAGAGCCTTATACTCATGACACAGACGTCAGTGCTTCTATTAGAGCCTTGTACTCACAACACAGACGTCAGTTCTTGTATTAGAGCCTTGTACTCATAACACAGACGTCAGTTCTTCTGTTAGAGCCTTTTACTCATAACACAGACGCCAGTACTTCTATTAGAGCCTTGTACACATAACACAGACGTCAGAACTTCCATTAGAGCCTTGTATTCATAACACAGACGTCAACACTTCTATCAGAACCTTCTACTCACAACACAGACGCCAGTACTTCTATCAGAACCTTCTACTCACAACACAGACGCCAGTACTTCCATCAGAACCTTCTACTCACAACACAGACGCCAGTACTTCTATCAGAACCTTCTACTCACAACACAGACGCCAGTACTTCTATCAGAACCTTCTACTCACAACACAGACGCCAGTACTTCTATCAGAACATTCTTCTCACAACACAGACGCCAGTACTTCTATCAGAACCTTCTACTCACAACACAGACGCCAGTACTTCTGAGCCTTGTAATGGGAGTATCCTACGAGAAACTGTCAGACAAGAAAATATCGTTGTTTTGTGTACTGAGAGACTGATGAGAAAGATGCGTGTAGTTTTAGTGAAAGAGTTATGTTATTACTGAAACAGACGAAAAGTCCTGGTAACAATAAAGACAAGCTCTATCAGCGACAACAAATGATATTGGAAGAATGTAAACATCCTGTAGATCACCGTCTCTCACTGACAGAATGTAGCAAGCTCCAGTGTAAACATCCTGTAGATCACCGTCTCTCACTGACAGAATGTAGCAAGCTCCAGTGTAAACATCCTGTAGATCACCATCTCTCACTGACAGAATGTAGCAAGCTCCAGTGTAAACATCCTGTAGATCACCGTCTCTCACTGACAGAATGAAGCAAGATCCAGTGTAAATATCCTGTAGATCACCATCTCTCACTGACAGAATGTAGCAAGCTCCAGGTTTTCTCCTCTACTCTTCCACACAGAAACTCGTTGGTACCCACAGATAGAGAAACAGTGCAGCATTGTTTATTTTACTCAAACCACCACCGAGTAGGGCTTATTTTACTCTAACCACCACCGAGTAGGGCTTATTTTACTCGAGCCACATAGTAGGGCTTATTTTAGCCATCGAATAGGGCTTGCACCAAAGTTGATGAATGAAAAATCGGAGCAGAATATAATTTGTCCACACAAGAGAGGAGAACTATCACACTAGGTTGTCTAACAAAGCTTGCACCAGAACAGTCTGCAGACTCTCCTAAAAAACACAAAATCCGCCAAACTGTGTTTGCTGCTTCCATTTCTTTCATTTCTGTTGTGTTTTGTTTTTGACGTATTGTAGACTACAGATTTTTTTTTATAGAACTTGGAAATAATTATGGGCATCGATAACGAAGCGACAGACATCAAGGCAATATTCTGGAGCAGTTTCAAGTTAACGTTTAACGTGACCGGTTTATATTCCTAGCAGATACAGAATGTCTTGTAGTATTTCTTCTTCTTCTTGTAGGTGTGTAACAGCATTTTCTTGATGGGGCCGGGCGGGTATACATACATGACTCCTTACACTTTTTTTTTTTTGGGCGGTCATTTTAGATGATGAATTTCAAGAGAGATAGATGCCATATGTCGCGTTTTTCAAGATAGATGCCACGTGTCGCGTTTTTCAAGATAGATAGATAGATGTCATCTGTTATGTTTTAAAGAGCTAAATGTCATCTGTCATGTTTTTATGGACACTGCTGATCATCATTTTTGCTTCATAGTTTTTCTCTCTTCAATAAATCTGTTAGTTCTATTTTTGCTTCATAGTTTTTCTCTCTTCAACAAATCTGTTAGTTCTATTTTTGCTTCATAGTTTTTCTCTCTTCAACAAATCTGTTAGTTCTATTTTTGCTTCATAGTTTTTCTCTCTTCATCAAATCTGTTAGTTCTATTTTTGCTTCATAGTTTTTCTCTCTTCAACAAATCTGTTAGTTCTATTTTTGCTTCATAGTTTTTCTCTCTTCAACAAATCTATTAGTTCTATTTTTGCTTCATAGTTTTTCTCTCTTCAACAAATCTGTTAGATCTATTTTTGCTTCATAGTTTTTCTCTCTTCAACAAATCTGTTAGTTCTATTTTTGCTTCATAGTTTTTCTCTCTTCATCAAATCTGTTAGTTCTATTTTTGCTTCATAGTTTTTCTCTCTTCAACAAATCTGTTAGTTCTATTTTTGCTTCGTAGTTTTTCTCTCTTCAACAAATCTGTTAGTTCTATTTTTGCTTCGTAGTTTTTCTCTCTTCAACAAATCTGTTAGTTCTATTTTTGCTTCGTAGTTTTTCTCTCTTCAACAAATCTGTTAGTTCTGTTTTTGCTTCGTAGTTTTTCTCTCTTCAATAAATCTGTTAGTTCTATTTTTGCTTCGTAGTTTTTCTCTCTTCAACAAATCTGTTAGTTCTATTTTTGCTTCGTAGTTTTTCTCTCTTCAATAAATCTGTTAGTTCTATTTTTGCTTCATAGTTTTTCTCTCTTCAATAAATCTGTTAGTTCTATTTTTGTTTCATAGTTTTTCTCTCTTCAACAAATCTGTTAGTTCTATTTTTG
This sequence comes from Achatina immaculata, assembly GCA_009760885.1. Taxonomy (NCBI): domain Eukaryota; kingdom Metazoa; phylum Mollusca; class Gastropoda; order Stylommatophora; family Achatinidae; genus Lissachatina; species Lissachatina immaculata. The sequence goes on along the minus strand of CM019691.1, from coordinate 69,272,870 downwards.
CTTCATAGTTTTTCTCTCTTCAACAAATCTGTTAGTTCTATTTTTGCTTCATAATTTTTCTCTCTTTGATAAATCTGTTAGTTCTGTTTTTGCTTCATAGTTTTTCTCTCTTTGATAAATCTGTTAGTTCTGTTTTTGCTTCATAGTTTTTTGTCTCTTTGATAAATCTGTTAGATTTATTTTCTCTTCGATAAATCTTTTAGTTTTATTTTCAGCCCGGCCATAATTCTACCAGTCATGTTTATTTCCCACAGTGCATTCCATTCTTTAATTTTGCTTATATGTAGTCTAGTTTGGCCCTCGCTTCCTCCTTGCATTACGTAGCGCCTGTACAAAGATAAATCCCCCCCCCCCCATCCAGACAGCTTCTCCAACTATAACTTGGCTGTTTAGTGTTTGTTAAATGTCCAAGTGCAAGCCCCGGACGTCTTCATCTTCTTGTCAGTATGGGCTTCAGCTTAGCCATATATTGTGGCCTTCGTAGGTGTAGATACACACATGAAACTTTCATACACACTACATAAAACATATAAAAACTTCTGTACACAAAGAATGTACAGTACAGTTATGTGAACGTTCTCTAACCGGACTTTAGGCAAATTATGTCGACCAGACAGACTGACTGCTCTGTAGCAGAGAAACTATCGTAGGGACTGTTGGTTCCAGCTTTGTAGCATAGAAACTGTATGAGTTATTGTTTGACTGTTGGTTCCAGATTTGTAGCATAGAAACTGTATGAGTTAATGTTTGACTGTTGGTTCCAGATTTGTAGCATAGAAACTGTATGAGTTAATGTTTGACTGTTGGTTCCAGCTTTGTAGCATAGAAACTGTATGAGTTAATGTTTGACTGTTGGTTCCAGATTTGTAGCAGAGAAACTGTATGAGTTAATGTTTGACTGTTGGTTCCAGCTTTGTAGCAGAGAAACTGTATGAGTTAATGTTCGACTGTTGGTTCCAGCTTTGTAGCAGAGAAACTGTATGAGTTAATGTTCGACTGTTGGTTGCAGCTTTGTAGCAGAGGAACTGTATGAGTTAATGTTTGGTTTGTAGGGACTGTTGGTTCCAGCTCTGTAGCAGAGGAACTGTATGAGTTAATGTTTGGTTTGTAGGGGCTGTTGGTTGCAGCTCTGTAGCAGAGAAAATGTATGAGTTAAATGTTCGACCGTTGGTTCCAGCTGAGTGGAAGATTGTGTGTCACATTATCAGTAGATTTTCTCAGTTGTTGTTATATCAAGTTTCAACCATCTTCTAACACAGGGCAAGCCGAGCTGTCGTTGATTCCGTCTTGCTAGTTCTCTCAGTTTGTCCACAGCTCTGTCACGTCCTGGACCCCCACACCCATGTCTGACACAGCCCTCGCCATGGTTCGCGTCCCAGCTTATACTTCAACTGATCCCGTGTGTAAACTTGAGCAATCGGGGACTAGTCTGTGTGTTATCGGGACATTCCGGGGCGGCACGTAGCTGTCCCCGCTTTTCTTAGCCCTAGAGGGCCATACCTGGAACGTAGGCTTTCTTTTCCTGGCTTACTGCACGACTTGTTGTGCGTGTGAACTCCTCTATTGTGGACTGACTCATTGAGCTCGTGAAAGGCCGTTTCTGTTTGGGAGAACTGACATCCATAGTTAGACAATTATACAAGCATTTCTCGCGTTTTCTCATACTAAACATTCCGTTACAATGAGAGTACAGGTAGAGCACGACCTGCGATGTGACAGAATGCACACCTGTATCACACAGCACGCCTGAGGTCATCACGGTTGTTAGTTTCAGTAAAGTTTGCGTGTTGGCCCTCCAGTAACTTCACATCCTCAGTTTTCCTGTATGTTGTAGAAGCCCGGAGCTTGAGTAAGGCAACAGAAAAGAGAACTCAGGCCCTTGAAATGTGGACATACAGAAGAATAGGACCTATCCCATGGACAGAATAGAAAACTCAGGCCCTTGAAATGTGGACATACAGAAGAATAGGACCTATCCCATGGACAGAATAGAAAACTCAGGCCCTTGAAATGTGGACATACAGAAGAATAGGACCTATCCCATGGACATAATAGAAAACTCAGGCCCTTGAAATGTGGACATACAGAAGAATAGGACCTATCCCATGGACAGAATAGAAAACTCAGGCCCTTGAAATGTGGACATACAGAAGAATAGGACCTATCCCATGGACAGAATAGAAAACTCAGGCCCTTGAAATGTGGACATACAGAAGAATAGGACCTATCCCATGGACAGAATAGAAAACTCAGGCCCTTGAAATGTGGACATACAGAAGAATAGGACCTATCTTATGGACAGAATAGAAAACTCAGGGCCTTGAAATGTGGACATACAGAAGAATAGGACCTATCCCATGGACAGAAAAGAAAACAAACAACAAAGTGCTAAACCAACTAGAGGTGAGAAGAGAAATATTGAAAATCAGAAAAAAGAAGACAGCTAAGATACTTTGGCTCTGTCAAGAGACACGGTATTATAGTGAATCCTTCTTGAAGGCAAGACTGAAGAGAAAAGAGCAAGAGGACGAGAGCGACATAGGTGGGTGGACAACATCAAGAGATGGACAACGACCAGCTTGGCTGAGTAGATTAATTGCAGCCAACCTTCCGTGGGGAAACGACACATGATGATGATGATGATGTCTGTTTGTCCAGGCAAGGGTGCTCATATTCCCGTGATAATAACCCTGTAGTATTGTAACTTTTTTCCTGCAGATGCCCAACTGTCATATCAGACAGGAACATCATACCTGAAAACTCACTGAAGACTAACAGTAGAATATCAGGCAACAATAACATAATGAAGTATCACACTAATACATGGCAACTATCACACATTTAAGCATCAGACGATTGTGGCTTGAATGTGTGTACATAGTGTCTGTCATTTCAAGATAACACTAACATGTGGCTTTCCTGTTCATGATGTAGAAAAATTCAGTGTGACAATGAGCAGTAAACATCATCATGAATCATCACTCAGTCATCATTCACAAACATCACTTACATGAGACATCCCGGGGTCGGTGTCATCTGTGAATTACTGGACTGTGTCTAGTGTTGACAGAGTACATGTCTCTGGTAGCCTGGTTGATTAATGTGATGACAGTTTACTGACACACACACATCCACCATCACCACTTGGACTTGACAGTTGACGATTTGCAGGTCACACTAACCTGGACAGTTGTGTTGAATCTATGTGAGACTCGGCATTTGATGAGATAATTATTCTCTGTAGTCTTTTAACATTCTCTGATACAGCTTTGCCGTGCACGAACTTTCACATTAGAGTTATGTAACATTTAAACATGAATAGTCATTAGCCTTTCATGTTGGCTTCTTTTGTACAGTCTGCAGCAAGCTGCTTACTAAGCTCTCACAAGACAGTAAGGCGCATTGCTGCAAGATTTAACTGTCTAGTTCAGGAGTATGGCGCTGAGTTAGAAGATTTAACTGTCTAGTTCAGGAGTATGGTGCTGAGTTAGAAGATTTAACTGTCTAGTTCAGGAATATGGCGCTGAGTTAGAAGATTTAACTGTCTAGTTCAGGAATATGGCGCTGAGTTAGAAGATTTAACTGTCTAGTTCAGGAATATGGTGCTGAGTTAGAAGATTTAACTGTCTGGTTCAGGAGTATGGCGCTGAGTTAGAAGATTTAACTGTCTAGTTCAGGAATATGGCGCTGAGTTAGAAGATTTAACTGTCTATATAGAAGATTTGTAAAAATCAGTCTAAGGAGGGTGGGAAGCCATTGCTGCAGGGCTCAGAGGGGAGGGGAGGTGAGTAGTGATTCACCAGCTTCCAAAACTCCTAGAAGACCTGGCACACTGTAAAACTGTGTGCTACCAAACCTAGCAGCAACAAGATGATGATGTGTCCAAGCAGGTCTGACTGCTTGCTGGTTCTTGAGCTTGTTTCCGTGGCTCACAGACGTCTGCCATCTTCTAATGGATATGTTTAAACAGAACATTATACAACTATATATATGTGGGGGGGGGGCACATCGTGGGTTTTTCACATATTTTCCCCATTTATGTCTTTTTTTTTTTTCACAAAGATTGTGAATGTGAAATTTGTCACATTTGACTTGACATGATGAGTTTTGATTGTTTTCTTGTAGAATGTGACATGATGAGTTTTGATTGTTTTCTTGTAGAATGTGACATGGTCAGATGGCAGATTTTCTCACCCATTTATGATGTTGATCATCTCTCTCTCTCAGGACAAGGCAGAGAACTTTGTCATGGCAGCCTTGTTTTGTGCCTCAGAAGAGGGAAATGTGGACGGCCTGAAAGAACTGTCTGTCAAGAGACACGGTATTATAGTGAATCCTTCTTGAAGGCAAGACTGAAGAGAAAAGAGCAAGAGGACGAGAGCGACATAGGTGGGTGGACAACATCAAGAGATGGACAACGACCAGCTTGGCTGAGTAGATTAATTGCAGCCAACCTTCCGTGGGGAAACGACACATGATGATGATGATGATGTCTGTTTGTCCAGGCAAGGGTGCTCATATTCCCGTGATAATAACCCTGTAGTATTGTAACTTTTTTCCTGCAGATGCCCAACTGTCATATCAGACAGGAACATCATACCTGAAAACTCACTGAAGACTAACAGTAGAATATCAGGCAACAATAACATAATGAAGTATCACACTAATACATGGCAACTATCACACATTTAAGCATCAGACGATTGTGGCTTGAATGTGTGTACATAGTGTCTGTCATTTCAAGATAACACTAACATGTGGCTTTCCTGTTCATGATGTAGAAAAATTCAGTGTGACAATGAGCAGTAAACATCATCATGAATCATCACTCAGTCATCATTCACAAACATCACTTACATGAGACATCCCGGGGTCGGTGTCATCTGTGAATTACTGGACTGTGTCTAGTGTTGACAGAGTACATGTCTCTGGTAGCCTGGTTGATTAATGTGATGACAGTTTACTGACACACACACATCCACCATCACCACTTGGACTTGACAGTTGACGATTTGCAGGTCACACTAACCTGGACAGTTGTGTTGAATCTATGTGAGACTCGGCATTTGATGAGATAATTATTCTCTGTAGTCTTTTAACATTCTCTGATACAGCTTTGCCGTGCACGAACTTTCACATTAGAGTTATGTAACATTTAAACATGAATAGTCATTAGCCTTTCATGTTGGCTTCTTTTGTACAGTCTGCAGCAAGCTGCTTACTAAGCTCTCACAAGACAGTAAGGCGCATTGCTGCAAGATTTAACTGTCTAGTTCAGGAGTATGGCGCTGAGTTAGAAGATTTAACTGTCTAGTTCAGGAGTATGGTGCTGAGTTAGAAGATTTAACTGTCTAGTTCAGGAATATGGCGCTGAGTTAGAAGATTTAACTGTCTAGTTCAGGAATATGGCGCTGAGTTAGAAGATTTAACTGTCTAGTTCAGGAATATGGTGCTGAGTTAGAAGATTTAACTGTCTGGTTCAGGAGTATGGCGCTGAGTTAGAAGATTTAACTGTCTAGTTCAGGAATATGGCGCTGAGTTAGAAGATTTAACTGTCTATATAGAAGATTTGTAAAAATCAGTCTAAGGAGGGTGGGAAGCCATTGCTGCAGGGCTCAGAGGGGAGGGGAGGTGAGTAGTGATTCACCAGCTTCCAAAACTCCTAGAAGACCTGGCACACTGTAAAACTGTGTGCTACCAAACCTAGCAGCAACAAGATGATGATGTGTCCAAGCAGGTCTGACTGCTTGCTGGTTCTTGAGCTTGTTTCCGTGGCTCACAGACGTCTGCCATCTTCTAATGGATATGTTTAAACAGAACATTATACAACTATATATATGTGGGGGGGGGGCACATCGTGGGTTTTTCACATATTTTCCCCATTTATGTCTTTTTTTTTTTCACAAAGATTGTGAATGTGAAATTTGTCACATTTGACTTGACATGATGAGTTTTGATTGTTTTCTTGTAGAATGTGACATGATGAGTTTTGATTGTTTTCTTGTAGAATGTGACATGGTCAGATGGCAGATTTTCTCACCCATTTATGATGTTGATCATCTCTCTCTCTCAGGACAAGGCAGAGAACTTTGTCATGGCAGCCTTGTTTTGTGCCTCAGAAGAGGGAAATGTGGACGGCCTGAAAGAACTGTCTGAGATGGCAGCCAACATTGATCTTAACACAGCTAACAAGGTGAGTGTGGCCAGCTACAGCTGCTCACAGTTTCATTCAGTCAGGGGCTGATTTCTTTCTCTTGGGTGTGGAGCATATTGTCAAGGCTGTGTTTTGGCCAAGCAACAGGCTTCCCATCAACCAAGCTTCCCATCAACCAAGCTTCCCATCAGACATGCTACCCATCAAACAGGCTTCCCATCAAACAGGCTTCCCATCAGACAGGCTTCCCATCAGACAGGCTTCCAATCAACCAGGCTTCCCATCAGACAGGATTCCCATCATACTCTAACCACCACCGAGTAGGACTTGTTTTACTCTAACCACCAAGTATGACTTATTTTACTCGAACCACATAGTATGACTTATTTTACTCTAACCACCGAGTATGACTTATTTTACTCGAGCCACATAGTATGACTTATTTTACTCAAACCACCACCGAGTATGACTTATTTTACTCGAGCCACATAGTATGACTTATTTTACTCTAACCACCGAGTATGACTTATTTTACTCGAGCCACATAGTATGGCTTATTTTAGCCATCAGGTAGGGCTTGCACCAAAAGTTGATGAATGAAAAATCGGAGCAGAATATAATTTGTCCACACAAGAGAGGAGAGCTGTCACACTAGGTTGTCTAACAAAGCTTGCACCAGAACAGTCTGCAGACTCTCCTAAAAAACACAAAATCCGCCAAACTGTTTGCTGCTTCCATTTCTTTCATTTCTGTTGTGTTTTGTTTTTGACGTATTGTAGACTACAGATTTTTTTTTATAGAACTTGGAAATAATTATGGGCATCGATAACGAAGCGACAGACATCAAGGCAATATTCTGGAGCAGTTTCAAGTTAACGTTTAACGTGACCGGTTTATATTGCTAGCAGATACAGAATGTCTTGTAGTATTTCTTCTTCTTCTTGTAGGTGTGTAACAGCATTTTCTTGATGGGGGCGGGCGGGTATACATACATGACTCCTTACACTTTTTTTTTTGGGGTGGTCATTTTAGATGATGAATTTCAAGAGAGATAGATGCCATATGTCGCGTTTTTCAAGATAGATGCCACGTGTCGCGTTTTTCAAGATAGATGGATAGATGTCATCTGTTATGTTTTAAAGAGCTAAATGTCATCTGTCATGTTTTTATGGACACTGCTGATCATCATTTTTGCTTCATAGTTTTTCTCTCTTCAATAAATCTGTTAGTTCTATTTTTGCTTCATAGTTTTTCTCTCTTCAATAAATCTGTTAGTTCTATTTTTGCTTCATAGTTTTTCTCTCTTCAATAAATCTGTTAGTTCTATTTTTGCTTCATAGTTTTTCTCTCTTCAACAAATCTGTTAGTTCTATTTTTGCTTCATAGTTTTTCTCTCTTCAACAAATCTGTTAGTTCTATTTTTGCTTCATAGTTTTTGTCTCTTCAACAAATCTGTTAGTTCTATTTTTGCTTCATAGTTTTTCTCTCTTCAACAAATCTGTTAGTTCTATTTTTGCTTCATAGTTTTTGTCTCTTCAACAAATCTGTTAGTTCTATTTTTGCTTCATAGTTTTTCTCTCTTCAACAAATCTGTTAGTTCTATTTTTGCTTCATAGTTTTTCTCTCTTCAATAAATCTGTTAGTTCTATTTTTGCTTCATAGTTTTTCTCTGTTCAATAAATCTGTTAGTTCTATTTTTGCTTCATAGTTTTTCTCTCTTCAATAAATCTGTTAGTTCTATTTTTGCTTCATAGTTTTTCTTTCTTCAACAAATCTGTTAGTTCTATTTTTGCTTCGTAGTTTTTCTCTCTTCAATAAATCTGTTAGTTCTATTTTTGCTTCATAGTTTTTCTCTGTTCAATAAATCTGTTAGTTCTATTTTTGCTTCATAGTTTTTCTCTCTTTGATGAATCTGTTAGATTTATTTTCTCTTCGATAAATCTTTTAGTTTTATTTTCAGCCCGGCCATAATTCTACCAGTCATGTTTATTTCCCACAGTGCATTCCATTCTTTAATTTTGCTTATATGTAGTCTAGTTTGGCCCTCGCTTCCTCCTCGCATTACGTAGCGCCTGTACAAAGATAAATCCCCCCCCCCCCCCATCCAGACAGCTTCTCCAACTATAACTTGGCTGTTTAGTGTTTGTTAAATGTCCAAGTGCAAGGCCGGGACGTCTTCATCTTCTTGTCAGTATGGGCTTCAGCTTAGCCATATATTGTGGCCTTCGTAGGTGTAGATACACACATGAAACTTTCATACACACTACATAAAACATATAAAAACTTCTGTACACAAAGAATGTACAGTACAGTTATGTGAACGTTCTCTAACCGGACTTTAGGCAAATTATGTCGACCAGACAGACTGACTGCTCTGTAGCAGAGAAACTATCGTAGGGACTGTTGGTTCCAGCTTTGTAGCAGAGAAACTGTATGAGTTAATGTTTGACTGTTGGTTCCAGCTTTGTAGCAGAGAAACTGTATGAGTTAATGTTTGACTGTTGGTTCCAGCTTTGTAGCAGAGAAACTGTATGAGTTAATGTTTGACTGTTGGTTCCAGCTTTGTAGCATAGAAACTGTATGAGTTAATGTTTGACTGTTGGTTCCAGCTTTGTAGCATAGAAACTGTATGAGTTAATGTTTGACTGTTGGTTCCAGCTTTGTAGCATAGAAACTGTATGAGTTAATGTTTGACTGTTGGTTCCAGCTTTGTAGCAGATAAACTGTATGAGTTAATGTTTGACTGTTGGTTCCAGGTTTGTAGCAGAGAAACTGTATGAGTTAATGTTTGACTGTTGGTTCCAGCTTTGTAGCATAGAAACTGTATGAGTTAATGTTTGACTGTTGGTTCCAGCTTTGTAGCAGATAAACTGTATGAGTTAATGTTTGGTTTGTAGGGACTGTTGGTTCCAGCTCTGTAGCAGAGGAACTGTATGAGTTAATGTTTGACTGTTGGTTCCAGCTTTGTAGCAGAGAAACTGTATGAGTTAATGTTTGACTGTTGGTTCCAGATTTGTAGCAGAGAAACTGTATGAGTTAATGTTTGACTGTTGGTTCCAGCTTTGTAGCAGAGAAACTGTATGAGTTAATGTTTGACTGTTGGTTGCAGCTTTGTAGCAGAGGAACTGTATGAGTTAATGTTTGGTTTGTAGGGACTGTTGGTTCCAGCTCTGTAGCAGAGGAACTGTATGAGTTAATGTTTGGTTTGTAGGGACTGTTGGTTCCAGCTCTGTAGCAGAGGAACTGTATGAGTTAATGTTTGGTTTGTAGGGGCTGTTGGTTGCAGCTCTGTAGCAGAGAAAATGTATGAGTTAATGTTCGACCGTTGGTTCCAGCTGAGTGGAAGATTGTGTGTCACATTATCAGTAGATTTTCTCAGTTGTTGTTATATCAAGTTTCAACCATCTTCTAACACAGGGCAAGCCGAGCTGTCGTTGATTTCGTCTTGCTAGTTCTCTCAGTTTGTCCACAGCTCTGTCACGTCCTGGACCCCCACACCCATGTCTGACACAGCCCTCGCCATGGTTCGCGTCCCAGCTTATCCTCCAACTGATCCCGTGTGTAAACTTGAGCAATCGGGGACTAGTCTGTGTGTTATCGGGACATTCCGGGGCGGCACGTAGCTGTCCCCGCTTTTCTTAGCCCTAGAGGGCCATACCTGGAACGTAGGCTTTCTTTTCCTGGCTTACTGCACTTGTTGTGCGTGTGAACTCCTCTATTGTGGACTGACTCATTGAGCTCGTGAAAGGCCGTTTCTGTTTGGGAGAACTGACATCCATAGTTAGACAATTATACAAGCATTTCTCGCGTTTTCTCATACTAAACATTCCGTTACAATGAGAGTACAGGTAGAGCACGACCTGCGATGTGACAGAATGCACACCTGTATCACACAGCACGCCTGAGGTCATCACGGTTGTTAGTTTCAGTAAAGTTTGCGTGTTGGCCCTCCAGTAACTTCACATCCTCAGTTTTCCTGTATGTTGTAGAAGCCCGGAGCTTGAGTAAGGCAACAGAAAAGAGAACTCAGGCCCTTGAAATGTGGACATACAGAAGAATAGGACCTATCCCATGGACATAATAGAAAACTCAGGCCCTTGAAATGTGGACATACAGAAGAATAGGACCTATCCCATGGACAGAATAGAAAACTCAGGCCCTTGAAATGTGGACATACAGAAGAATAGGACCTATCCCATGGACAGAATAGAAAACTCAGGCCCTTGAAATGTGGACATACAGAAGAATAGGACCTATCTTATGGACAGAATAGAAAACTCAGGGCCTTGAAATGTGGACATACAGAAGAATAGGACCTATCCCATGGACAGAATAGAAAACTCAGGCCCTTGAAATGTGGACATACAGAAGAATAGGACCTATCTTATGGACAGAATAGAAAACTCAGGGCCTTGAAATGTGGACATACAGAAGAATAGGACCTATCCCATGGACAGAAAAGAAAACAAACAACAAAGTGCTAAACCAACTAGAGGTGAGAAGAGAAATATTGAAAATCAGAAAAAAGAAGACAGCTAAGATACTTTGGCTCTGTCAAGAGACACGGTATTATAGTGAATCCTTCTTGAAGGCAAGACTGAAGAGAAAAGAGCAAGAGGACGAGAGCGACATAGGTGGGTGGACAACATCAAGAGATGGACAACGACCAGCTTGGCTGAGTAGATTAATTGCAGCCAACCTTCCGTGGGGAAACGACACATGATGATGATGATGTCTGTTTGTCCAGGCAAAGGTGCTCATATTCCCGTGATAATAACCCTGTAGTATTGTAACTTTTTTCCTGCAGATGCCCAACTGTCATATCAGACAGGAACATCATACCTGAAAACTCACTGAAGACTAACAGTAGAATATCAGGCCACAATAACATAATGAAGTATCACACTAATACATGGCAACTATCACACATTTAAGCATCAGAAGATTGTGGCTTGAATGTGTGTACATAGTGTCTGTCATTTCAAGATAACACTAACATGTGGCTTTCCTGTTCATGATGTAGAAAAATTCAGTGTGACAGTGAGCAGTAAACATCATCATGAATCATCACTCAGTCATCATTCACAAACATCACATACATGAGACATCCCGGGGTCGGCGTCATCTGTGAATTACTGGACTGTGTCTAGTGTTGACAAAGTATGTCTAGTGTTGACAAAGTACATGTCTCTGGTAGCCTGGTTGATTAATGTGATGACAGTTTACTGACACACACACATCCACCATCACCACTTGGACTTGACAGTTGACGATTTGCAGGTCACACTAACCTGGACAGTTGTGTTGAATCTATGTGAGACTCGGCATTTGATGAGATAATTATTCTCTGTAGTCTTTTAACATCCTCTGATACAGCTTTGCCGTGCACGAACTTTCACCTTAGAGTTATGTAACATTTAAACATGAATAGTCATTAGCCCTTTTTTTGTACAGTCTACAGCAAGCTGCTTACTAAGCTCTCACAAGACAGTAAGGCGCATTGCTGCAAGATTTAACTGTCTAGTTCAGGAGTATGGCGCTGAGTTAGAAGATTTAACTGTCTAGTTCAGGAGTATGGCGCTGAGTTAGAAGATTTAACTGTCTAGTTCAGGAATATGGCGCTGAGTTAGAAGATTTAACTGTCTATATAGAAGATTTGTAAAAATCAGTCTAAGGAGGGTGGGAAGCCAGTGCTGCAGGGCTCAGAGGGGAGGGGAGGTGAGTAGTGATTCACCAGCTTCCAAAACTCCTAGAAGACCTGGCACACTGTGTGCTACCAAACCTAGCAGCAACAAGATGATGATGTGTCCAAGCAGGTCTGACTGCTTGCTGGTTCTTGAGCTTGTTTCCGTGGCTCACAGATGTCTGCCATCTTCAAATGGATATGTTTAAACAGAACATTATACAACTATATATATGTGGGGGTTTTTCACATGTTTTCCCCGTTTATGTCTTTTTTTTCACAAAAATTGTGAATGTGAAATTTGTCACACATTTGACTTGACATGATGAGTTTTGATTGTTTTCTTGTAGAATGTGACATGATGAGTTTTGATTGTTTTCTTGTAGAATGTGACATGATGAGTTTTGATTGTTTTCTTGTAGAATGTGACATGATGAGTTTTGATTGTTTTCTTGTAGAATGTGACATGGTCAGGTGGCAGATTTTCTCACCCATTTATGATGTTGATCATCTTTCTCTCTCAGGACAAGGCAGAGAACTTTGTCATGGCAGCCTTGTTCTGTGCCTCAGAAGAGGGAAATGTGGACGGCCTGAAAGAACTGTCTGAGATGGCAGCCAACATTGATCTTAACACAGCTAACAAGGTGAGTGTGGCCAGCTACAGCTGCTCACAGTTTCATTCAGTCAGAGGCTGATTTCTTTCTCTCAGGTGTGGAGCATATTGTCAAGCCTGTGTTTTGGCCAAGCAGACTTCCCATCAAACAGGCTTCCCATCAGACAGGCTTCCCATCAAACAAGCTTCCCATCAGACATGCTTCCCATCAGACATGCTTCCCATCAGACAGGGTTCCCATCAACCAAGCTTCCCATCAGACATGCTTCCCATCAGACAGGCTTCCCATCAAACAGGCTTCCCATCAGACAGGCTTCCCATTAGACATGCTTCCCATCAGACAGGCTTCCCATCAACCAAGTTTCCCATCAGACAGGCTTCCCATCAGCCAAGCTTCCCATCAAACAGGCTTCTCTGAGTAAACTTAAGTTGTAAGATAATTGTTAGTTTTACCCAGTGAAAACAGAAGGCAGTAGCTCTCTCTCTCTGTCTGTCTCTCTGTCTCTCTCTGTCTGTCTCTCTGTCTCTCTCTGTTTTTCTTATTAAAACAAACATTTGTTACAGGTATTTGTTTTCTGTTCCATGTTGTCTTTGGTTGTCTTTGATTTCAGCATGGTGAGACCGCAGTTCACATGGCAGCAAGTGGAGGGCACATAGAGGTTCTCAGGTTTTTGCTGAGCAAGGGGGCTGACATTTCCATCAAGGACAAAGTAAGCACTTTGCCTATCTGTTGACACACAAATAGTTTATGGGTTATAAGATTATCTATTGACACACAAATAGTTTATGGGTTATAAGATTATCTATTGACACACAAATAGTTTATGGGTTGTAAGATTATCTATTGACACACAAATAGTTTATGGGTTATAAGATTATCTATTGACACAAAAATAGTTTATGGGTTGTAAGATTATCTATTGACACAAAAATAGTTTATGGGTTGTAAGATTATCTATTGACACAAAAATAGTTTTTGGGTTGTAAGATTATCTATTGACACAAAAATAGTTTTAGGTTATAAATATACACAGAACTAAATATATAAATATACACAAAGGCAGGGCGGTAAAGCTGTGATAACATGATGTTCAGACTATTTAAACAAAAATAGGAACAGTTTTATTAGTTACATAGTCTTACTTTTTTTTTTTTTTTGTCAAATGAATCTTTATTTCCAACAAAATTTTAATATGTCACTTAAAAATGACTTTAAATGGAACTGTACATATATTACATGTGTGGTTATACGATAAAAGGGTAATTGAGCTAAACATATTAACTTCTAATGAGTATGAAGTATATGATAATGAGATACAGTACAGTGTGTTCATATTGTTGTTACTCCTATCAGATTGTATGTGAAAAAAAAAACAGATTGCATCATTGTTTGAAATATTTGGTCAGATTTCAGACATCAAGAGGAGGGGTCCTGTTGCAGCTGTTACTTGTTGTAGATGGAGATTTGCTTGTGTGTTTTTTATTTCTGTGTTTATTTTCTTTCTTTATATCATCATTATGTGCCATGTCGACTGGCGTTGGCTATTATGCTTCTCCAGAGTACACGATCCTTCATGCAGGCCATCAGCTCAGTTGGTGATCTCCTCTCACACCATCCCGTCAGACTGTCCAGTATCATTTCTCTTAGTCTTCCTCTTGATCTTCTTCCTTCTATTTTTCCTGTTGTTATAATATTTTCAATGCCCCCTCTTCTCATTGCATGTCCTATGAAAGTACATTGTCTCTCTCTTATTTTTTTGACAAGATTTTTTTGTCTCTCCAGCTCTTCTCCTACATTCTTCATTAGTTATTTTTGCTGTCCAGGGGATTCGCAACATTCTTCTAATAAACCACATTTCTGCTGCTTCCAATGATTTTTGTGCAGACTTGCCTATTGTCCATGATTCACTTCCATATAACAAGATAGGTTCAATATAGCATTTTAGGACTCGTTTTCTAACATTCATTGTTAAGGATATGTTAGATAATATGTTTCTCATTCTCTGAAATGCAGTCTTTGCTTGGCCTACTCTGTTCCTAATTTATGTTCTGCATTTACCCATTTGAAGTTATTACTGCTTCAAGGTATTTGAATTTCAGCACCTAATTTAGAATAGTTCCGTTTAATTTTATACTGCATGCTGGTGGATTCTGTTTCTTAGATATAACTATAGTCTGTCTTTTTGATGTTCACAGCAAAGCCTTTCTGTTCACTTTCTTTGGTGACTTTATCCAAGAGATTTTGCAGGTTAATTGTTTGTCAGATAAGGTATTGTAAGATAATTGCTTGTCAAATAAGATATTGTAAGATAATTGCTTGTCAAATAAGATATTGGTAGATAATTGTTTGTCAGATAAGATATTGTAAGATAATTGCTTGTCAGATAAGATAAGGATTCTCTGAGTAAACTTAAGTTGTAAGATAATTGTTAGTTTTACCTAGTGAAAACAGAAGGCAGTAGCTCTCTCTCTCTCTCTCTCTCTCTCTCTCTTTCTCTCTGTTTTTCTTATTAAAACAAACATTTGTTACAGGTATTTGTTTTCTGTTCCATGTTGCCTTTGGTTGTCTTTGATTTCAGCACGGTGAGACGGCAGTTCACATGGCAGCAAGTGGAGGGCACATAGAGGTTCTCAGGTTTTTGCTGAGCAAGGGGGCTGACATTTCCATCAAGGACAAAGTAAGCACTTTGCCTATCTGTTGACACACAAATAGTTTTTGGGTTATAAGATTATCTATTGACACACAAATAGTTTTTGGGTTATAAGATTATCTATTGACACACAAATAATTTTTGATCTATTGACACACAAATAATTTTTGATCTATTGACACACAGATAATTTTTGATCTATTGACACACAAATAATTTTTGGGTTATAAAATTATCTATTGACACACAAATAATTTTTGGGTTATAAGATTATTTATTGACACACAAATAATTTTTGGGTTATAAGATTATTTATTGACACACAAATAATTTTTGGGTTATAAGATTATCTATTGACACACAAATAATTTTTGGGTTATAAGATTATTTATTGACACACAAATAATTTTTGGGTTATAAGATTATCTATTGACACACAAATAATTTTTGATCTATTGACACACAAATAATTTTTGGGTTATAAGATTATCTATTGACACACAAATAGTTTTTGATCTATTGACACACAAATAATTTTTGGGTTATAAGATTATCTATTGACACACAAATAATTTTTGGGTTATAAGATTATCTACTGACACACAAATAATTTTTGGGTTATAAGATTATCTATTGACACACAAATAATTTTTGAGTTATAAGATTATCTATTGACACACAAATAGTTTTTGATCTATTGACACACAAATAATTTTTGGGTTATAAGATTATCTATTGACACACAAATAATTTTTGGGTTATGAGATTATCTGTTGACACACAAATAGTTTTTGGGATGTAAAATTATCTGTTGACACAAAAATAGTTTATGGGTTGTAAGATTATCTATTGACACAAAAATAGTTTTAGGTTATAAATATACACAGAACTAAATATATAAATATACACAAAAACAGGGCGGTAAATCTGTGATAACATGATGTTAAGACTATTTAAACAAAAATAGGAACAGTTTTATTAGTTACATAGTCTTTTACTTTTTTTTTTTTTTTTTGTCAAATGAATCTTTATTTCCAACAAAATTTTAATATGTCACTTAAAAATGACTTTAAATGGAACTGTACATATATTACATGTGTGGTTATACGATAAAAGGGTAATTGAGCTAAACATATGAACTTCTAATGAGTATGAAGTATATGATAATGAGATACAGTACAGTGTGTTCATATTGTTGTTACTCCTATCAGATTGTATGTGAAAAAAAAAACCAGATTGCATCATTGTTTGAAATATTTGGTCAGATTTCAGACATCAAGAGGAGGGGTCCTGCTGCAGCTGTTACTTGTTGTAGATGGAGATCTGCTTGTGTGTTTATTATTTCTGTGTTTATTTTCTTTCTTTATATCATCATCATCATCAGGTGCCGTGCCGACTGGTGTTGGCTATTATGCTTCTCCAGAGTACACGATCCTTCATGCAGGCCATCAGCTCAGTTGGTGATCTCCTCTCACACCATCCCATCAGACTGTCCAGTATCATTTCTCTTGGTCTTCCTCTTGATCGTCTTCCTTCTGTTTTTCCTGTTCTTATAATATTTTCAATGTCCCTCTTCTCATTGCATGTCCTATGAAAGTACATTGTCTCTCTCTTATCTTTTTGACCAGGTTTTTTGTCTCTCCAGCTCTTCTCATACATTCTTCATTAGTTATTTTTGCTGTCCAGGGGATTCGCAACATTCTTCTAATAAACCACATTTCTGCTGCTTCCAGTGATTTTTGTGCAGACCTGCCTATTGTCCATGATTCACTTCCATATAACAAAATAGGTTGAATATAGCATTTTAGGACTCATTTTCTAACATCCATTGATAAGGATGTGTTGGATAATATGTTTCTCATTCTCTGAAATACAGTCTTCGCTTGGTTTATTCTGTTCCTAATTTATGTTCTGCAATTACCCATTTGAAGTTATTACTGCTTCAAGGTATTTGAATTTCAGCACCTAATTTAGAATAGTTCCATTTAATTTTATACTGCATGTTGGTGGATTCTGTTTCTTAGATATAACTATAGTTTGTCTTTTTGATGTTCACAGCAAGGCCTTTCTGTTCACTTTCTTTGGCGACTTTATCCAAGAGATTTTGCAGGTTTTGTTGGTTCTCAGCTACTAGTACTGTGTCGTCAGCATAGTACTGATAACTGAGACCCAACAAGACCTGCAAAATCTCTTGCATCATATTTATATCACTTCATGGTTTAAAGTGAGTAAGTGATAAGATTATTGTTTTTTTAGTTATATTTGATTTCGTTGCTCATGCCATCTATCTGTTAATAAGTGTTTCTTCTGCTAACTGTTATCTACCTTCTGCCAGCATTTTATCTACCTTCTGCCAGCAGTTATCTTCCTTCTCCCAATAGTTATCTTCTTTCTGCCATCTGTTATCTACCTTCTGCCAGCAGTTATCTTCCTTCTCCTAATACCGTTTTCTTCTTTCTGCCAATAGTTTTCTTCTTTCTGCCAACCGTTATCTACCTTCTGCCAGCAGTTATCTTCCTTCTCCCAATAGTTTTCTTCTTTCTGCCAACCCCTTATCTACCTTCTGCCAGCAGTTATCTTCCTTCTCCCAATAGTTTTCTTCTTTCTGCCAACCGTTATCTACCTTCTTCCAGCAGTTATCTTCCTTCTCCCAATAGTTATCTTCTTTCTGCCAACTGTTATCTACCTTCTGCCAGCAGTTATCTTCCTTCTCCCAATAGTTATCTTCTTTCTCTCAACTGTTATCTACCTTCTGCCAGCAGTTATCTTCTTTCTGCCAACTGTTATCTACCTTCTGCCAGCAGTTATCTTTCTTTTCCAAATAGTTATCTTCTTTCTCTCAACTGTTATCTACCTTCTGCCAGCAGTTATCTTCTTTCTGCCAAC
Organism: Achatina immaculata; assembly: GCA_009760885.1. NCBI lineage: Eukaryota > Metazoa > Mollusca > Gastropoda > Stylommatophora > Achatinidae > Lissachatina > Lissachatina immaculata. The sequence continues at coordinate 69,254,883 of CM019691.1, read as the reverse complement.
TGTTATCTACCTTCTGCCAGCAGTTATCTTTCTTTTCCAAATAGTTATCTTCTTTCTGCCAACTGTTATCTACCTTCTGCCAGCAGTTATCTACCTTATGCCATCAGTTGTTACAGTGTGTTCATATTGTTGTTACAGTGTGCTGTAGGTAATTTATTGTTGTGTTTTTCCTTATTTCATGTTGTGTTTTCATAGAAAAAGTCATTACTTCTCTGTGTTGTGTATACAGTTTAAGACAGTGCTCTTAGAATATCAAAGATAATCCTTTTAACAATGCCAGAGTGGCCAAACTGGTAGATGAACCAGCTCCTTGTACCATATACATATTCCACCCTGCTGTAAAAATGGACACTCTTTACTCTGTGTTGAGGAAAACTGCCATGAAAGCAGGGAAGTAAGGATGATTTCAGTGAAACTCTGTTCTGTGCCGTCTGCCCAGAACATGGTTCAGCTATCATCAGCTCATTCTGCCTTGATTAGCCCACACTCCTCTGGCATCTTTTGTATGATGATACAGGTTTTGATACATTCATGTTTTATCTCTTCTGTCAGCAAGGAGACAGTGCTGTATACTGGGCAGCCAGGCAAGGCCACACACAGATCATTAAGTGTTTGGTGGAGGCAGGTGTTCCCATCAACACACAGAACAAGGTGCGTGATAGTCATATCAGGTCATAAACATCCAGACATCACATCATGCTCATCATAATTATAGTGCAGACTTGCCTATTGTCCATGATTCACTTCCATATAACAAAATAGGTTGAATATAGCATTTTAGGACTCATTTTCTAACATCCATTGATAAGGATGTGTTGGATAATATGTTTCTCATTCTCTGAAATGCAGTCTTTGCTTGGCCTACTCTGTTCCTAATTTATGTTCTGCATTTACCCATTTGAAGTTATTACTGCTTCAAGGTATTTGAATTTCAGCACCTAATTTAGAATAGTTCCGTTTAATTTTATACTGCATGCTGGTGGATTCTGTTTCTTAGATATAACTATAGTCTGTCTTTTTGATGTTCACAGCAAAGCCTTTCTGTTCACTTTCTTTGGTGACTTTATCCAAGAGATTTTGCAGGTTTTGTTGGTTCTCAGCTTCTAGTACTGTGTCGTCAGCATAGTACTGATAGCTGAGAACCAACAAGACCTGCAAAATCTCTTGGATCATATTTATATCACTTCATGGTTTAAAGTGAATAAGTGATAAGATTATTGTTTTTTAATTATATTTGATTTCGTTGCTCCTACCATCTATCTGTTAATAAGTGTTTCTTCTGCCAACTGTTATCTACCTTCTGCCAGCATTTTATCTACCTTCTGCTAGCAGTTATCTTCCTTCTCCCAATAGTTATCTTCTTTCTGCTTCTGCCAGCAGTTATCTTCCTTCTCTCAATAGTTATCTTCTTTCTGCCAACCGTTATCTACCTTCTGCCAGCAGTTATCTTCCTTCTCCCAGTAGTTATCTTCCTTCTCCCGGTAGTTATCTTCTTTCTGCCAGTAGTTATCTTCTTTCTGCCAACTGTTATCTACCTTCTGCCAGCAGTTATTGTCCTTCTCCCAATAGTTATCTTCTTTCTGCCAACCGTTATCTACCTTCTGCCAGCAGTTATCTACCTTATGCCATCAGTTGTTACAGTGTGTTCATATTGTTGTTACAGTGTGCTGTAGGTAATTTATTGTTGTTTTTCCTTATTTCATGTTGTGTTTTCATAGAAAAAGTCATTACTTCTCTGTATTGTGTATACAGTTTAAGATAGTGCTCTTAGAATATCAAAGATAATCCTTTTAACAATGCCAGAGTGGCCAAACTGCTAGATGAACCAGCTCCTTGTACCATATACATATTCCACCCTGCTGTAAAAATGGACACTCTTTACTCTGTGTTGAGAAAACTGCCATGAAAGCAGGGAAGTAAGGATGATTTCAGTGAAACTCTGTTCTGTGCCGTCTGCCCAGAACATGGTTCAGCTATCATCAGCTCATAATGCCTTGATTAGCCCACACTCCTCTGGCATCTTTTGTATGATGATACAGGTTTTGATACATTCATGTTTTATCTCTTCTGTCAGCAAGGAGACAGTGCTGTATACTGGGCAGCCAGGCAAGGCCACACACAGATCATTAAGTGTTTGGTGGAGGCAGGTGTTCCCATCAACACACAGAACAAGGTGCGTGATAGTCATATCAGGTCATAGACATCCAGACATCACATCATGCTCATCATAATTATAGTGATCAGACATCATAGCATGATCATCACAGTTATAATCTGTGTTGATGTGATCAGACATCATAGCATGACCTTCACATTTCACATCATTCACTCAAGCAGGCAGAATGTCAACACTCACCTACTGCACTGTGTTGCTTGTTCAAGGTTGCAGTCCCAGTATTTGTAAAATATCTGAAAGACCTGGTGAACCTCCCAGCTTAATCAGACATCATCACAGACTGGGGTTTTCTGAGTGCCAGAAGATCTTGGGTTAACTGACTCTCCTACCTCTTAGCAGTATTAGGTCCCCATGCAACTGTTTCTTCAGTGAACTATCACTCCTCATATCCCATGCAATTATTTGTTCAGTGAACTAGCACTGCTCATATCCCATGCAATTATTTGTTCAGTGAACTAGCACTGCTCATATACCCATCCAACTATTTGTTCAGTGAACTATTACTACTCATATCCCATGCAATTATTTGTTCAGTGAACTAGCACTGCTCATATACCCATCCAACTATTTGTTCACTGAACTAGCACTGCTCATATACCCATCCAACTATTTGTTCAGTGAACTATTACTACTCATATCCCATGCAATTATTTGTTCAGTGAACTAGCACTGCTCATATACCCATCCAACTATTTGTTCAGTGAACTATTACTGCTCATGGCCCTGTCCAACTATTTGTTCAATGAACTAGCACTGCTCATGGCCCTGTCCAACTATTTGTTCAGTGAACTAGCACTGCTCATATCCTCATGCAATTATTTGTTCAGTGAACTATTATTGCTCATATCCCCATCCAACTATATGTTTTCAGTGAGCTATCACTGCTCATATCCCCATCCAACTATTTGTTCAGTGCACTATCACTCCTCATGTCCTTATCCAACCATTTGTTCAATGAACTATGAACTATCACTCCTCATGTCCCCATCTAACCATTTGTTCAATGAACTATCACTCCTGATATCCCTATCCAACATTTTTTTTTACATAGAATTTATGTGAATCTATACTTTGTCTCCTCTGTCTGGTTCTTTTGTCCTGTTTATGTCTGTATGAATAAGGCCAGCACCGAAAAGTCACATCGTTTTTAATTTGAAGTAATAAAGCTTTTCCTAGTTGTTTCCTAGTTTATACACTTTGGCATCACAGCTTTACTGCAGTGCCTCGTGTATAGTTGTATACTTATACACTAATTATTGATTGATTGATTGATCTTTATTTCAAAAGGGTTAAGAATTGGGCACGCAGGCCCGTCTGACATTCTGCCCTTTATCATACATCTTTCATTCTATTCCAGACATTCTACAAATATGCTGTTCATATAACAAACATAACTAACATTGAAGCTGAGAGACATAAAATAAAATATAACATTTACGTTTCGCTCTTACACATTCACTCAGTACAGAAGTAACTACATACATTATAAATGACTATCTACTAAACAAAATTTTCGGGTCTATTCAGAAAACAATTAATTGTATTCGGTGTCTGTAAGAGCAGCTTAAGATAACTTTTAAGTTTTATAATTCATGGAGGCATGTAGTCGACATCAAATAGATATTGGGAAAGCTTGTAGTTGTAGGAAGGAGTATAATTTATGTTTTTTATATAGGATGGGAGGGTATTCCAAAGATGAGCAGCAGAATAACTAAAGCTTTTCTTGTAAAGATCAAGTCTAGGTTTTGGAAGACATATGTTGTTCAAGCGTTGGCTGCACTTTGGGGTAAATTTAAACAGGTTCCATAGATAAGGCGGGGCATGCCATGAAAGAATTTGATGTACTATTGTGTGTTACTAGCACATTATCTGATCTACACTAGGGTATCATTTACCAAGGTCTTTACTAGCATATTATCTGTTCTACACTAGGGTATCATTATAGCAAGATCTGTACTAGCATATTATCTGATCTACACTAGGGTATCATTTACCAAGGTCTTTACTAGCATATTAGCACATTATCTGATGTACACTAGGGTATCATTTACCAAGGTCTTTACTAGCATATTATCTTATCTACACTAGGGTATCATTTACCAAGATCTGTACTAGCATATTATCTGATCTACACTAGGGTATCATTATACCAAGATCTTTACTAGCATATTATCTGATCTACACTAGGGTATCATTTGCCAAGATCTGTACTAGCATATTATCTGATCTACACTAGGGTATCATTATACCAAGATCTGTACTAGCATATTATCTGATCTACACTAGGGTATCATTTACCAAGGTCTTTACTAGCATATTATCTGATCTACACTAGGGTATCATTATACCAAGATCTGTGCTAGCATATTATTTGATCTACACTAAGATTTCATTATACCAAGATCTGCTGGGATCCATTGTTATGATAGTGACCATGGCACCAGCTGTCAAGATCTTTATCAGTATGTCAGCTGTCCAGATCTTTTTCAGTATGTCAGCTGTCAAGATCTTCAGCAGTATGTCAGCTGTCAAGATCTTCAGCAGCGTGTCAGCTGTCAAGATGTTCAACAGCATGTCAGCTGTCAATATCTTCAGCAGGATGTTAGCTGTTGAGATCTTCAGCAGCAATTTAGCAGTCAAGATCTTCAGCAACATGTTAGCTGTCAAGATCTTCAGCAGTATGTCAGCTGTCAAGATCTTCAGCAGGATGTCAGCTGTCAAGATCTTCAGCAGGATGTCAGCTGTCAAGATCTTCAGCAGCATGTCAGCTGTCAAGATCTTCAGCACCATGTCAGCTGTCAAGATCTTCAGCAGCATGTCAGCTGTCAAGATCTTCAGCAGGATGTCAGCTGTCAAGATCTTCAGCAGTATGTCAGCTGTCAAGATCTTCAGCAGGATGTCAGCTGCCAGATCTTCACCAGGGTATCTTTTGTCAAGCTCTTACAGTTTGCAGTTTTATAAAGACAAAATGACAACATCTAAAAGTTGCTTTTGTATAAAAATAACATTTAATAGTTTTTTTGAGTAAAAAAAAAATCAGTCAAATGACACAGTTTATTTCCATATTTCCTTTCTGACTGTACACCTTGCCAGATTCTAAATGAGTGATTTTTGTGATAAAATGGTGTCTTATCATGTTTCAGTCAGGTGAGACAGCCCTTCATGTGGCAGCAAGATATGGCCACACAGCCACTGTGGAATACTTGTGTAGTGTTGATGCCAACATTAATTTATTTGACAATGTAAGTTTCAGTATTTTTGGTTTTCTTTCCTGATTGTCAGTTTGTAAAGTTACATCATTGTAACAAGTTTATCCACTTATATCCATGTGACCAGTTTGTCCAGTTGTAGTTTTGTGACCAGTTTGATTGGTTATATCAATGTGTCCAGTTATATCCATGTGGCTAGTTTGTCCAGTTATATCTTTGTGACCAGTTTGTCCAGTTATATCTTTGTGATCAGGTTATCCAGTTATATCTTTGTGATCAATTTGTCCAGTTGTATCCATGTGACCAGTTTGTCCAGTTATATCTATGTGGCCAGTTTGTCCAGTTATATCTTTGTGACCAGTTTGTCCAGTTATATCCATGTAGTAAGACTGTCCAGATATACTGTTCACATGTCCAGTCTGCAAGTTTGTCTGTGCAGTCAGTTTCTTTGTGTGTAAGATGTGACCAAAAAAAAAAAGAAACAGGGCTAGAAACATTGCAGAAACAGTATGTACTGGTTTGGTATAAACTGTAGGCTGACCTTTGATGTATGTAAACACAAAGTGCCACCCTGTTTGAATGTGTTTGTGTGTGCTTATGTGAGAGTGAATAAGTCCATGCAAGTGGCACATGTCACAGTAGAAAGACTTGGAGCAAAAAGCTTCAGACTGCAACAACTGCCACAGAGACGTTCCAAATGTTATAAAGTGTGTATAGTGATGAAACCATGTTCCATACTTGTGTATAGTGATGAAACCATGTTCCATACTTGTGTATAGTGATGAAACCATGTTCCATACTTGTGTATAGTGATGAACTCATGCTCATGTAAAGTGATGAACTCATGTCCCATGCTAATGTAAAGTGATGAACTCATGTCCCATGCTAATGTAAAGTAATGACCCCTGTCCCATGCTCATGTAAAGTGATGAACTCATGTCCCATGTTCATGTAAAGTGATGAACCCATGTCCCATGCTCATGTAAAGTGATGAACTCATGTCCCATGCTCATGTAAAGTGATGAACTCATGTCTCATGCTCATGTAAAGTGATGAACTCATGTCCCATGCTCATGTAAAGTGATGAATCCATGTCTCATGCTCATGTAAAGTGATGAACTCATGTCCCATGCTCATGTAAAGTGATGAATCCATGTCTCATGCTCATGTAAACTGATGAACCCATGTCCCATGCTCATGTAAAGTGATGAACCCATGTCCCATACTTGTGTTTTTGAATGGTTGCCCCAGTTTTGTGAGGGTAGGGAGGAGATTTCTGATTAAATAAAAAGTAGTAACTGGACGACTGGTATAGACACGGACGTGACCGAAGTCTGTTTTATTGTGTACAGGTGTCTGTTTTATTGTGTACAGGTGTCTGATTTATTGTGTACAGGTGTCTGTTTTATTGTGTACAGGTGTCTGTTTTATTGTGTACAGGTGTCTGTTTTATTGTGTACAGGTGTCTGTTTTATTGTGTACAGGTGTCTGTTTCATTGTGTACAAGTGTCTGTTTTATTGTGTACAGGTGTCTGTTTTATTGTGTACAGGTGTCTCAGCATGCTTTGTTGTAGTATGTAGCTGATTAAATGTCTGGGGTGGAGAGGTAAAGAACAGAGAGACAAATATGCGCAAGAGTAGCTGTATCATTGACATAATAGTGTCTGTTCTATTTAAGTGTGTTTAGTTTACAGACTTTGTGTATACATACTGTCATAGACATACAGTAGTTAGCATAAACTCATTGTTGTAGTGTGTGAGTGTTTTATACTAAATTTGTTGTAGTGTGTGAGTGTCTTTAAACTAAACTTGATGTATTGTGTGAGTGTTTTTAAACTAAACTTCCTATAGTGTGTTAGTGTTTTTAAGCTAAACTTGCTATAGTGTGTGTGTTTTTAAACTAAACTTGCTGTATTGTGTGAGTGTCTTTAAACTAAACTTGCTGTAGTGTGTTAGTGTTTTTAAAATAAACTTGCTATAGTGTGTTAGTGTTTTTAAGCTAAACTTGCTATAGTGTGTGTGTTTTTAAACTAAACTTGCTGTAGTGTGTGTGTGTATGTTATACTAAACTTGCTGTTGTATGTGAGTGTTTTATACTAAACTTTCTGTAGTGTGTGAGTGTTTTATACTAAACTTTCTGTAGTGTGTGAGTGTTTTATACTAAACTTTCTGTAGTGTGTGAGTGTTTTATACTAAACTTTCTGTAGTGTGTGAGTGTTTTATACTAAACTTTCTGTAGTGTGTGAGTGTTTTATACTAAACTTTCTGTAGTGTGTGAGTGTTTTATACTAAACTTTCTGTAGTGTGTGAGTGTTTTATACTAAACTTTCTGTAGTGTGTGAGTGTTTTATACAAAACTTGCTGTAGTGTGTGAGTGTTTTATACTAAACTTTCTGTAATGTGTGAGTGTTTTATACTAAACTTTCTGTAGTGTGTGAGTGTTTTATACTAAACTTGCTGTAGTGTGTGAGTGTTTTATACTAAACTTGCTGTAGTGTGTGAGTGTTTTATACTAAACTTTCTGTAGTGTGTGAGTGTTTTATACTAAACTTTCTGTAGTGTGTGAGTGTTTTATACTAAATTTGCTGTAGTGTGTGAGTGTTTTATACTAAATTTGCTATAGTGTGTGAGTGTTTATACTAAACTTGCTGTAGTGAATAACATTGTTGCATGTGCATAACACAAGACATAATCAAACATTACAGGACAAGATGCCACACAACAAACATTTCAGTTAGTAGCACAGACCACAGCACAAAGTTTGTAGCACGGCCACAACACAAAGTTTGTAGCACAAACCACAGCACAAAGTGTGTAGCACAAACCACAACATAAAGTTTGTAGCACAAACCACAGCATTAAGTTTGTAGCACAAACCACAGCATTAAGTTTGTAGCACAAACCACAGCATTAAGTTTGTAGCACAAACCACAGCATTAAGTTTGTAGCACAAACCACAACACAAAGTTTGTAGCACAAACCACAGCATAAAGTTTGTAGCACAAACCACAGCATAAAGTTTGTAGCACAAACCACAGCATAAAGTTTGTAGCACAAACCACAACACAAAGTTTGATGAAAGCCAGTATCCATGTACATAGTTTCTTGCTGGAAGTAGCTACAGATTTCATGACAACTGAGACTTGTCTTTATATAAGCAGTAACTTGAGTAGATAGGCTGTTACAAACTAGCACTGATTGCATGTTGTACTGACCCTGTTGCCTAGCTTGGTGAGACGCCGCTACACTGTGCTGCCTGGCATGGCTATGTTCAGATAACAAAAGTCTTGTGTGAGAACGGAGCTATGCTTACTCTGCAGAACAAGGTATACTGTTTCATAACGTGTGGTCAAGAGTTAACAGACTTTTAGTGTTTGTTGCTAGGTATACACAGATACAGACTTTGAAAGAGTTGATAGACTTTTAGTGTTTGTAGCTAGGTACAGAGATACAGGCTTTGAAAGAGTTAATAGACTTTTAGTGTTTGTTGCTAGGTACAGAGATACAGGCTTTCAAAGAGTTAACAGACATTCAGTGTCTGTAGCTAAGTAGAGATTTACAAACTATAAAAGAGATAAAGATATTCAGTGTCTGTAGCTAAGTAGAGATGTAAAAGCTATAAAAGAAATACAGATATTCAGTGTCTGTAGCTAAGTAGAGATGTACAAGCTATAAAAGAAATACAGATATTCAGCGTCTGTAGCTAAGTAGAGATGTACAAGCTATAAAAGAGATATTCAGCATCTGTAGCTAAGTAGAGATGTACAAGCTATAAAAGAGATATTCAGCATCTGTATCTAAGTAGAGATGTACAAGCTATGAAAGAGACACTCAGCTAGATACAAAGATGCTAGTTACTCTGTGCCAGATGAGTTAATGATTCTCTGTCGTCTTCTTTGTCTTGTCCCAGAGCCTTCCTCTGCTTCTCTTTCCATTTATGTTTACTTTTGTTTTCAAGTTCTCCCTTTCTCATCACAGATGATATATACATTTTGAAACTATTTTATTGGAAATAAATATATTTCCTGTCAGTATATCTGTAATTATTTCTGTGGAGCAACAAATTATAGTTTTCTATTTATTGATTAAGATTTCAAAATCAGATCTCTACATGCTGTTCTCATGATAGTCAGAGCTGTTCACATTATAGACAAAACTGGTCTCATGATAGTCAGAGCTGTTCACACTATAGACAAAGCTGTTCTCATGGTAGTCAGAGCTATTCACATAATTTTCAAAATTGTGATATTCCAAATTGTTCTCATGATACTCCAAGCTGTTCTCATGATACTCCAAGATGTTCACAGTTAAAATGGTGCTGAGACTGGTGGTCATGTGTTTGCTACTCATGATACTGCAAACTGTTCTCATGATACTCCAAGCTGTTCTCATGATACTCCAAACTGTTCTCATTATACTCTAAACTGTTCTCATTATACTCCAAACTGTTCTCATTGTACTCCGAACTGTTCTCATTATACTCCAAACTGTTCTCATTATACTCCAAACTGTTCTCATTGTACTCCAAACTGTTCTCATTATACTCCAAACTGTTCTCATTATACTCCAAACTGTTCTCATTGTACTCCAAACTGTTCTCATTGTACTCCAAACTGTTCTCATTGTACTCCAAACTGTTCTCATTGTACTCCAAACTGTTCTCATGATGCTCCAATCTGTTCCCATGACGCTCCAAGCTGTTCTCATGACGCTCCAAGCTGTTCTCATGATGCTCCAAGCTGTTCTTATGATGCTTCAAGCTGTTCACAGTAAAAGACCACCGAGACTGGTGGTCATGTGTTTTCTCTACAGAATTTATTTATATTTGGGACACATTTCTGCACACATTCCCTTTTTTTTTTAAAATTATGTTTTCATTGTCTAAAAATAGTCCATTGAGAGAAAATCTTGTGAGAACTGTACAGCAGGTGATGTTTAACTTACCTGTCTAGTGTACACATTCACTCATGTGATGTGTGAAATACTTGCATGTAACTGTAGCCTCAAGGTGAATCAGTGGGAAGTTTCTTTTCATGCATTCCACCTTAGTTAGCCATGCTTGATTCTTTGTGTGTGTTCATTTCATGCCTCCAGTCTTGTCTGTATGTTGTTTATATATGAGCCTGAGTGTTGTCAGTGTGTCATCATCTGTTGTTTAGATATGAGCCTTAGTGTTGTCAGTGTGTCATCATCTGTTGTTTATATATGAGCCTTAGTGTTGTCAGTGTGTCATCATCTGTTGTTTTGATATGAGCCTTAGTGTTGTCAGTGTGTCATCATCTGTTGTTTATATATGAGCCTTAGTGTTGTCAGTGTGTCATCATCTGTTGTTTATATATGAGCCTTAGTGTTGTCAGTGTGTCATCATCTGTTGTTTATATATGAGCCTTAGTGTTGTCAGTGTGTCATCATCTGTTGTTTATATATGGGCCTCAGTGATGTCAGTGTGTCATCATCTGTTGTTTATATATGAGCCTTAGTGTTGTCAGTGTGTCATCATCTGTTGTTTATATATGGGCCTCAGTGATGTCAGTGTGTCATCATCTGTTATTTATATATGAGCCTTAGTGTTGTCAGTGTGTCATCATCTGTTGTTTACATATGATCCTCAGTGTTGTCAGTGTGTCATCATCTGTTGTTTATATATGATCCTCAGTGTTGTCAGTGTGTCATCATCTGTTGTTTATATATGATCCTCAGTGTTGTCAGTGTGTCATCATCTGTTGTTTATATATGAGCCTCAGTGATGTCAATGTATTATCATCTGTTGTTTATATATGAGCCTCAGTGATGTCAATGTATTATCATCTGTTGTTTATATATGAGCCTTAGTGTTGTCAGTGTGTCATCATCTGTTGTTTATATATGGGCCTCAGTGATGTCAGTGTGTCATCATCTGTTATTTATATATGAGCCTTAGTGTTGTCAGTGTGTCATCATCTGTTGTTTATATATGATCCTCAGTGTTGTCAGTGTGTCATCATCTGTTGTTTATATATGAGCCTTAGTGTTGTCAGTGTGTCATCATCTGTTGTTTATATATTATCCTCAGTGTTGTCAGTGTGTCATCATCTGTTGTTTATATATGGGCCTCAGTGATGTCAGTGTATCGACATGCGTTGTTTGCTCTGTCATTGTTGTCCTCACTTGTGCCTCCCTCACCAGGAGAAAGAGACCGCCCTACACTGTGCTGCTGTGAGAGGCAATGTGGACTGTGTTCGAGTCTTGCTAGAGTTTGGGGCACCTCTAAATCATACAGATAAGGTAAGCTGGTGTAGAAAGGAAGCACTCAGTGTTTTGTGAAGACTGGTCCTAGCTGTTTGTGCTGCAGTTAAAACAGTGATACATGTGCTGGTAGTGATTCTGCCCGCTCACTCCATGACAAAATGTCAATTTTGTGGTGGTAGTGACAAAATCATGTGCAACTGATGCAGAGGGACCTCCTGAGGGTATCTGTATATGGAGAGATACCACAAACAAACTGTTCTGCTTGTTTCTATCAGAAGTCACTCGCTTAGATTAAGCATTGAACTTGCACACATAACTTCCTATTTGATGACATTTAGTCTGCTGAACCCTGAATCTGACTCCATGGTTATTTTACCACTAGCCAACTCCAGCTCTCATAAATGGTTCCTTTCTACAATCTCAAGCTACACAAGCCAGAATACATAACAGCTAAACCATGTCATAAATGGTTCCTTTCTACAATCTCAAGCTACACAAGCCAGAATACATAACAGCTAAACCATGTCATAAATGGTTCCTTTCTACAATCTCAGGCTACACAAGCCAGAATACATGACAGCTAAAACATGTCATAAATGGTTCCTTTCTACAATCTCAAGCTACACAAGCCAGAATACATGACAGCTAAAACATGTCATAAATGGTTCATTTCTACAATTTCAAGCTACACAAGCCAGAATACATGACAGCTAAAACATGTCATAAATGGTTCATTTCTACAATCTCAAGCTACACAAGCCAGAATACATGACAGCTAAAACATGTCATAAATGGTTCCTTTCTACAATCTCAAGCTACACAGGCCAGAGTACATGACAGCTAAACCATGTCATAAATGGTTCCTTTCTACAATCTCAAGCTACACAAGCCAGAATACATAACAGCTAAACCATGTCATAAATGGTTCCTTTCTACAATCTCAAGCTACACAAGCCAGAATACATAACAGCTAAACCATGTCATAAATGGTTCCTTTCTACAATCTCAAGCTACACAAGCCAGAATACATAACAGCTAAACCATGTCATAAATGGTTCCTTTCTACAATCTCAAGCTACACAAGCCAGAATACGTAACAGCTAAACCATGTCATAAATGGTTCATTTCTACAATCTCAAGCTCCACAAGCCAGAAAACATGACAACTAAAACATGAATTCTTCACAGATGGATGGAGGAAACAGAGAATGCGATGTTTGAAAAGAGCTGTAACAGTTTGCAGATCCCTTCTGACCTAGCTATGTCATCTAGGTATCTGTAGATCTTACATGCAGTGCAGCTCAGGACAACAAATGTGTTTGTATTATTTCTGTGAGATTTCAGGTTCAGAGGGTTCAACTGTGTGATTAACCTCTACAGAATAGATGGTTGTTTAAATATAAGGAGTGTGGGAGTGGCTGAGTAAGAAGTAAACTGACTTTCCATGTGAAGCAGAATATCAGTCCTGTGTACATTGGAGGCTTCAGAAAATGGATGAACATTTTTTAAGTATGCACAATAAATGATTTCAGATTTATAAAGATAACCAGATTTATATCATTTAAAAGTTTATAGTATGTGATATCATGATACTTGTAACATGTTTGTGAAGATCACGTCTTGGTTACTGTATCCAGAGAGGAAGCACTGCATTACATCTGGCCTGCCAGAGACACAATTCTGCCATAGCCTTACTTATTCTCAACAGTGGCTGTAAGCTGGACATCATTGACAAGGTCAGCTTTTGTGCAGTTATATGTTTATATTGTGTTTGTTTTCTTGTACATTTCTGTTGACTGATTATTCTCTGACTTATTGCTGTCTGCTGACTGAATGTTTTATGACTGGTTGTCTTCTGCTAACTTTTCTGACTGCTTTTATTTGCTGATTGTGGTCTGATTTCTGCTGACTTATTCTGTCAACTGACTGTTGTCTGCTGACTTATTCTGTCAGCTGAATGTCTAGTGACTTATTCTATCAACTGACTTGTCTGCTGTCTTATTCTGTCAACTGACTGTTGTCTGCTGTCTTATTCTGTCAACTGACTGTTGTCTGCTGTCTTATTCTGTCAGCTGAATGTTGTGTAGTGACTTATTATGTCAACTGACTGTTGTCTGCTGACTTATTCTGTCAGCTGAATGTTGTCTAGTGACTTATTCTATCAACTGACTGTTGTCTGCTGTCTTATTCTGTCAACTGACTGTTGTCTGCTGTCTTATTCTGTCAACTGACTGTTGTCTGCTGACTTATTCTGTCAGTTGACTGTTGTCTTCAAGCTTATTCTGTTTACTGACTGTTGTCTGCTAACTTATTCTGTCAATTGACCGTTGTCTGCTGACTTATTCTGTCTACTGACTGTTGTCTGCTGTCTTATTCTGTCAGCTGAATGTTGTGTAGTGACTTATTATGTCAACTGACTGTTGTCTGCTGACTTATTCTGTCAGCTGAATGTTGTCTAGTGACTTATTCTATCAACTGACTGTTGTCTGCTGTCTTATTCTGTCAACTGACTGTTGTCTGCTGTCTTATTCTGTCAACTGACTGTTGTCTGCTGACTTATTCTGTCAGTTGACTGTTGTCTTCAAGCTTATTCTGTTTACTGACTGTTGTCTGCTAACTTATTCTGTCAATTGACCGTTGTCTGCTGACTTATTCTGTCTACTGACTGTTGTCTGCTGACTTACTCTGCCTACCAACTGTTGTCTGTCTGATCCTGCCTACTGACTGTTGTCTACCTGATCCTGCCTACAGACTGTTGTCTACCTGGTCCTGCCTACTGACTGTTGTCTACCTGATCCTGCCTACTGACTGTTGTCTACCTGATCCTGCCTACTGACTGTTGTCTACCTGATCCTGCCTACTGACTGTTGTCTACCTGATCCTGCCTACTGACTGTTGTCTGTCTGATCCTGCCTACTGACTGTTGTCTGTCTGATTCTGCCTACTGACTGTTGTCTGTCTGATTCTGCTTACTGACTGTTGTATACCTGATTCTGTCTATTGATTGTCATCTACTTGATTATGTCTGTTAATCATTGTCTGGCTGATTCTGTCTAGTGATTGTTGTTAAGAATGGGTTGTTCTAAAATGGGCTGGATAATTCTGCTCTAGACAGTAAATATTTGAGATATGATACTAGAATGTGTACATCTGAAGTAAATATAGATATGATACTAGAATGTGTACATCTGAAATAAATATTATTGATATGACACTAGAATGTGTACATCTGAAATACATATTATTGATATGACACTAGAATGTGTACATCTGAAATAAATATAGATATGACACTAGAATGTGTACATCTGATGTAAATATAGATATGACACTAGAATGTGTACATCTGAAATAAATATAAATATGACACTAGAATGTGTACATCTGAAATAAATATAAATATGACACTAGATTGTGTACATCTGAAGTAAATATAGATATGACACTAGAATGTGTACATCTGAAATAAATATAGATATGACACTAGAATGTGTACATCTGAAATAAATATAGATATGACACTAGAATGTGTACATCTGAAGTAGATATAGATATGACACTAGAATGTGTACATCTGAAATAAATATAGATATGACACTAGAATGTGTACATCTGAAGTAAATATAGATATGACACTAGAATGTGTACATCTGAAATAAATATAGATATGACACTAGAATGTGTACATCTGAAATAAATATAGATATGACACTAGAATGTGTATCAATGAGAGCAAGTGTTTGAGACATGCTAAAATGTGTACAGCTAGAGCTTGCAAAATCAAGACCTAGGGTAATGGTAATTGTTTTGATGGTTGTACATATTGTACAAGATGACTTGATCAGACAGTTCACATTTGAAATATTAATAGTAGTGTAATTTGACTGTGCAATGAGAGAAGAACAAGCAGGATTTCGAAAAGGGAGAAGCTGTCTCGACCAGATCTTTACTCTCAGAATAATACTTGAAGAACATATTGAAAAGCAGAAACCATTAATACTGAACTTCATAGATTTTAAAAAGGCATTTGATAGCATACACAGAGATTCATTATGGAGAATTTTATGTCTATATGGAATACCATCTAAAATTGTCAACATCATTAAGGACTTATACAATGGATATGGTTGTGCAGTCAAGACAGAAGAAGGGATGAGTGAATGGTTCCAGATTGAAACAGGCGTGAAACAAGGATGTATACTGTCTCCTTTACTTTTTGGGATTACAATAGACTTCATAATGACAAAATGCTGCACAGGTAACACAGGTATTGACTGGGTACATGGGGCCCAACTAGAAGATCTTGATTTTGCTGATGACATAACTCTTATCAGTAATAATGTGAATTCTATGCAAGAAAAAACAGATAGCCTGTCTTCACTGGCTAGCAAAATAGGACTTGAAATTAACAAGGACAAAACAAAAATAATGAAAATTCCCATCAATCAAAATGGAAAAATACACATAGAAGGGACAGATATTGAAGAAGTCAATCAATTTGCATACCTTGGCAGCTACATAGACCAGGATGGTGACACTAGAAAGGAAGTTAGGATCAGAATTGCAAAAGCAGCATCAATCTTCAAGAATCTTGAGAACATATGGAATTCAAAAGTTATAAGCACAAAAACCAAGTTAAGACTATTCAATTCAAATGTAATATCCATCCTCATTTATGCATGCGAAAGCTGGAAAACAACTAAAGAAATAGAAAAGAAATTAGACTCTTTTGAAAACAAATGCCTAAGGAAAATACTCGGCATCAAGTGGAATGAATTCAAGCACAATGCAGAGATAAGACAGATGACTGAACAACAACCAGTCTCATGGGTGATCAGGAAAAGGAGATGGACATATGTTGGTCACTTGATGAAAAGAAATGATCAGAGAATCCCAAAACAAGCTATCAAGTGGAACACAACAGGCCGAAGAAAAAGGGGCAGACCGCGTGAAACTCTGAAGAGGACATTATTAAGAGAGGCCAAGTTAACAGGCATAAAATCCTTTGTTGAGGTTGAAAGACTCGCCGAAGACAGGAAACACTGGCGAACTACTTTGCGAGCCCTATGTGATGTCTAACGGCACGGGAAGGATATAAGATAAGATATAAGAAGAATTTGACTGTATTCTGTAGTTTTTTTTTAGGTGATAAGGGAAACTAATTCAGAAAGTTGATCAGCTGTGTGTGGGTGGGACTGGTAAATGAAGGCGGAATACTTCATCAGTCTGACCTGTGTAAAGTTTGTGTACAGCATGGTCACTGTGTTCTCAATCTTTTCCCTGGACAGGAAACAGGTGAGAGTGCTCTCCACTGTGCTGCTCGAGAAGGTTTACTGTCTGTTGTACAGACAATGTGCTCACTCGGTGCCAACGTTGATGTCACCTCCTCAGTAAGTGGAGATTAAGATTTGTCATTGGGTGGTACAGAAAGTTGTCTGTCATTTGGGGTGATCTTGAAAGGTGTCTGTCATTTAGCATGGTCTATGAAGTTGTCTGTCATTTGGGGTGGTCTAGAAAGTTGTCTGTCATTTGGGGTGGTCTAGAAAGTTGTCTGTCATTTGGGGTGGTCTAGAAAGTTGTCTATCATTTAGGGTGGTCTAGAAAATTATATCATTTAGGGTGGTCTAGAAAATTATATCATTTGGGGTGGTCTAGAAAGTTGTCTATCATTTAGGGTGGTCTAGAAAATTATATCATTTAGGGTGGTCTAGAAAATTATATCATTTGGGGTGGTCTAGAAAGTTGTCTATCATTTAGGGTGGTCTAGAAAATTATATCATTTAGGGTGGTCTAGAAAATTATATCATTTAGGGTGGTCTAGAAAATTATATCATTTAGGGTGGTCTAGAAAATTGTATCATTTAGGGTGGTCTAGAAAATTATATCATTTAGGGTGGTCTAGAAAATTATATCATTTGGGGTGGTCTAGAAAGTTGTCTATCATTTAGGGTGGTCTAGAAAATTATATCATTTAGAGTGGTCTAGAAAATTATATCATTTGGGGTGGTCTAGAAAATTATATCATTTAGGGTGGTCTAGAAGATTATATCATTTGGGGTGGTCTAGAAAATTATATCATTTGGGGTGGTCTAGAAAATTATATCATTTGGGGTGGTACAGAAAGTTGTCTGTCATTTTGGGGTGATACAGAAAGTTGTCTGTAATAGGGAGGGGTGGTGGTACAGTCTGTCATTGTAGAAAGGATTTGAAACAGTTTTTCTGCTCAACACTTGCTGAATAGAACTAGGACTCCAATAGTTCCAGTATTATGGTGAACTGAACAACCAAGATGAAGTGATAGAGAAATGTTTATCTTTCATGTGAATAACCACAAGTGATAAAGTTGTGTATCCTTTATTTTTGTTTCACTTCTATATCAGTTGTTTTTCTATCACAGGATGGGTTCACTCCCCTTCATTTGGCTTGTAAGTTTGGTCACATAGAGATTGTCCGCAGCCTGCTCTTTGTTGGGGCCAGCCCAGACATTGTTAATAAGGTCAGTTTGATCCTGTCTTATCACCAGATTTCTGTCAAAATATGTGTCTGAGTAATTTTTAATCTGTTCAAGAAAAAAAATAAAAATAAATAAATCTTATTGAGCGTTTGGGGGATGTCATAAAAACTTGGATTGTGACGGAGATTTATTGGGGAGAAAATGTCTGTGACTAGAGTTGTGATCAGCACAGTCCATCTTATATCTAAATTGTTAATGTATACTCATGCAATGCTTTAAAAAGCACCACGAATGTGCTAGGTGATGATTGAAATAAAATTTGGCACACATTATGTTTGATTATCCAGTAACATACAATGGTAACTTTCAGCCAGTTACATGTCACAAAAAAGTGAGAAAAAAAAAACTCGCCTAATTTGGCTCACCAACCCAAAAAAAGAAAATCAGGGTTTCAGTATCGTGTGTAACCTCAGGCAGTTATCACTGGTTGAATCACCTTCTCATCGAACCAGTGACACATTCTATCAATTGTTAAAGCATGTGGACGAGCGTTAACCTGCTGCAGTATCAGGCCTTGTCCAATCAGCATCCAGAAAAGGCATTACTTGGCATGTGATTTCATCCCTGTATCGTAAACCTGTAAGGTTGCCATTCAGGAAGACTAGGTTTGTTCGGCCAGCATAGGAAATTCCTCCCCAAACCATTACACTACCTCCTCTCCTCCTATCTACCTCTAGCACACAGTTATTCACAAAGTATTCTCCTCTTTGCCTGTACACTAAAACACGCCCGTCATGGCCTTGCAGACGATCAGTCCACTGATGATAGGGCCATGCCACGTGGTGCCTGGCCCAGGTCAAGAGGGTTTGTCTGTGGTGAACTGTCAGTACTGGTCTAACTGCAGGCCTATGAGGTAAGAGATATTCCTCTCTGAGTCTGTTCTGCACTGTCCTGCGGGACACATGTCTTAAACCTGGAATGTTGATGGCAGTCCATGTTGCCTTGAGAAACCTGTTACGACAGTGCATGAGGTGGATGTAGCAGTCTTGTGCAGGGGTGGTAACTCGTAGTCTACCACTTCTGTGGTGGTCAGCAACGGATTCATTTTGGTTAAAACGACTTTGAAGGCGTGATATTGTGTTTCTGTGAACATTAAAATGTTGAGATACTGCTGCTACTGTTGATCTAACAGTTAACATCCCAACAGCTATTTCTCGCGCTGTTTGTTCAATCTTGGCATGATGAAAAAAGATGTTTATGTTGGAATTCCACTACTACTTTCCTCAACGATTACATGAAGAGATCTCTGAGAATAGAATTACATACTTATCCTCATTTTATCCATGGTGAGTAATCAATCATGGATCACTGCATGTGATTTAAATGGAGCTGTGATTATCTCCTCATGAGTAGTGTGATCAACTTCATGCAGCATGGGGAAGTGGACAACCAAGATGAAGTGATAGAGAAATGTTTATCTTTCATGTGAATAACCACAAGTGATAAAGTTGTGTATCCTTTATTTTTGTTTCACTTCTATATCAGTTGTTTTTCTATCACAGGATGGGTTCACTCCCCTTCATTTGGCTTGTAAGTTTGGTCACATAGAGATTGTCCGCAGCCTGCTCTTTGTTGGGGCCAGCCCAGACATTGTTAATAAGGTCAGTTTGATCCTGTCTTATCACCAGATTTCTGTCAAAATATGTGTCTGAGTAATTTTTAATCTGTTCAAGAAAAAAAATAAAAATAAATAAATCTTATTGAGCGTTTGGGGGATGTCATAAAAACTTGGATTGTGACGGAGATTTATTGGGGAGAAAATGTCTGTGACTAGAGTTATGATCAGCACAGTCCATCTTATATCTAAATTGTTAATGTATACTCATGCAATGCTTTAAAAAGCACCACGAATGTGCTCAGGTGATGAATGAAATAAAATTTGGCACACATTATGTTTGATTATCCAGTAACATACAATGGTAACTTTCAGGCCAGTTACATGTCACAAAAAAAGTGAAAAAAAAAACTCGCCTAATTTGGCTCACCAACCCAAAAAAAGAAAATCAGGGTTTCAGTATCATGTGTAACCTCAGGCAGTTATCACTGGTTGAATCACCTTCTCATCGAACCAGTGACACATTCTATCAATTGTTAAAGCATGTGGACGAGCGTTAACCTGCTGCAGTATCAGGCCTTGTCCAATCAGCATCCAGAAAAGGCATTACGTGGCATGTGATTTCATCCCTATATCGTAAACCTGTAAGGTTGCCATTCAGGAAGACTAGGTTTGTTCAGCCAGCATAGGAAATTCCTCCCCAAACCATTACACTACCTCCTCTCCTCCTATCTACCTCTAGCACACAGTTATTCACAAAGTATTCTCCTCTTTGCCTGTACACTAAAACACGCCCGTCATGGCCTTGCAGACGATCAGTCCACTGATGATAGGGCCATGCCACGTGGTGCCTGGCACAGGTCAAGAGGGTTTGTCTGTGGTGAACTGTCAGTACTGGTCTAACTGCAGGCCTATGAGGTAAGAGATATTCCTCTCTGAGTCTGTTCTGCACTGTCCTGCGGGACACATGTCTTAAACCTGGAATGTTGCTGGCAGTCCATGTTGCCTTGAGAAACCTGTTACACAGTGCATGAGGTGGATGTAGCAGTCTTGTGCAGGGGTGGTAACTCGTAGTCTACCACTTCTGTGGTGGTCAGCAACGGATTCATTTTGGTTAAAACGACTTTGAAGGCGTGATATTGTGTTTCTGTGAACATTAAAATGTTGAGATACTGCTGCTACTGTTGATCTAACAGTTAACATCCCAACAGCTATTTCTCGCGCTGTTTGTTCAATCTTGGCATGATGAAAAAAGATGTTTATGTTGGAATTCCACTACTACTTTCCTCAACGATTACGTGAAGAGATCTCTGAGAATAGAATTACATACTTATCCTCATTTTATCCATGGTGAGTAATCAATCATGGATCACTGCATGTGATTTAAATGGAGCTGTGATTATCTCCTCATGAGTAGTGTGATCAACTTCATGCAGCATGGGGAAGTGGACAACACTCAGACAAAACTTCGTGCCAAATTTGATTTCATTTCACTCATGACAACGTGATTGGTGCACTTAACGCCATTGTACACTTACTTTTTTCCATGGTATATTTATTAGTTTGTACTTTTTTCCATGATATATTTATTAGTTTGTACTTTTTTCCATGATATATTTATTAGTTTGTACTTTTTTCCATGATATATTTATTAGTTTGTACTTTTTTCCATGATATATTTATTAGTTTGTACTTTTTTCCATGGTATATTTATTAGTTTGTACTTTTTTCCATGATATATTTATTAGTTTGTACTTTTTTCCATGGCATATTTATTAGTTTGTACTTTTTTCCATGATATATTTATTAGTTTGTACTTTTTTCCATGATATATTTATTAGTTTGTACTTTTTTCCATGATATATTTATTAGTTTGTACTTTTTTCCATGATATATTTATTAGTTTGTACTTTTTTCCATGGTATATTTATTAGTTTGTTGTACCTCAGTTATGGACCAGTTTCTGGCTGATTTTGTTAGTCATCTTTTGCTGCATTATTAATTTCTATAGTTTATTTAAGGACATTGGTTGGATGTTTAGAGTCATTGGTTGGAAATTATTGATTTTGTAAGTTTGATCAAAATCAGCTGTTGTGCATTTTTTGTAAGAGTTTGTACATTATCAATATCTGAAACTTCTGAGTGCACTTTGATCATCAGAGAAAACATCATGCAGGCAATCTCCATCTAGAAATAGCTTCCATCTTATGGATAATCTGCACCACAAGACATTATCCATACAGAAGAATGTGTGCAGCACAAGACATTATTCATGTGGAAGATTGTGTGCAGCACAAGACATTATGCATACAGAAGATTGTGTGCAGCACAAGACATTATGCATACAGAAGATTGTGTGCAGCACAAGACATTATCCATACGGAGGATTGTATGCAGCACAAGACATTATCAATACAGAAGGTTGTGTGCAGCACAAGACATGCATACGGAATATTGTGTGCAGCACAAGACATTATGCATACGGAAGATTGTGTGCAGCACAAGACATTATGCATACGGAAGATTGTGTGCAGCACAAGACATTATCCATGTGGAAGATTGTGTGCAGCACAAGACATTATCCATGTGGAAGATTGTGTGCAGCACAAGACATTATCCATGTGGAAGATTGTGTGCAGCACAAGACATTATCCATACAGAAAACTGAGATATATATATATATTTTTTTTTTTAGACTTGGAACTATTTGATAGCTGACATGTAGAGATCTGACATTGTACTTGACTGAAACTTGTTTACTTAGCCCATGACTGAAACTTATTTACTTAGTCCATGACTGAAACTTGTTTACTTAGTCCATGACTGAAACTTATTTACTTAGTCCATGACTGAAACTTATTTACTTAGTCCATGACTGAAACTTATTTACTTAGTCCATGACTAAAACTTATTTACTTAGTCCATGACTAAAACTTATTTACTTAGTCCATGACTAAAACTTATTTACTTAGTCCATGACTAAAACTTATTTACTTAGTCCATGACTAAAACTTATTTACTTAGTCCATGACTAAAACTTATTTACTTAGTCCATGACTGAAACTTGTTCTGTGTTCACAAAGTCATCATGGTATGTTTGTACCTTAGGATGGAGTTACAGGAGAGATTATGGCCCTTGCTCAAGGTTTTACTAACATTGCAGAACTGATGACAACAGTGAGAGGGGTATGACAGCTGTACTTGTCAGGTTCACTTCATCCATTGTCTTATGTGCTTGTCTTGTCAGGTTCACTTCATCCATTGTCTTATGTGCTTGTCTTGTCAGGTTCACTTCATCCTTTGTCTTATGTGCTTGTCTTGTCAGGTTCACTTCATCCTTTGTCTTATGTGCTTGTCTTGTCAGGTTCACTTCATCCATTGTCTTATGTGCTTGTCTTGTCAGGTTCACTTCCATTGTCTTATGTGCTTGTCTTGTCAGGTTCACTTCATCCGTTGTCTTATGTGCTTGTCTTGTCAGGTTCACTTCATCCTTTGTCTTATGTGCTTGTCTTATCATGTTCACTTCATCCATTGTCTTATGTGCTTGTCTTGTCAGGTTCACTTCCTCCTTTGTCTTATGTGCTTGTTTTGTCAGGTTCACTTCCTCCTTTGTTTTATGTGCTTGTCTTGTCAGGTTCACTTCATCCTTTGTCTTATGTGCTTGTCTTGTCAGGTTCACTTCATCCTTTGTTTTATGTGCTTGTCTTGTCAGGTTCACTTCATCTTTTGTCTTATGTGCTTGTCTTGTCAGGTTCACTTCCTCCTTTGTTTTATGTGCTTGTCTTGTCAGGTTCACTTCATCCTTTGTTTTATGTGCTTGTCTTGTCAACCTTTGTTTTATGTGCTTGTCTTGTCAACCTTTGTTTTATGTGCTTGTCTTGTCAACCTTTGTTTTATGTGCTTGTCTTGTCAACTTTTGTTTTATGTGCTTGTCTTGTCAACTTTTGTTTTATGTGCTTGTCTTGTCAACCTTTGTTTTATGTGCTTGTCAACCTTGCCAGAGTCAGATAAGTTTGTGAGATTTTTTGTAGTAGCCAGCACAAAGACTTGTAGTAGTAGGTGACACAAGGACCAGTGATCTTTTGTATCAGTCATTCTCTAGCAGAAAGGGTGTATGTGCTCATGTCATCTTTATTTGTAATTTGAACTGTAACTAGTGTCAGTTATCTTCCATACCATTAACCCTCCTTTATCTCTTGTCTGAGATATTGTGTTTTAGTTAAGCACAGAGAGTATGTAGAACCAATGAGTTTCTATAACTGTGGAGAACCAGTGAGTTTCTATAACTGTGGAGAACCAGTGAGTTTCTATAACTGTGGAGAACCAGTGAGTTTCTATAACTGTGGAGAACCAATGAGTTTCTATAACTGTGGAGAACCAGTGAGTTTCTATAACTGTGGAGAACCAGTGAGTTTCTATAACTGTGGAGAACCAGTGAGTTTCTATAACTGTGGAGAACCAATGAGTTTCTATAACTATGGAGAACCATTGAGTTTCTATAACTGTGTTATGTAAATAAGAAGAAAGCTATAAATAGAAGGACAAGCAATATCAGATTTTGTAGTTTATGATTGTAGAGTGCCGTAGTTGTAAAAGGACACTTTTATTCATGTGCTTATATGAGTTGTTATATGTTACATATTCAGGAGAGGAGGTTAGCACTTATCAACCAGCTGAAACCACTACCACAACCCATCAGTCGGGTCAAGTTGAAGCTTCTAGGATCCACTGGAGTTGGCAAGAGTATGCTTGTTGAGTCACTGAAAGCAGGCTTCCTGGGCAGTTTCTTTCGGAGAAGACTTCATCCTGCAGGGGCATCCACCAAACATAAAAGTCAGTCATTGTGTCAGTGATATGTTTCAGTCAGTGTACTTATATTAGATCAAGGATGTCAATCAGTGTACTTATGTTAGATCAGTGTCAGTCAGTGTACTTATATTAGATCAAGGATGTCAGTCAGTGTACTTATATTAGATCAAGGATGTCGGTCAGTGTACTTATATTAGATCAAGGATGTCAGTCAGTGTACTTATATTAGATCAAGGATGTCAGTCAGTGTACTTATATTAGATCAGAGTGTCAGTCAAGTCATTCAGATAGTTAAATAAATCTTGATTCTGAGATTAGTCTGTCAGGGAGAAAATTATGTCACTGAAATTGGTTCTGTCAGTGAGATCAGTCTGTCAGTAAGAGAAGTCTGTCAGTGAGATCAGTCAGTAAGAGAAGTGTCAGTGTGATCAATCTGTCAGTAGGAGAAGTCTATCAGTAAAAGAAGAATGTCAGTAAGAGAAGTCTAAGAGAATTCTGTCAGTGAAATCAGTCAGTCAGTAAGAGAAGTCTGTCAGTGAAATCAGTCAGTTTCTATAACTATGGAGAACCATTGAGTTTCTATAACTGTGTTATGTAAATAAGAAGAAAGCTATAAATAGAAGGACAAGCAATATCAGATTTTGTAGTTTATGATTGTAGAGTGCCGTAGTTGTAAAAGGACACTTTTATTCATGTGCTTATATGAGTTGTTATATGTTACATATTCAGGAGAGGAGGTTAGCACTTATCAACCAGCTGAAACCACTACCACAACCCATCAGTCGGGTCAAGTTGAAGCTTCTAGGATCCACTGGAGTTGGCAAGAGTATGCTTGTTGAGTCACTGAAAGCAGGCTTCCTGGGCAGTTTCTTTCGGAGAAGACTTCATCCTGCAGGGGCATCCACCAAACATAAAAGTCAGTCATTGTGTCAGTGATATGTTTCAGTCAGTGTACTTATATTAGATCAAGGATGTCAATCAGTGTACTTATGTTAGATCAGTGTCAGTCAGTGTACTTATATTAGATCAAGGATGTCAGTCAGTGTACTTATATTAGATCAAGGATGTCGGTCAGTGTACTTATATTAGATCAAGGATGTCAGTCAGTGTACTTATATTAGATCAAGGATGTCAGTCAGTGTACTTATATTAGATCAGAGTGTCAGTCAAGTCATTCAGATAGTTAAATAAATCTTGATTCTGAGATTAGTCTGTCAGGGAGAAAATTATGTCACTGAAATTGGTTCTGTCAGTGAGATCAGTCTGTCAGTAAGAGAAGTCTGTCAGTGAGATCAGTCAGTAAGAGAAGTGTCAGTGTGATCAATCTGTCAGTAGGAGAAGTCTATCAGTAAAAGAAGAATGTCAGTAAGAGAAGTCTAAGAGAATTCTGTCAGTGAAATCAGTCAGTCAGTAAGAGAAGTCTGTCAGTGAAATCAGTCAGTCAGTAAGAGAAGTCTGTAATTTAGATCTTGTTTATGTTTTGTCTGTCAGGAACTGCAAGCAGACTACTCTTTGCAGTGGATGCAGTGAAGGTATTGAACATTAACATGGTGTTGGATAGGGAGTGGTTTATGATGGTATTTTTGTAGACCTGGTGTGAAGCTGAAAAGGTACAGTGCTTCATTAGCAGGCTCTACCAGCTTGGGGATTATAATAAACTGTGCCGTGTTATCCAGGCTGAGCCCAGTCATTGTGGGGTGTGGGGGCGGGGCACCGGTGGGGAGAAGGTGTGGGTCACTGACCACTGTATTGTATGCATCTTCACCTTCTGTAATTCAGATGTCGTGATGTCCGAGATACAGTAGTCAGTATATTGTAAATAAAAACAAATATTGCACATAAAAGATGTCATGTAAAACTTCTGTTTCAGCTCCACGTAAATTATCCAGACAGTTTAGTCTCCCTACACCCCTGAATTATGCAGTTGGAAATCCAACTTACACAAAAGGCATAGAAGTTCATACTGTCACTATAGCAGGTCAGTTATTATGTTTCTGTGTTTATTGTCTCTTTACATTTTCACAAATATTTGAACTCTGAGCGCATTTTCACATATATGGGGTTGTCTCGGGTGCAGTGAAGCATATATGGGGTTGTCTCAGGTGCAGTGAAGCATATATGGGGTTGTCTCGGGTGCAGTGAAGCATATTTGGGGTTGTCTTGGGTGCAGTGAAGCATATATGGGGTTGTCTTGGGTGCAGTGAAGCATATATGGGGTTGTCTCGGGTGCAGTGAAGCATATATAGGGTTGTCTTGGGTGCAGTGAAGCATATATGGGGTTGTCTCGGGTGCAGTGAAGCATATATCAGGTTGTCTCGGGTGCAGTGAAGCATATATGGGGTTGTCTTGAGTGCAGTGAAACATATATGGGGTTGTCTTGGGTGCAGTGAAACATATATGGGGTTGTCTTGGGTGCAGTGAAGCATATATGGGGTTGTCTCGGGTGCAGTGAAGCATATATCAGGTTGTCTTGGGTGCAGTGAAGCATATATGGGGTTGCCTCGGGTGCAGTGAAGCATATATCAGGTTGTCTCGGGTGCAGTGAAGCATATATAGGGTTGTCTTGGGTGCAGTGAAGCATATATGGGGTTGTCTCGGGTGCAGTGAAGCATATATCAGGTTGTCTCGGGTGCAGTGAAGCATATATGGGGTTGTCTTGAGTGCAGTGAAACATATATGGGGGTTGTCTTGGGTGCAGTGAAGCATATATGGGGTTGTCTCGGGTGCAGTGAAGCCAGAGCCTGAAATTTGAAGCTTGTTCTTGCCAACTTTTGTCCAGGTAGCAGAAAAAGTGTCTTGTCATCAGCGTAAGCTATGTGGACAATGTCACATGTCAAGTGTCCAGCACACAGAACCATCTGACATTGTCCCCTTTATCATTCAACTTTCACCATGTCTCAGACATTCACTTTAATATGGATATTAATAAATACGTAAAGAGCATGAGACAAAACAAATTTGAAAATAATATCTGCATTATCAGCTGTTTTGTTTTTGTCATGTACAGCTAAAAATTTGTTGATCGCAGATGCATGTTTTCTTCAATTTCATCTCATTCATATTTGAAGTGTTGTGTGACCTGGACTTGTGTGACATTCACTTGCAGGAGCTGGAGAGTTGAGCGTGTGGGACTTCTCTGGTTACGAGCCCTACTACATGTTCTATGACCACTTTCTTGGTGATGTCAACTGTATCCATGCTGTGCTCTTCAACCTGGAAGATTCTCTGGATGAGCAGATGGCTCAAGTCATTTTCTGGCTGAACTTCCTTAAAGCCAGGATACAGCCCAAGCTACCTGTAGGTGAGTCACACACCAGGTGTCAGACCAAGATACCTATAGGTGAGTCATTGGCATCAGGAGTCAGATCAAGTTACTTATAAGTGAGTCACTGACACCAAGTGTCAAACCAGGTTACTTATAAGTGAGTCACTGACACCAAGTGTAAGACCAGGTTACTTATAAGTGAGTCACTGACACCAGATGTAAGACCAGGTTCCTTATAAATGAGTCACTGACACCAAATGTAAGACCAGGTTTCTTATAAGCGAGTCATTGACATCAGGTGTCAGACCAGGTTACTTATAGATGAGTCATTGACATCAGGTGTCAGACCAGGTTACTTATAGATGAGTCATTGACATCAGGTGTCAGACCAGGTTACTTATAGATGAGTCATTGACATCGGGTGTCAGACCACATAAATGATGTTGAGTAATCATTTAATTGATGATGTTTAGTCAAGTGTAGCACACCCAGTGGTCAAAGATGTGGTAAGATGGTGTGATAGTTGATGAGATAGTCAGAGATGTGGTAAGATGGTGTGATAGTTGATGAGATAGTCAGAGATGTGGTAAGATGGTGTGATAGTTGATGAGATAGTCAGAGATGTGGTAAGATGGTGTGATAGTTGATGAGATAGTCAGAGATGTGGTAAGATGGTGTGATAGTTGATGAAATAGTCAGAGATGTGGTAAGATGGTGTGATAGTTGATGAGATAGTCAGAGATGTGGTAAGATGGTGTGATAGTTGATGAGATAGTCAGAGATGTGGTAAGATGGTGTGATAGTTGATGAGAGAGTCAGAGATGTGGTAAGATGGTGTGATAGTTGATGAGATAGTCAGAGATGTGGTAAGATGGTGTGATAGTTGATGAGATAGTCAGAGATGTGGTAAGATGGTGTGATAGTTTATGAGATAGTCAGAGATGTGGTAAGATGGTGTGATAGTTGATGAGATAGTCAGAGATGTGGTAAGATGGTGTGATAGTTGATGAGATAGTCAGAGATGTGGTAAGGTGGTGTGATAGTTGATGAGATAGTCAGAGATGTGGTAAGATGGTGTGATAGTTGATGAGATAGTCAGAGATGTGGTAAGATGGTGTGATAGTTGATGAGATAGTCAGAGATATGGTAAGATGGTGTGATAGTTGATGAGATAGTCAGAGATGTGGTAAGATGGTGTGATAGTTGATGAGATAGTCAGAGATATGGTAAGATGGTGTGATAGTTGATGAGATAGTCAGAGATGTGGTAAGATGGTGTGATAGTTGATGAGATAGTCAGAGATGTGGTAAGATGGTGTGATAGTTGATGAGATAGTCAGAGATGTGGTAAGATGGTGTGATAGTTGATGAGATTGTCAGAGATGTGGTAAGATGGTGTGATAGTTGATGAGATAGTCAGAGATTATATAATATAAAGAGTGGAGGAAGTAATGAAGAGATGAATGTTTGTTCATGAACAGATGTCTGTGGAAAACTGCAGAACACAGGCCAGGTTGTTCTGGTTGCAACCCATGCAGACAGATCTATGACACCATGCCACAAGACATCCACGGGGACCCACACCAGCCAGGACAGCAAGTACATCTTGGACAGGGTTATGACAATGTTTCAGTATGACCTTGACATTTGCCCCACAATATTCATCATGGATGCCCAGATACCATCATCCCACGACATGAGAGCTTTTAAGCATCAACTTGCCAAGATGAAGAATGACATATCCGAGGTAACGCAGATTGTAATGTCCATGTTAAAGTGTTTATCTGCATTTATTGCACAACTTTTAGTCCTTTTATACATGTGTAGAATAGTGCAGGCTTTACCTAAAGCAGTACTCATATTCTAAGGTCAGAAATTATCAGTTAAATCATCTTATTGTTTTCCATGACTTTTTTAAAAAATCTTATCAGAGTATTTTCATATGAACACCTTATCTGATTGATGGTGAGAGCTGCAGTTCGTCTCTGGGAGGGGGGGGGGCACACTGTAGTATGTCTGTAGTACTTTTAACCACATTACAAACCCTCATGTTCCTGGTGTTTTCATGAAGCAGGTCTGTTTCAGGTATTCTTAAGAAGCAGGTCTGTTTCAGGTATTCTTAAGAAGCAGGTCTGTTTCAGGTATTCTTAAGAAGCAGGTCTGTTTCAGGTATTCTTAAGAAGCAAGTCTGTTACAGGTATTCTTAAGAAGCAGGTCTGTTTCAGGTATTCTCATGAAGCAGGCCTGTTTCAGGTATTCTTAAGAAGCAGGTCTGTTGCAGGTATTCTCATGAAGCAGGCCTGTTTCAGATATTTTCATAAAGCAGGTCTGTTGCAGGTATTCTCATGAAGCAGGCCTGTTTCAGATATTTTCATAAAGCAGGTCTGCTGCAGGTATTCTCATGAAGCAGGCCTGTTTCAGATATTTTCATAAAGCAGGTCTGTTGCAGGTATTCTTATAAAGCAGGCCTGTTTCAGATATTTTCATAAAGCAGGTCTGTTGCAGGTATTCTTATAAAACAGGCCTGTTTCAGATATTTTCATAAAGCAGGTCTGTTGCAGGTATTCTTATAAAACAGGCCTGTTTCAGATATTTTCATAAAGCAGGTCTGTTGCAGGTATTCTTATAAAGCAGGCCTGTTTCAGATATTTTCATAAAGCAGGTCTGTTGCAGGTATTCTTATAAAACAGGCCTGTTTCAGATATTTTCATAAAGCAGGTCTGTTGCAGGTATTCTTATAAAGCAGGTCTGTTGCAGGTATTCTTATAAAGCAGGCCTGTTGCAGGTATTCTTAAGAAGCAGGTCTGCTGCAGGTATTTTCATGAAGCAGGCCTGTTGCAAGTATTCTTATTGTTTTATAGCTGGCGCTGGCTTGTAAAATGACGGGTACCAGCACTCTGTTGTGAGGATACTTTATAAAGTACATCGTCAGTGCTCATTTTTGACTTCCTCTCCAGAAACTTCCACGAACAAACGGTTTCCTGTCAGCAGTAGTTGCCCAGCTGCCAGAGTGGCGGCGAGCCTTACATGCTTACCCTGTTCTGAGCTGGTCTCAGTTCACAGAGCAAGTTAGGGGTTGCGTAAATCCACTTGCTAGCAATGACGATGTCAAGTTGCTGGATCGGCAGCTGCAGCTGATGGGAGAGGTGAGTCTCAGCAGACTTCTTTATCATCTGGTGTAAAGTTTATGTGCTGGTCTTAAAGTAAATCTTTCATTATGGAAATGATAAAACTAGCCTTTTCCTCCTCCTCATCTTCTTCTACTCCTCCTACTTCACCTCATCTGCTGCTGCTGCTGCTGCCTACCTAGAACAGCCAGCTTGTATTCTCTACAGCTAACACTGTGGTGATCTTGAAACTTAGGTAATGTGTTGGATGGAGAATGAGTTACAGTGACTTGCTTGAACTCGTGGAGAAAGTTCTTAGTAAGTTCCACTACCAGGGGCCACACTGAACTTTAACTCCTTTGTGACAGTCTAAATAACATAACAGACTGTTACAAGGAGAACTTTGCTACTAAATACAGAGCTAGCTCAGATAACATCAGCACCCATGTTGCTACTAGATACAGGGCTAGCTCAGATAACTGCAACGCTCATGTTGCTACTAGATACAGGGCTAGCTCAGATAACATCAGCACCCATGTTGCTACTAGATACAGAGCTAGCTCAGATAACATCAGCACCCATGTTGCTACTAGATACAGAGCTAGCTCAGATAACATCAGCACCCATGTTGCTACTAGATACAGAGCTAGCTCAGATAACATCAGCACCCATGTTGCTACTAGATACAGGGCTAGCTCAGATAACTGCAACACTCATGTTGCTACTAGATACAGGGCTAGCTCAGATAACTGCAACACTCATGTTGCTACTAGATACAGGGCTAGCTCAGATAACTGCAACACTCATGTTGCTACTAGATACAGAGCTAGCTCAGATAACATCAGCACCCATGTTGCTACTAGATACAGGGCTAGCTCAGATAACATCAGCACCCATGTTGCTACTAGATACAGAGCTAGCTCAGATAACATCAGCACCCATGTTGCTACTAGATACAGAGCTAGCTCAGATAACTGCAACACTCATGTTGCTACTAGATACAGGGCTAGCTCAGATAACATCAGCACTCATGTTGCTACTAGATACAGGGCTAGCTCAGATAACTGCAACACTCATGTTGCTACTAGATACAGGGCTAGCTCAGATAACTGCAACACTCATGTTGCTACTAGATACAGAGCTAGCTCAGATAACATCAGCACCCATGTTGCTACTAGATACAGGGCTAGCTCAGATAACATCAGCACCCATGTTGCTACTAGATGCAGAGCTAGCTCAGATAACATCAGCACCCATGTTGCTACTAGATACAGAGCTAGCTCAGATAACATCAGCACCCATGTTGCTACTAGATACAGAGCTAGCTCAGATAACATCAGCACCCATGTTGCTACTAGATACAGAGCTAGCTCAGATAACATCAGCACCCATGTTGCTACTAGATACAGGGCTAGCTCAGATAACATCAGCACCCATGTTGCTACTAGATACAGGGCTAGCTCAGATAACATCAGCACCCATGTTGCTACTAGATACAGAGCTAGCTCAGATAACATCAGCACCCATGTTGCTACTAGATACAGGGCTAGCTCAGATAACTGCAACACTCATGTTGCTACTAGATACAGAGCTAGCTCAGATAACATCAGCACCCATGTTGCTACTAGATACAGGGCTAGCTCAGATAACATCAGCACCCATGTTGCTACTAGATGCAGAGCTAGCTCAGATAACATCAGCACCCATGTTGCTACTAGATACAGAGCTAGCTCAGATAACATCAGCACCCATGTTGCTACTAGATACAGAGCTAGCTCAGATAACATCAGCACCCATGTTGCTACTAGATACAGAGCTAGCTCAGATAACATCAGCACCCATGTTGCTACTAGATACAGGGCTAGCTCAGATAACATCAGCACTCATGTTGCTACTGGACAAGGCAGAGAAGACATTCAGTGATCTTGTACCATTTTGTACCCAATTATAAAGTCACTAGTGCTGACAGCTGCCAGTTTCAACTTGTCACTAACACAAACAAAAAAATGCAGTCTCTCAGATATTTCTGTTGTGTTTCACATCAGTTTTCTAACACAGATTTTTACTTTTTTTTTGTGTTTATGTCCTTTGTCTGAGTCATACCTTTAATTTTATGTTTTTTCTTTACGTCTCAGGTCGTGTACCTTCACAGCCACACAGATCTTGTTGTGCTGAGCCCACGATGGCTGGGCGTGGATGTTCTGGGGGCGCTGCTCTCACATGAAAGGATAGCTCAGGCACGGGTCACAGGGTGCTTCTCTCTGGATGAGTTTCAGCTCATGTACCCAAACTCTGATGCTCTTAGTTTGCTGCAGGTACTCACTTTCTCTTCGTTTGTGCCATTGTCCATGTTAACTGGCGGTGTTAACTGGCGGTGTTCATGTTAACTGGCGGTGTTCATGTTAACTGGCGGTGTTAACTGGCGGTGTTCATGTTAACTGGCTGTGTTCATGTTAACTGGCCGTGTTCATGTTAACTGGCCGTGTTCATGTTAACTGGCCCTGTTCATGTTAACTGGCCGTGTCCATGTTAACTGGCCGTGTTCATGTTAACTGGCTGTGTCCATGTTAACTGGCTGTGTCCATGTTAACTGGCTGTGTCCATGTTAACTGGCGGTGTCCATGTTAAATGGCGGTGTTCATGTTAACTGGCGGTGTCCATGTTAACTGGCTGTGTCCATGTTAACTGGCTGTGTCCATGTTAACTGGCGGTGTCCATGTTAAATGGCGGTGTTCATGTTAACTGGCAGTGTTTATGTTAACTGGCTGTGTCCATGTTAACTGGCGGTGTCCATGTTAACTGGCTGTGTTTATGTTAACTGGCTGTTAGCCATCAAGTAGCAGTTAAATAAGAAGGAAACTGACAATTTTGGAGGTTGTTGGTTACTGTAACCAGTTTATGTTATCAGAACCCTAGTAAGAAGTGAAATCAGCGGGAGGATAATCAGGCTGGTAGGATGATGATACATAATCTATATGGAGGATAATCAGGCTGGTAGGATGATGATACATAATCTATATGGAGGATAATCAGGCTGGTAGGATGATGATACATAATCTATATGGAGGATAATCAGGCTGGTAGGATGATGATACATAATCTATATGGAGGATAATCAGGCTGGTAGTTTGATGATACTTAATCTGTGCAGAGGAGAATCAGGCTGGTAGTTTGATGATACTCAATCTATATAGAGGATAATCAGGCTGGTAGGTTGATGATACTTAATCTGTAATGAGGATAATCAGGCAGTTTTGACTTTGGTTCAGCATGTGATCACATCTCTCCACAAACAGGGGAAGGAAAAAAAATTCACACAAACATTCACTTGTCACTAATGTTTGTAAAGTGTCTTCAGTTTTACATGTGTGGAAAAGAATACAAAGTATGGAGTGATGCAGTGAGAAAACCATTACAAAGGAAAGTATTTCATGCAAGGTGACAGGTGGTTTAAAAAACTTTGCCCATTCACTGGTTAATTGTCTACCAGAATGTGGTGTTTAGTCACATGTTGATTTCAGACTGATTTCTTGTGTGTAAAGTTTTGATTCAGTCATGTAGAGATATACTGACTGGTGTGTAAAGTTTTGATTCAGTCATGTGTTGATACACTGTCTCGTGTGTAAAGTTTTGATTCAGTCATGTGGAGATATACTGTCTTATGTGTAAAGTTTTGATTCAGTCATGTGGAGATATACTGTCTTATGTGTAAAGTTTTGATTCAGTCATGTGTTGATACACTGTCTCGTGTGTAAAGTTTTGATTCAGTCATGTGTTGATACACTGTCTCGTGTGTAAAGTTTTGATTCAGTCATGTGGAGATATACTGTCTTATGTGTAAAGTTTTGATTCAGTCATGTGTTGATACACTGTCTCGTGTGTAAAGTTTTGATTCAGTCATGTGGAAATATACTGTCTTGTGTGTAACATTTTGATTCAGTCATGTGTTGATACACTGTCTCGTGTGTAAAGTTTTGATTCAGTCATGTGGAAATATACTGTCTTGTGTGTAAAGTTTTGATTCAGTCATGTGGAAATATACTGTCTTGTGTGTAAAGTTTTGATTCAGTCATGTGGAGATATACTGTCTTGTGTGTAAAGTTTTGATTCAGTCATCTGTTTGGAAGATACAATGTTGGGCTATTCGAATCCATAACAAAAGATATAAAATTTTTACTTGAATGAAAATAATTATATCTGATAATGAATAAAAAATTATGGCAGATTCTCAAATTGAAATGAAGAAAAAAAGTCATGAAAATGCAAGCAAACAGAAGATCTCTTACCATCTTTGTTAGCAAGTGCTGGTTTAGTGTCATCAGAAAATAAATGTTCTTTCTCACTTTTATGTATATACACATAATCCAAATAAAACTCACAAGAGTGCACAATGAAGATCTGATTTTGACCCCACATACACACACACGCACACACAAATGCGCGCGCGCACACACACACACATACACACATTGAAAATAAATTTTTAAAAATCAAAGATTTGACCCAAACTTTCAAATGAACCACCAGAAAATAGGTAGTCCAATGAAGCCTCTAAGGGATGCTGCTACAGTTATTTTCCTTGGCAGGAGTTAGCCATGTACTATTAAAAAAATATGCTGGACCAAAGATCATCCCCACTGTTTTGGTCAGAAATGGACATAAACCACCAAGACTTACAAAGGATTAAACATTTTCTCCATGCACTACATATTATCTGCAGTCTTCCTTCATGTCATATCAAAAGTCATGAGCAAACATTTTTTTAAAAATCAGAATTCATAGATAGAGAAAATATAAATGTATCACCTTAACTTGCATCCTTTTCTGTAATCTCCATTTCTCTGCACATATTTTTTCCCATCGATCTGCAAGTTTGAAAATACCCTCCCGGTAGAACTCCATTTCAGCTGACTGACGGCACAGACGCACTGCTTTCTGGACGTTCTCTCCTGTGGGACCCAGCAGGCACAAACTTTTCATTTCCTGTACTGCATTGTGTCCTATTCCAAGATTTACAGCGATTTCAGATACTGTGACACGTCTGTCTTCTTTAATGATGTCATCAACCCTTTCCACGTTGTGTTCAGTGGAGGCAGTTCGAGGGCGACCGCTACGAGTCATATCTTGGATGCTCGTGTTTCCATCTTTGAAATGTTTCACCCACCTCCTAACACTGCTAGCATCCATACACACATCTCTATAAGCAAGTTGAAGTCTTTGATGAATTTCACCAGCGGGGATTTCCTCTTTAACAAGGAATTCAATAACAGCACGCTGACAAAATGAAACTTCAGCACCCGCCTTTTTGTTTATGCTCTGTGTGGTCACATGACACATGATGGTTTTGTCATGTGATCTCTACATGAAGTGCAGAGGGTGAAGGTTAAGGTGATACATTTATACTTTCTCTGTCTATAAATTCTGATTTTTAAAAAAAATTTGCTCACAACTTTCAGTATGACCTTCATACATCACATGATCAGTATTTGTGCTAGAGCATGCAAGTTTGGGGAAAAGCCTGAAATGTTTGTTTGGTTTGAAATTTATGTTTTAATTTGGTTGTATGTCATCCAGAACTCTCAACTCTAGAGCTAAAATAGATGAATATTTATGTTTTACTTTGGTTGTATGTCATCCAGAACTGAGCTAAAATAGATGAATATTTATGTTTTACTTTGGCTGTATGTCATCCAGAACTGAGCTAAAATAGATGAATGTTTATGTTTTACTTTGAAATGTATGTCATCCAGAACTCTCAACTCTAGAGCTAAAATAGATGAATATTTATGTTTTACTTTGGTTGTATGTCATCCAGAACTGAGCTAAAATAGATGAATGTTTATGTTTTACTTTGAAGTGTATGTCATCCAGAACTCTCAACTCTAGAGCTAAAATAGATGAATGTTTTTGTTGACTTTTTTGTTAGGTGCTAGAAGCCTTGGAGTTATGTACATCTTGTGAAATAGATGGTGATGTAGAGTATGAGTTTCCATGTCTGAACTTTGTGGAGGCTCTTGAAGGCTTGTGGGTGAAGGATGAGAAACAGTTCCCAAACCCTGTCTATGGTGGGATCAGGTTACACACAAGCTTCCAATCTGGGGCACAGCTCAAGTATCTCTTCCCTCGCATACAGGTAGGAGATTTTTTTGCTGTGTCAGGTCTTCCCTCGCATACAGGTAGGAGATTTTTCTTGCTGTGTCAGGTCTTCCCTCATATACAGGTAAAAGGTAAAAAGGTAAAATTCCCATTTCCATGCCAATAAGGCATGTTGGGGATATGGTGCTAGACTTGTATTTCCTAGATTGTCATCTCATGGAACTGTGATATGGTCACTATCACTCCTGGCCACGTTTAACTTCCCAGTTTTCTCTGGTACCCATGTTTTTATAACCTGGGTGGACCCCATGGCCTATTTGGTGTGGTGGAACCAGAAAAAAAAAATACCATTGCTGGGACCTGACCCCAAGACCGCTGGATTAGTAAAGCAAATACCCAAGTGTCATCACTCAGCCTCCAATGAAACATTTTTTTTTTCCCTGTGTTCAGATGTTAATAAAGATTAGTTCCTGGATATATCACATGTTAGTAAAGATTAGTTCCTGGATATATCAAATGTTAGTAAAGATTAGTTCTTGGATATATCACATATTAGTAAAGATTAGTTCCTGGGTATATCACATGTTAGTAAATATTAGTTCCTGGATATAGAGGTAACATGCATTTGTTGGTCATTTTTGTATCAGGGATAGCTGAACATGTACAGCATAAGACTTTAAGCACTCACTGCTAGCCAAGTTCTATCACAACTGTCATGTTGCTAGCACTCACTACTAGTCAATTCTGTCACCACTGTCATGTTACTAGCACTCACTGCTGGCCAAGTTCTGTCATGTTACTAGCACTCACTGCTGGCCAAGTTCTATCATGTTGTTAGAACTCACTACTAGCAAGTTCATGTTGCTAGCACACACTACTAGCCAAGTTCTCTTATGTTGCTAACACCCACTATCAGCCAAGTTCTGTTATGTTGCTAGCACTCACTACTAGCCAAGTTCTGTCATGTTGCTAGCACCCACTACTAGCCAAGTTCTGTCATGTTGCTAGCACTCACTACTAGCCAAGTTCTGTTATGTTGCTAGAACCCACTACTAGCCAGGTTCTGTCACCACTGTCATGGTGCTAGCACTCACTACTAGCCAAGTTCTGTCATGTTGCTAGCACTTATTACTAGCCACGTTCTATCACCACTGTCATGTTGCTAGCACTCACTACTAGCCAAGTTCTGTCATGTTGCTAGCACTCACTACTAGCCAAGTTCTGTCATGTTGCTAGAACCCACTACTAGCCAAGTTCTGTCACCACTGCCATGTTGCTAGCACTCACTGCTGGAAAAGTTCTGTCATGTTGCTAGCACTCACTACTAGCCAAGTTCTGTCATGTTGCTAGCACTCACTACTAGCCAAGTTCAGTCATGTTGCTAGCACTCACTGCTGGAAAAGTTCTGCCATGTTGCTAGCACTCACTACTAGCCAAGTTCAGTCATGTTGCTAGCACTCACTGCTGGAAAAGTTCTGCCATGTTGCTAGCACTCACTACTAGCCAAGTTCTGTCATGTTGCTAGCACTCACTACTAGCCAAGTTCAGTCACCACTGCCATGTTGCTAGCACACAAGATTATGTAACTGTGTTATTTTGCAAGTCCTTGCTGTTTTCTGATCACATCTGCTCCATCCATTCTTATGTTCAGCTTCTGCAGAAGTTTCAGTGTCATGTTTTATAATGCATGTCCAGTTCTCTTCTGTCTTCTCATAGCTTGCGGAAGGAATGGTCATTGTCTTTTCCTTTGAATTTTATTGTGTGATGCTGTGCAATTTTTCAGAGTACATATTCACAGGGTTTGTTTGTTTGTTTGTTTGTTTGTTTGTTTGTTTGTTTTTCGGCCTGTTGGGGGTTTTAGTTGCAGTAGTGTGGCTCCATTGTTTTCTTTTTTTTAGTCTAGGGATTAAATTTAGTGTCTGGAGGAATCTGTCTTAGCAAATTACACAAATCTCCAGATCATCAAAGAACAAACAGTTGTTTCAGCTGAGAGATGTGGGCTAACCTGGATCAAGACATCCAGGTCAAGACTGTCATCTTGTCCTCTTCAGACTTGAACCCCAACACCTTCTGTGTAGCACTGGATCTTAAGCACATTTTATCTGTTCTGCTGCACATGACTGACACTGGAAGTGACCACCAGAATAGTTTATGTTTTGACAGGGGCAGGGTTGGTCCCCAGCCTCTGTGTCAGCCGTGGACAGAAGATGTGGGGGTTGGTTTATATCCATCACTCCTCATTTGGCATTGTTGTGTTGAGGACAAGTTTCTTGCAGATAATTGGATCATACTTGAATTTAGGCCTGAAAAAACATGAACTTTGCCTGAGTTGCAGGGTGTAGGCACTGGTTAGTTGTAGTAGATGCTGGAGACAAGTTGTGTGATGTAGTAGATGCTGGAGACAAGCTGTGTGATGTAGTAGATGCTGGAGACAAGCTGTGTGATGTCGTAGATGCTGGAGACAAGCTGTGTGATGTAGTAGATGCTGGAGACAAGCTGTGTGATGTAGTAGATGCTGGAGACAAGCTGTGTGATGTAGTAGATGCTGGAGACAAGCTGTGTGATGTAGTAGATGCTGGAGACAAGCTGTGTGATGTCGTAGATGCTGGAGACAAGCTGTGTGATGTAGTAGATGCTGGAGACAAGCTGTGTGATGTAGTAGATGCTGGAGACAAGCTGTGTGATGTAGTAGATGCTGGAGACAAGCTGTGTGATGTAGTAGATGCTGGAGACAAGCTGTGTGATGTAGTAGATACTGGAGACAAGCTGTGTGATGTAGTAGATGCTGGAGACAAGCTGTGTGATGTCGTAGATGCTGGAGACAAGCTGTGTGATGTAGTAGATGCTGGAGACAAGCTGTGTGATGTAGTAGATGCTGGAGACAAGCTGTGTGATGTACTAGATACTGGAGACAAGCTGTGTGATGTCGTAGATGCTGGAGACAAGCTGTGTGATGTAGTAGATGCTGGAGACAAGCTGTGTGATGTAGTAGATGCTGGAGACAAGCTGTGTGATGTAGTAGATGCTGGAGACAAGCTGTGTGATGTACTAGATACTGGAGACAAGCTGTGTGATGTACTAGATACTGGAGACAAGCTGTGTGATGTCGTAGATGCTGGAGACAAGCTGTGTGATGTCGTAGATACTGGAGACAAGCTGTGTGATGTAGTAATTGCTGGAGACAACCTGTGTGATGTAGTAGATGCTTGAGACAAGCTGTGTGATGTAGTAGATGCTGGAGACAAGCTGTGTGATGTAGTAGATGCTGGAGACAAGCTGTGTGATGTAGTAGATGCTGGAGACAAGCTGTGTGATGTCGTAGATACTGGAGACAAGCTGTGTGATGTAGTAAATGCTGGAGACAAGCTGTGTGATGTAGTAGATGCTGGAGACAAGCTGTGTGATGTAGTAGATGCTGGAGACAAGTTGTGTGATGTACTAGATGCTGGAGACAAGGTGTGTGATGTAGTAGATGCTGGAGACAAGCTGTGTGATGTAGTAGATGCTGGAGACAAGGTGTGTGATGTACTAGATGCTGTGAGAATCTTCATTCTGTCTTCAGAGATTTCTTCACTGGATTTTGTTTTCTTCTGAGTTTCAGGTTTTTCTCAGACGTAGCATCCTCTCAGCAGATGAGAACCATGAGGAGGAGGAGGGAGGAGGAGACAGTGGTGATGAGGATGAGAAAAAGAGGGAACACGAGAAAGATGCAGACCTGTACCAGTGGCATCACGGTTCCAAGTATTGCTGCGCTCGCCTGGAAGGCATCATTGACATGGACAAAAATGAGCAGTACCTGGAGATCAAAGTCCGGGCTCCACAATCAGAACGAGCAAATTTGTATTACTTCCTAGAGGACTTTGTGAACATCATAGAGCAGGTGGTGGAGAACGTTTGTCCAGGGCTCTGCGTGGAGAGATACACCCTCAGCCCGTCACAGCTCAGGGAGCATGGCAAAGTCGTGCGGTCGTATTCGCCGACGGAGCTTCTTCGCATGCAGCTTGAAAACAGATCTTCGGTCATTCTCAGCGGAAATCAGAAGGAAGACTTCATAGACATTGCCTGCTTGGGCTCCGAGGAGATCCTGGAGTCTGTTACTCTGGGCATGGACTTGCCGCTCTCTCACCTGACCATCCACACGCACAGACTGTTGAGCGTGCTGCTGGACCCGTCTGAAGCAATGGGCAAGGACTGGTGTTTGTTGGCGGTCACTCTCGGCCTTGCCGACGCTCTTCCAGCTCTTGAGGCCAGAGATGAGAGTGGACACAAGGTCAGCCCTACGCAGAAGGTAAGGTCAAAGTTGTCCTTCGCCCGCATGCTGTCAGCTGTAATTACACTTTCTTGCTTGAGTTTACTGTCAGCTGTAATTACACTTTCTTGCTTGAGTTTACTGTAAGCTGTAATTATACTTTCTTGCTTGAGTTTACTGTAAGCTGTAATTACACTTTCTTGCTTGAGTTTACTGTAAGCTGTAATTACACTTTCTTGCTTGAGTTTACTGTAAGCTGTAATTACACTTTCTTGCTTGAGTTTACTGTAAGCTGTAATTACACTTTCTTGCTTGAGTTTACTGTAAGCTGTAATTACACTTTCTTGCTTGAGTTTACTGTCAGCTGTAATTACACTTTCTTGCTTGAGTTTACTGTCAGCTGTAATTACACTTTCTTGCTTGAGTTTACTGTCAGCTGTAATTACACTTTCTTGCTTGAGTTTACTGTCAGCTGTAATTACACTTTCTTGCTTGAGTTTACTGTAAGCTGTAATTACACTTTCTTGCTTGAGTTTACTGTCAGCTGTAATTACACTTTCTTGCTTGAGTTTACTGTAAGCTGTAATTACACTTTCTTGCTTGAGTTTACTGTAAGCTGTAATTATACTTTCTTGCTTGAGTTTACTGTAAGCTGTAATTACACTTTCTTGCTTGAGTTTACTGTAAGCTGTAATTACACTTTCTTGCTTGAGTTTACTGTAAGCTGTAATTACACTTTCTTGCTTGAGTTTACTGTAAGCTGTAATTACACTTTCTTGCTTGGTTTTACTGTCAGCTGTAATTACACTTCCTATCAGCATTTCACTTGTGCAGTTACAGTTTCAGTCTTGAGTGTGTTACAAGCTGTATACAGTTTGTTATATTGTGATTTTCATTAAGCAACAATGATTTATATCCTTATTTTGTTTTCTCTTGTCACGAGACATTTTTATCTTACCTGGGCAAGAATGAAACGATGGCTTTGAGGAAAGGAAGGTGAGATGATGTTACAGATTAGAAGCAGATTTTATTGAATGACACTTCACAGAAAATGTTCTATGTCACAGTAACCTGTGATATGCATAATTTTGTGGTAAATAAGAAGGGGGTCTGGCCATGTGATGAAGTCTTACCATGGTGGTCACGAAATGGATGTTTTGAGCATGACAGCATATTTACAAAACCTGAAACAAACAATACACGATTCTAGAGATATCATATCAGTCACTGCAGCAGATCAACTTTCTAAAGTATCAACAGTTTCTTAATTCCAGCAGAAAAAAAAAGATGGTCAAAACAATAATAATAAAATCAAATTCTAAAATAATCCTGACGGTCACTGGAAAGCTGAAGGGACAGAACCAAGAAGGTGGTTAAGTTTTCTTGGTTTCCTGGGAGGTAGCTCTTCTTAAACTAAACTAGTGGAACTTGCTTCTGTGTCATGTGGTCAGAGCTCCAGCTTGCTACCACACACAACTTGATACAGTCAAAAGTCCTGGATACTATCAGAACTTGGTACAATCAGAAGTCCTGGATACTATCAGAACTTGGTACAGTCAGAAGTCCTGGATACTATCAGAACTTGGTACAATCAGAAGTCCTGGATACTATCAGAACTTGGTACAGTCAGAAGTCCTGGATACTATCAGAACTTGGTACAATCAGAAATCCTGGATACTATCAGAACTTGGTACAGTCAGAAGTCCTGGATACTATCAGAACTTGGTACAATCAGAAGTCCTGGATACTATCAGAACTTGGTACAATCAGAAGTCCTGGATACTATCAGAACTTGGTACAATCAGAAGTCCTGGATACTATCAGAACTTGGTACAGTCAGAAGTCCTGGATACTATCAGAACTTGGTACAATCAGAAATCCTGGATACTATCAGAACTTGGTACAGTCAGAAGTCCTGGATACTATCAGAACTTGGTACAATCAGAAATCCTGGATACTATCAGAACTTGGTACAATCAGAAATCCTGGATACTATCAGAACTTGGTACAGTCAGAAGTCCTGGATACTATCAG
This sequence comes from Achatina immaculata, assembly GCA_009760885.1. Lineage (NCBI taxonomy): Eukaryota > Metazoa > Mollusca > Gastropoda > Stylommatophora > Achatinidae > Lissachatina > Lissachatina immaculata. The sequence continues at coordinate 69,211,643 of CM019691.1, read as the reverse complement.
AACTTGGTACAATCAGAAGTCCTGGATACTATCAGAACTTGGTACAATCAGAAATCCTGGATACTATCAGAACTTGGTACAGTCAGAAGTCCTGGATACTATCAGAACTTGGTACAATCAGAAGTCCTGGATACTATCAGAACTTGGTACAATCAGAAATCCTGGATACTATCAGAACTTGGTACAATCAGAAGTCCTGGATACTATCACAACTTGGTACAATCAAAAGTCCTGGATACTATCACAACTTGATACAGTCAGAAATCCTGGATACTATCACAACTTGATACAGTCAGAAGTCCTGGATACTATCACAACTTGATACAGTCAAAAGTCCTGGATACTATCACAACTTGATACAATCAGAAAGAAAGTATGAAAGGACATTAAACCTGGCTTTTGAATGTAATGTATGATGTAATTGCTGTACATATTTGAGCAACATGATTACTAACACCTATGGCATGGCACCAGATAACAGTATATACAGCAGTGCATGAGAACAAGATTGCTAAACACAGTAGCTGACGTCATTATTTTTTATTCTGTGACATTTTCTAGGTGATAAATGAGTGGACAAGGAGACATCCTGATGCATCCATCAGACAGTTTGTGTACAAGCTGAAGGAGATTGGTCGACATGACGCAGTTGAAGCCATCTTGCGAACTGGACCTCCCTTCAAAGTTCTCTCATTTGAAGACCAGCTGACAGATGGTAGTGGTGGGACGCATGCAACAAATGCATCAACAAACACTTTGTCCAACCTCTCCAGATGACAGCTGTCAAGATCCAAGATTTCTTTACTTAAATCATCCCATTCACAGGTCTGATGTGTAAAAAAAACTAGCAGTTAATAGTGTGCATCTGTTGTGACAATAATGTCACCGTAAGGCTAACATAAAGTGAGATTTTGTGTGGGATGTTTGTGCTTAATTTAATTAATGCTCCAAACATGAAATGTTTTATCTGTTGTATGTGTGTTTTAATTTACGCACACTTGTATGTTTGTGTGTATAGAATGGAAGTTACGAGATTTGTATTGTCCTGATGTACACATTCATGGTCATATCCAGGTTCAGAGATATGTGTGTGGAGTGTAAAACTGTACATGGTTCTAGTGAATGTCTGTTGAATGTAAAACTGTACATGGTTCCAGTGAATGTCTATTGAATGTAAAACTGTACATGGTTCTAGTGAATGTCTATTGAATGTAAAACTGTACATGGTTCCAGTGAATGTCTATTGAATGTAAAACTGTACATGGTTCTAGTGAATGTGAATGTTCTGAGTTCTGGAAGACACAGTGCCTGGGTAACAGCTGTGAGACAGTCTGCAAGACAAAACAAGAAAACTAGGCACTGATAACAAAATAGCCTCATCAAATATTGCAGGTCATGTGACCTCACAACAACCTCTTTTTAAATGACATGAAGCCAACCAGATCTGGTTGTCAGTCTGGCTATGACTGGTTCTCTTCAGCCTGTGTACACACCTGTAAATAATCATGAATGTAATTTTGCATACAGTTTAGATGTACTGCGCTCACTGGCCAACGTACGCTGACTGTTGTATTCTGTTAACAAAATTATGACACAACCTAGCACACTTAACAGAATTATATGACACAACCTAGCACACTTAACAAAATGATATGACACAACCTAGCACACTTAACAAAATGATATGACAACCTAGCACACTTAACAAAATGATATGACAACCTAGCACACTTAACAAAATTATATGACACAACCTAGCACACTTGACAAAATTATATGACACAACCCAGCACACTTAACAAAATTATATGACACAACCTAACACACTTGACAAAATTATATGACACAACCCAGCACACTTAACAAAATGATATGATACAGCTCAGCACACTTAATGACATGACACAGGCCAGCATAAAAGAACTGAAAAAAGCTGTGTTTTTACACTCCCATATTTTCTGATATTCAGGATTTTCTTGTACATTCCAGACAAGAAGTTTTCATCAAGTTTCTGGGCAGATTGTTTCTGTTTCTTTGGATCAAAAATTGTCATCATTGCTTGTTTAAGAGTCAAAATCTGTTTGTTATGTCTGGTTTTAGTTTATTTATAAATATCTGTTTTATTTATAATGAAAGTATGTAAGAAATTGGTCATATTAGTTATGAATGTTGTTATGTAATTAAGCATATATTGTTTTTATCCAGCAATATTTATACGTCATCAGCCATGAAAGGATGAATGTTGGATGTTTTTATCCCCTTCTAAATATATCCCAGTTTACCTCAGGAAGACAAAATTTATCCATATTTTATTGTAAGAAAGACGAAATTTTCTTTAAAATAGAAGCATTAAAACTGTAATCCTCTGTCATCTTTTGTCAAAGATTTCATTGTATAACAAAGGTTTTTGTGGTACAGTTGTGCGTCAGTTTACATGGAGACAATCAGCTCATTTCTTAAGAGATTTTATTACAAACACATTCATTCAGGCTGCCTATCTGTTCATGCTTGAGTTATCTTTACAACTTTTACATGAGAAATTACAAACAGGGTTTGGGTGGTGCAGCTAATAACATAAGCATGAAACAAACCAAAGAAGAAAAACATAGACAAAGTTGTAGAAAAGCTGCAGGCCATCCCTCCACTTGGAACAGTAGCTGTGTCCATGGAATTCTTGTTATTAAGTCTGACATATTGCCATCTACAGTCAGGTAGAAAAATCTTTTATTTTAACACATTTTTTGATGTAGTAGATTCCAGTATTTATATGAGAAAGTTGCAGCACAGATCAGCCTTTTTCTTGTTATGTTTGATAACAAATGAACACAGTTTTTCTAATTTATCACATCTTTTATCATGAATCTTATAAAAGTAAGCTAAACTTGATCTAAATACACAACTTTACAGAGGGAGGCCATTGATCCAGAAATATAGCTTGTTCTTACCTTTCTTGTGGTCTCACAGACTTTCTCCTGAGATAAGTGCCATCTTCTGTTGATGTTTTAGCTTCACTGACTCGCAGACTTTCTCCTGAGATAAGTGCCAGCTTCTGTTGATGTTTTAGCTTCACTGACTCACAGGCTTTCTCCTGAGATAAGTGCCATCTTCTGTTGATGTTTTAGCTTCACTGACTCACAGGCTTTCTGCTAAGATAAGTGCCATCTTCTGTTGATGTTTTAGCTTCACTGACTCACAGGCTTTCTGCTAAGATAAGTGCCATCTTCTGTTGATGTTTTAGCTTCACTGACTCACAGACTTACTCCTAAGATAAGTGCCATCTTCTGTTGATGTTTTAGCTTCACTGACAGTGATGTTTTCTCAACCTTTTTTGCCCTGAGAACTGTAAGATTTATATTATCATCATCAACTTTGGCAAGTGATGAAGTAAAGAGTTTATAGGAGAGTCTGTAAGATTTGTATTATCATCAACTTTGGCAGGTGATGAAGTAAAGATTTTATAGGAGAAAGTCTGTAAGATTTATATTATCATCATCAACTTTGGCAAGTGATGAAGTAAAGAGTTTATAGGAGAGTCTGTAAGATTTGTGTTATCATGGTCAATTTTAGCTGAATCAGGAAATGGCTGTATATGACTGCTGCCGCATTTCCACATACATACTGTAAATATGTTACTCTGTGATCTGTAAAGTCTTCCTGTGTGCTACAGCTCACAGCACTTTATATGTTACTCTGTGATCTGTAAAGTCTTCCTGTGTGCTACAGCTCACAGCACTTTATATGTTACTCTGTGATCTGTAAAGTCTTCCTGTGTGCTACAGCTCACAGCACTTTATATGTTACTCTGTGATCTGTAAAGTCTTCCTGTGTGCTACAGCTCACAGCACTTTATATGTTACTCTGTGATCCGTAAAGTCTTCCTGTGTGCTACAGCTCACAGCACTTTATATGTTACTCTGTGATCCATAAAGTCTTCCTGTGTGCTACAGCTCACAGCACTTTATATGTTACTCTGTGATCCATAAAGTCTTCCTGTGTGCTACAGCTCACAGCACTTTATATGTTACTCTGTGATCCATAAAGTCTTCCTGTGTGCTACAGTTCACAGCACTTTCTATGGCGGTGTGTTTTTTGTCTGGTAAGAGAACTTGGCGAATGTCGTGTGTTGAGGAGGTGAGAGAACTTGATGAGAGTTGTGTGTTGAAAGAACTTGATGAGTGTTGTGTGATGGTGAGGTAAGAGAATTGATGAGTGTTGTGTGTTGGTGAGGTGAGAGAACTTGATGAGTGTTGTGTGTTGGTGAGGTAAGAGAATTGATGAGTTTTGTGTGTTGGTGAGGTGAGAGAACTTGATGAGTGTTGTGTGTTGGTGAGGTGAGAGAACTTGATGAGTGTTGTGTGTTGGTGAGGTAAGAGAATTGATGAGTTTTGTGTGTTGGTGAGGTGAGAGAACTTGATGAGTGTTGTGTGTTGGTGAGGTAAGAGAATTGATGAGTGTTGTGTGTTAGTGAGGTGAGAGAACTTCATGAGTGTTGTGTTTGGTGAGGTGAGAGAACTTGATGAGTGTTGTGTGTTGCCTTCTCATCATAATCATCATTCCACAACATCTCCACAAACCATGCTGGTATAATTATGATCTTCACAATCCTAGACTTGGATTCCTGCTCAGAACATGGCTGTCTTCTTGGTATAAAGGTGCAACAAATTTCTAGATAACTATTCTTGGCATATAGGTACAACAAATTTGTAGATACTTATCTTCTTGGTATACAAGTATAACACATTTCTAGATAACTGTCATCTTGGTATACAGGTGCAACACATTTCTAGATAACTGTCATCTTGGTATACAGGTGCAACAGATTTCTAGATACCTGTCTTCTTGGTATACAGGTGCAACAAACTTCTAGATACCTGTCTTCTTGGTATACAGGTGCAACAAATTTATAGATACCTGTCTTCTTGGTATACAGGTGCAACATATTTCTAGATACCTGTCTTCTTGGTATACAGGTGCAACATATTTCTAGATACCTGTCTTCTTGGTATACAGGTGCAACAAATTTCTAGATACCTGTCTTCTTGGTATATAGGTGCAACAAATTTCTAGATACCTGTCTTCTTGGTATACAGGTGCAACAGATTTCTAGATACCTGTCTTCTTGGTATATAGGTGCAACAGATTTCTAGATACCTGTCTTCTCTGCACAACAGATTTGCTGTATAAAGAAGACAGAGGTGTTGGTGAGGTGAGAGACCTTGATGAGTATTGTGTAGCTACCTGTCTTCTCTACACAACAGATTTGTAGATACCTGTCTTCTCTGCACAACAAATTTGTAGCTACTTGTCTTCTCTACACAACAGATTTGTAGATACCTGTCTTCTTGACACACAGGCACAACAAATTTGTAGATACCTATCTTCTTGACACAACAAATTTGTAGATACCTGTCTTCTTGACATATCTGTCTTGTAAGTATCCATCTTTTATTACAACACATCAGAAAGATGTCTGCTTAAACAAGATATGTTGTAATAACAAGAATAATAATACTAATATTCTTGCAGGCACTCCATTGTTTTAGAAGAATTTACTTGTAGAAAATCATTCTTTGAGAAGCAAAGTCAGTCTTCACGTTTCCTGGCTTATTTTTAGCTGTGCATGATGATATACCTGCCCCAGTAGAAATAGTCCAAACACGCTGGGACAGATTGCTAGTACACTGACTCCCTAGCTCTGTGGTGTGTCGGGTGTGTCAGGATTTGTTGTCTTGTTTGAACAAAGTTTTGCTGGCGATAATGTTAGTTTGACCTGCATTCAGTAAAACAATGAATATATTCAACTAAAAAACTCGAGTTTTGACATTATTTTCTTTGCAAAGCGTTTATGGTGGTTGCTGTTAGTGGTACATATGTGGTACTGATTTATTCAGAGTTAGCTGGAGGTGTTTGATGTAGTTTTACAGAAAGAAGTAGAGAGAGAGAAAAGAAGTTAGCAGTCAGAGGTAAGAACGTTGAAATGGTTATAAATAACAATAACCACCTAATATTTTGGTAAATATGCCGTTATCAAATATAGCAGAGAAGACAAAAAAGATTAAAAGAAAACTTGACACGGACGGAAGTGAAAATAGTAAGAGAAGCAGCCAAGTGTGAAATGTGGTGAATTAGAGACTAGAGCAGCGGAACGTGAAATAGGGTCAACTAGAGACTAGAGCAGCAGACCTTGAAATATGGTGAACTAGAGACTAGAGAAGCAGACCTTGAAATATGGTGAACTAGAGACTAGAGCAGCAGATGCTGAAATATGGTGAACCAGAGACTAGAGCAGCAGACCTTGAAATATGGTGAACTAGAGACTAGAGCAGCAGAGCGTGAAATACGGTGAACTAGAGACTAGAGCAGCAGAGCGTGAAATACGGTGAACTAGAGCAGCAGAGTGTGAAATATGGTCAGCTAGATACTAGAGCAGCGGAGTGTGAAATATGGTCAGCTAGAGACTAGAGCAGCGGAGCGTGAAATACAGCCAACTAGAGACTAGAGCAGCGGAGTGTGAAAGATGGTGAGCTAGAGACTAGAGCAGCGGAGCGTGAAATATGGTCAGCTAGAGACTAGAGCAGCGGAATGTGAAATATAGTCAGCTAGAGACTAGAGCAGCGGAGCGTGAAATACGGTGAACTAGAGCATCGGAGCATGAAATACGGTTAGCTAGAGACTAGAGCAGCGGAGCGTGAAATAGGCCAACTAGAGACTAGAACAGCGGAGGGTGAAATACGGTGGACTAGAGGCGCGAAGCGTGAAATGCAGTCAGCTAGATACCAGAACACTAGAATATGAAATACATTGAACTGCAATTGTTGAGCATGAAATACGGTCAGCTAGAGACTAGAGCAGCAGAGTGTGAAATACGGCCGACTAGAGCAGCAGAGCGTGAAATATGGTCAGCTAGAGACTAGAGCAGCGGAGTGTGAAATACGGTCAGCTAGAAACGAGCTGTGGAGCGTGAAATACTGTCAGCTAGAGACAAGAGCAGCGGAGTGTGAAATATGATCAGCTAGAGACTAGAGCAGTGGAGCATGAAATAATATCAGCTAGAGACTAGAGCAGCGGAGTGTGAAATATGGTCATCTAGAGACTAGAGCAGTGGAGCATGAAATACTGTCAGCTAGAGACTAGAGCAGCGAAGTGTAAAATACGGTCAGCTATAGACTAGAGCAGCGGAGCGTGAAATACGGTTAGCTAGACTAGAGCAGCAGAGCGTGAAATATGGTCAGCTAGAGACTAGAGCAGCGGAGTGTGAAATACAGTGAACTACAGCAGTAGAGCGTGAAATACATTTAGCTAAAGACTAGAGCAGCAGAGTGTGAAATACAGTCAGCTAGAGCAGCGGAGTGTGAAATATGGTCAGCTAGAGACTACAGCAGCGGAGCGTGAAATTCGGTTAGAGACTAGAGCAGCGAAAAAGCATGAAATACTGTCAGCTAGAGACTAGAGCAGTGATGCGTGAAATACGGTGAATTAGAGCAACAGAGCATGAAATACGGTTAGCTAGAGACTAGAGCAGTGATGCGTGAAATACGGTGAATTAGAGCAACAGAGCATGAAATACGGTTAGCTAGAGACTAGAGCAGCGGAGCGTGAAATTCGGTTAGCTAGATCCCCTGGGAACAACTGTGTTAAGAGCACACTTATCTTAACACAGTGTTTGTGAGACAGGGAACATAGATCTGTTTGCTTAAAAACTCTGACCTACCTCTGTAGCCCAGAAACTTGTAGCAATCAACACTAATTGTAATTGTAATTGTTATTTTTGCAAAATGTAATGTCAGGTTGGTGGACAGATGGGGACATGGTTATCTCTGGCGGGGATGAGGGAAGTCTGGTGTGAAACCAATGAATCCAGGACGTGACAAGCCTATGGGTCTTTACAACAATGGCTATCAGAATGATGTGAACAAAACAGAGCCAGTAGACTATAGGTGGCGGGGAATGGATATCGTTGAAGCACTCATCAGATTCCTCATCTCAGAGTCAGAGTGTCTTTGTGGAACTGTCTCAAACCATCTGACATGGAGAAGGGGTTTAAGTACAGCCACCAGAGGCTGGAAAACAAAGTTTTGGCCAGGCCAGCCACACTGTCTTCATGGCAGTCCGAGCAAGACCACAGTCTGCCCTAGCAAGGAAAGGTGCTGAAGTCGGAGTTACCCAGCCAAAAGGCGCATCGCAAAAATCAGGGTAACACGCATTATCGCTAATGAAATGTCTATATCTACAGTTTTCAAACATGGTGCTCGCCCTGTGAAGACTAACCAGGCAGGTGCAGTGCCGGGCCCCCTGCCTCGAAAGGGTCCACCCAATGCTACTGGAGGTCCTCTCAGTTCGTCTTGTGGAGTCAGGAGACATGAGAGTAGAGCTACTGGCCAAAAAATACAACAGAAGAAAACAGCCAAAAAGCAAGAACTTAAAATAATGCAGTGGAATGCTGAGGGTGTCAGCAGTGTTAGAGATGGCTATAGCAAAAAGGTTGAACTAGAGAACATACTTTTTGCAGAGCAGGTAAGTATATGCTGCATACAGGAGACACACCTAACCAAAGATGCCGCCTTTAAAATCAGAGGCTACCAGTGTTTTAGATCAGACCGACAGGACAGAAGAAAAGGAGGAGTACTCACACTTATTAAGAATAACATCAGCGCATGTCAGGTGGGAGTGTACATGGAAGGAGCCGAATACCAGATGATCCATCTAAAAAGTAGTAATACAGATTTCCACCTCCTTAACTATTACTGTCCTAATGACCGTCCACTTGCTTTAGGAACAATCCCACACAAAGAGAGACTGATGGTCTGTGGTGATTTTAACAGTCATTCCCAGAGCTGGGGCTATGACCACATAGACAAGAGAGGAGAGGAAGTTGAGAGCTGGCAGGATGATAATGGACTTCTCCTGATCAACCAGCCAATGGATGCCCCAACATTTTACTCAAGGGCTTGGCATACAAAATCAACACCAGATCTGGCATTCCACTCTCCAGATCTGAAGTGGAACATTACACGTGAAGTTGGAAAACAACTTGGAGGTAGCGACCATCGACCAGTCTTCCTGACAAACTATAAAAAAGCAAACTGGACAATGTACAGACATCGTACAGGTATCCTGGTGGGACAGCTGTCCATAGAAGGTAAGGATATTAACAGCATAGTGAAGGAGTTCAATGCTTGTATCCTTCAGGCCGCTCGTGAAACCATTCCCAGAGGAGCTCGCAGGGACTATAAACCATACTGGTCTAGTGAGCTGGGAAAACTCCATGATGACGTGGAAGCAGCTCGAAAGCAAGCAGAAAATAGACCATGCCAAGAACACCACAATAATTACCAACATTCTAAGGCCAAATTTCAGAGAGCAAAGCTGCAAGCCAGACGGGAAAGTTGGAGAGAGAAAACAGAGTCCCTAAACTTTGAAAAGGATGGAAGGAAACTGTGGAAACTAATCAAACAGTTAAATGATGAGAGTACTGGAAGAAGTACAAAGATTACACTAATAGAGGATGGGAAAACTCTTACAGGTAAGCAGGTAGCAATCACTTTGCTCGCATGTTTGCACAGGACTGCAACATTGATATCCATCCAGAGAAGGAGCGTACAGTGCGCATCGAGCCACAGAAAGAGGAGGAACAAGTCAGAAAAGTGGAGGTCATGGATGCACCAATCACACACAGTGAGTTAGACCTAGCAGTTAGTAAACTGAAACCAAGGAAATCACCAGGACCAGATGGAGTGTCCAATGAAATGATCAAGAACCTGGGAATGGCAGCAATGGGAAAGCTGTTGGATATTTTCAATATGTGCTGGAGCACAGGTAAGTTACCTCAAATCTGGAGGAAGCAAGCATGGTACCACTGCTAAAACCAGGGAAAAACAGTGATACTGCCTCCAGCTACAGGCCAATCAGTCTCACTAGCTGCCTATGCAAAACGATGGAACGCATCATTGACCTGAGGCTAAAATGGTACCTAGAAAGTGAAAACCTTCTCGTTCCACAACAAGCAGGATTTAGGCAGTACTACAGTACGGAAGATCAAGTGACCTATCTCTCTCAAGAGATTGAGGATGCATTCCAAGAGAAAAACCTTGTACTAGCAGCGTGGATAGACCTGAAGAAAGCCTTTGATAAAGTATGGAAAAAAGGTATGTTGTGGAAACTAAGAAACTGCAATGTGAATGGAAGACTGTACAACTGGATAAAGTCCTATTTACACAATAGAAGAGCTAGAGTAGTAATGGATGGACACAAAAGCCAGAAAGTACTTCTGCGACACGGTGTACCACAAGGGGAGTCCTTTCGCCTACACTATTCCTTGTATTCATTAATGACCTGGTCAAGGAACTTCCCTATGGAATCAAAGCAGCACTGTATGCAGATGATCTGGTCATGTGGTGTACAGATGAATATGCGACAGTTGCTACACAGAGACTCCAAAGAGCAGCAGACATCTTGACATCATGGACAAACAAATGGTGTGTAAGTATCAACACAGAGAAATCAAGTACCACTCTGTTCACCCTCTCATCTAAACAGAAAGCAGGTAAGATCTTTGTAAATGAAATACCCTTAAGGATGGACAACCAACCCACTTACTTAGGAGTGACTCTTGACTCAAAACTGACTTGGAAGCAACACATCAACAGTGCAGAAGCAAAAGCCAGAAGAAAACTAGCCATATTAAGAAAATTGAGTGGGACTACATGGGGAGCTAGTGAAAGAATCCTCAAGAATGTATATCAGCAAAGTATTCTACCACATTTAGAATATGGCTCAACATCTTGGTGCACAGCATCAAACACTACGCTGCTAATCTAGACAAAGTTCAAAATCAGTCACTACGGATTATCACAGGTTCCATGAGGTCCACACCAATAGTAGAAATGCAGAAAATAGTTGGTGTTCAGCCGCTAAAGGAACGTAGAGACACAAAGGTCATGACCATGGGAGAAAAATTCCTTAGCTCTGTAAGCCATCCCCTGAAGGAGAGATTCAATAACTTGGCATTAGGACGGCTTAAAAGAAGCAGCTTCATTCATCAGGCCAAGCGTATGCGTAAGCTGATACCTGACCTTCCAACTGTAGTCACTCCATTATCATCTGTACCAGAGCATACACCATGGAAAGAAGCAGATTATACACAAATAACTATTCAGACTGAAGTGAAAGGTGTGCAGAATGGTGAGATGCAGAGCAGTCTTGTAAGATCAATAGCCACACTTAGTGTTCTAGATGACAAATATCCATGTGACACCTGGATACGTGTGTATACAGATGGATCTGCACATAATGCCATAAAGAATGGTGGGGCAGGAGCATATATTGAATATCCAAACAACACCATTGACAAGATTTCCATACCCACTGGTAAATACTGCAACAACTTTGATGCAGAAGTTAGGGCAATTATTGCTGCAGTTGAAAAACTATCAGACTCCAGAATTGATACATGTCCTGTAGTAATTCTCACAGATGCAAGATCAGTACTGGAGGCTCTTCAGTGCAACAAACTACCAGACCTTAAGGATGCCTTGTCAAAAATTGGCTTACAACATGGAGTCACTTTGCAGTGGATTCCCTCCCACTGTGGGATACCAGGCAATGAGAAAGCTGACCATCTGGTCAAAGAGGGCACTGAAATGGAGCAACCAGACATACCAGTCACCTATAATCAGAAGAAAAGCATGATAAAAACCTACAGGAAGCCACAAACACCACACATGATGACTATCACATGCTAAACAGAAAGGAACAAGTCACCATCTTCCGTCTCCGAACAGGACACAGCCGACTCCGAAGTCATATGTATACAAAGTTTAAGGTTGGTACTACTAATCTATGTACATGTGCCCAGGTGCCCCAAACCGTGGAACATATCCTCCAGAACTGCATCAACTACGAGACACTGAGAAATAATTACTGGCCCAGTGAAACCACTAAAGAAGATAAGCTCTACGGTTCCATACATGAGTTACAAAAAACAGTGAAATTTATCCAAGAGACAGGACTGCAGATATAGACAGACAGTGCGAACGAAGAAGAAGAAGAAGAAGAAGAAGGTTAGCTAGAGACTAGAGCAGCGGAGCGTGAAATTCGGTTAGAGACTAGAGCAGCGAAGCATGAAAAACGGTTAGCTAGAGACTAGAGCAGCGGAGCGTGAAATTCGGTGGACTAAAGCAGTGGAGCGTGAAATACCCTTAACTATAGACTAGAGCAGCGGAGTGTGAAATACGGCCAACTAGAGACTAGAGCAGCGGAGCGTGAAATACGGCCAACTAGAGACTAGAGCAGCGGAGTGTGAAATACGGCCAACTAGAGACTAGAGCAGCGGAGCGTGAAATACGGCCAACTAGAGACTAGAGCAGCAGAGCATGAAATACGGCCAACTAGAGACTAGAGCAGCGGAGTGTGAAATTCGGTTAGAGACTAGAGCAGTGAAGCATGAAATACGTTCAGTTAGATACTAGAGCAGCGGTGCGCGAAATACGGTGAACTAGAGTAACGGAGCATGAAATACTGTCTGCTAGAGACAAGAGCAGCGGAGTGTGAAATACGGTCAGCTAGAGACTAGAGCAGCGGAGTGTGAAATACGGTTAGCTAGAGTTCAGAGCAGTGGAGTGTGAAATATGGTCAGTAAGAGACTAGAGCAACCGAGCATGAAATATGGTCAGCTAGAGACTAGAGCAGCAGAATGTGAAATACGGTGAGCTAGAGCAGCAGAGCGTGATATATGGTCAGCTAGAGACAAGAGCAGCGGAGCGTGAAATATGGTCAGCTAGAGACTAGAGCAGTGGAGTGTGAAATAGGGTCAGCTAGAAACTAGAGCAGCGAGAAATAAATAAATAATCAGAAGGGAAAATGATACACATGCGTGCACAGTAGATAAAAAGCAAGAATTAAACAGAAAGTTGACATGATAGTTACAAGCAACTGGGTTCAGATATCAGGCAAGGAGCGTAGGAGAATAGTAGTTTCAGCCCTTGAGATCCCACAGAACAATTTAGAAACGTCTAGTAAAACAAGTGAAAAAAATATCGTAGAAAATTTTTTTTAAAGATATAGAAACATATAGTCAAACAAAGTAAAGAGTTATTCAAAGACAGGAAAACTGAGACTTCAGACCCGCTGGGTATAGACGTCCAGCCATGAGAATAAGATGCTGTTTTATTGTTTTGTCAGCACAGGCAGTGTTCTGGTGACATGAAACAATGTTTTTATGGGCAGAACAAATAATATATGAATTGAAAACAATGAATACATGAACTGACTGTGTGAATGAATGAATTTCATTAATCACACTGAGATATAGGAGTGTTGCCAAGCCTTTCACCCCAAAACAAAACTAGCATTGCTGATAGATCTTGCGCACCGATGCCAACCAATGCTCAGAGCGATATTTCGGTAAAATCTAAATAAAATGAAAAGTGTCACGTGTATAACCCACCCCATAATTTTAAATCACATAGTAACTTCCTTTCAGTTGCTACAACAAACATTAACTCTAGTGTACGTGGCTTACTACAACAAACATTAACTCTAGTATACGTGGCTTACTACAACAAACATTAACTCTAGTATACGTGGCTTACTACAACAAACATTAACTCTAGTATATGTGGCTTACTACAACAAATATTAACTCTAGTATACGTGGCTTACTACAACAAACATTAACTCTAGTATACGTGGCTTACTACAACAAACATTAACTCTAGTATACGTGGCTTACTACAACAAACATTAACTCTAGTATACGTGGCTTACTACAACAAACATTAACTCTAGTATACGTGGCTTACTACAACAAATATTAACTCTAGTATACGTAGCTTACTACAACAAATATTAACTCTAGTATATGTGGCTTACTACAATAAATATTAACTCTAGTATATGTGGCTTACTACAACAAACATTAACTCTAGTATACGTGGCTTACTACAACAAATATTAATTCTAGTATACGTGGCTTACTACAACAAATATGAATTCTAGTGTACGTGGCTTACTACAACAAACATTAACTCTAGTATACGTGGCTTACTACAACAAATATTAATTCTAGTATACGTGGCTTACTACAACAAATATTAATTCTAGTATACGTGGCTTACTACAACAATATTAATTCTAGTATACGTGGCTTACTACAACAAATATTAATTCTAGTATACGTGGCTTACTACAACAAATATTAATTCTAGTATACGTGGCTTACTACAACAAATATTAATTCTAGTATACGTGGCTTACTACAACAAATATTAACTCTAGTATACGTGGCTTACTACAACAAACATTAACTCTAGTATATGTGGCTTACTACAACAAATATTAATTCTAGTATACGTGGCTTACTACAACAAATATTAATTCTAGTATACGTGGCTTACTACAACAAATATTAATTCTAGTATACGTGGCTTACTACAACAAATATTAATTCTAGTATACGTGGCTTACTACAACAAATATTAACTCTAGTATACGTAGCTTACTACAACAAATATTAACTCTAGTGTACGTGGCTTACTACAACAAATATGAATTCTAGTGTACGTGGCTTACTACAACAAATATTAATTCTAGTATATGTGGCTTACTACAACAAATATTAATTCTAGTATACGTGGCTTACTACAACAAACATTAACTCTAGTATACGTAGCTTACTACAACAAACATTAACTCTAGTATACGTGGCTTACTGCAACAAACATTAACTCTAGTATACGTGGCTTACTACAACAAACATTAACTCTAGTATATGTAGCTTACTACAACAAACATTAACTCTAGTATATGTGGCTTACTACAACAAACATTAACTCTAGTATATGTGGCTTACTACAACAAACATTAACTCTAATGTACGTGGCTTACTACAACAAACATTAATTCTAATATACGTGGCTTACTACAACAAACATTAACTCTAGTATACGTGGCTTACTACAACAAACATTAACTCTAGTATACGTGGCTTACTACAACAAACATTAACTCTAGTATATGTGGCTTACTACAACAAACATTAAATCTACTATATGTAGCTTACTACAACAAACATTAACTCTAGTATATGTGGCTTACTACAACAAACATTAACTCTAGTATATGTGGCTTACTACAACAAACATTAACTCTAGTATATGTGGCTTACTACAACAAACATTAACTCTAGTATACGTGGCTTACTACAACAAACATTAACTCTAGTACACGTGGCTTACTACAACAAACATTAACTCTAGTATATGTGGCTTACTCAGAAATGCAGATGAAACCACTGACAACAATTATTGAGGAAAGACGCTGGCGATGGTTGGGACATGTGCTCAGAATGACTGACAACTCACTACCAAAAATAGCACTAAGATGGACACCACAGGGGAACAGAAGTAAGGGTAGACCAAAAGAGACATGGAGAAGAACAACAGAAAGGATGTTGAGCAATAGAGGGCTCACCTGGGCAAGAGCAGAAAAAAAGGCGAAAGACAGGCATTTGTGGAAAACCCTTGCGGAAGCCCCATGTGCCCTGGGCACTTAAGGTTCAGAGAGAGAGAGAGATGTGGCTTACTACAACAAACATTAACTCTAGTATATGTAGCTTACTACAACAACTTCTACTAGAACTTCAGGGTTGTGAAAGAACTAAACAAGAACATAATGAATTCTCTCCCATTAATGGCCCTCAAATGTGTTGTAAATAAACGGCAACCAGTTCTGTTAGTTTCCGTAGGGTCTTTAAAGAGGTACACATGAACATACAGAACTCAGCCAAGCAAGCAAGTACATGTATTCAAACAGCTATGACCAGTCCGATCTTATCCACAATTCTGTTTTATCAATGGCTTGGTACTGGCATCGAACATCCAGTACATTAGTGATGCAGTCTGGCGGTTAGCCAACAATTATGTTGTTATCACACAACTTGAGCTGTGTGGCGATAAAAGTGTCGATTGTCAAGCTAGAGTTGTCACACCGACCGTAGATTCGAGGGATGATGCCAGCAGATGATTGCCAGTCTCTGACCCAGGCCAGACTCTCACACGTACATGATATGTGGTTCTCATCCACGTAGACTGATCGGAGACCCTGTGCTCTCTGCAAAGTCTTGGGTAAAAACGCCAGAGAACAGCTGAAATAGAACAAACAATAAAGGTAGACAGAGGTGTATGGTGCAGTTTTACAAAGTGACAGAGGGAGTGAGTCAAGTGAGAAAAAAACGAGTAGAAAGTAAGAAAGCGAGATGAGAATGTATAAATGAAAAACATACAACATCCGATATTTCGGCGTGAGCCTTTTTCGATGATTACATACACAGACGTGACAAAAAAAAAACTAAACAAAACAAATGTATCTTAATGTGACATCCTCCAAAAGTAGGGAACCACAGAAA
Source organism: Achatina immaculata (assembly GCA_009760885.1). NCBI lineage: Eukaryota > Metazoa > Mollusca > Gastropoda > Stylommatophora > Achatinidae > Lissachatina > Lissachatina immaculata. Next base: position 69,195,241 of record CM019691.1, on the reverse strand, counting down.
TGTGTGTCCACTAGACGAGGTATAGAGATCACGTGGGGGCACACAAAGGATAAGCCGATAGAGCCAATCGTAAAGAAGAGGCGGAGAGAGGGAGGGAAACAGGTGGGGGGAAGAGCAATAGAAACACCCACTAGAGGAAAAGATGTCGGGGGAGGGGGTGGGGGAAGGGGAAGCAGAGAGATAATGAAGCACATAAGCACCTGCAGGGAGAAAACGTGAAACTGGTGAATAGGACAAGGCCCTATCACAAAAAGGGGTGGAAAACTAAAGAAGTTAAAGGAAGCTGAAGATATTGTTAAGTCCAGCTGGGTAGAGACAGCCAGCCTGGAAAATAAGGCGGTGTTCTAGGACCCTCCGAGATCGTACATCAGCAGAACAAGAGCAGATCGCACTAACAGAAATGTCCTGTTTTCCCCTGTGGTTGCTAAGGCAAAAATGTTTAGCCACAGGTGTCCAGGCCCTCTTAGAAATATCGTTAAGATGTTGGCCAAAACAATCTCCTAAGCGTAAACCGGTCCCACCTACATATTTCATACCACAACCTTTGCATATAATAGCATAAATAACATTGCGTGAAGTGCAGGTGTGAACTGATAACGTGGACTTAGGGAAGGAGATCTGGCTAGCCTCGAAAAAAAAAGGGCAAGTGTTGCATCTACGGCGTCCGCAACGTCTGGTACCATAAAAGTATCATCTGTCTTAAGGCGACTTCGAACTAGAAGGTCCCTGAGATTCTTGTCCTGTCTGTAGGCCACCAATGGGGGTTCCCCAAAAAGGTCACGTGTCTCAGGCTCGGTCTGGAGGAGATGGAGATGGCGAAACACTGTTTTTAACTGCCAAACTATGAGGGTGGTGCGTGAGTACAAACGTTGATTTGTTACACATGACTGAAATAGAACAAACGTTGATTTGTTACACATGACTGAAATAGAACAAACGTTGATTTGTTACACATGACTGAAATAGAACAAACGTTGATTTGTTACACATGACTGAAATAGAACAAACGTTGATTTGTTACACATGACTGAAATAGAACAAACGTTGATTTGTTACACATGATTGAAATAGAACAAACGTTGATTTGTTACACATGATTGAAATAGAACAAACGTTGATTTGTTACACATGATTGAAATAGAACAAACGTTGATTTGTTACACATGACTGAAATAGAACAAACGTTGATTTGTTACACATGACTGAAATAGAACAAACGTTGATTTGTTACACATGACTGAAATAGAACAAACGTTGACTTGTTACACATGATTGAAATAGAACAAACGTTGACTTGTTACACATGATTGAAATAGAACAAACGTTGACTTGTTACAAAAGGAACTATTTCACGATGTCACTCTAATGATACAACGCGCTATAAATGTATAGAACAGTTTTACTAACGGTTATAACGTCAGAAGAAGACGTCAAACACAACCAGTATTTCGACAAAATGTATTATTCGGGGCAAGGAGAAATGATAGATTATTCTTATAAATAATTATCCATTCAGTACTCTCAACCTTTGCTGTTTGTCTCTGGTGAAATTTGACCAATAAAAATAATTCTATAAGTCATGTGACCCGCTGATACCGACCTTGACATCTTAAGAGTTTTCACGCTGTGAGCATCAGCAAAAGCGTTGTCCGAGACATTCTGAACGGGGTTAAAAGAGAGATCCACCAGACTTAGTTTCTGTGAGATGGGCAGCGCGTAGTCTGCGATGACTGAAATCTGATTGTACGACAAGTCCAGCTGGAGAGGGGAGATTTGCATGATGTAAGTGAAACAAAACAAAAGCAATAAGAAAGTTGATCGACACTTCCAAAACATTGTACACAAAAGCAATAAGAAAGTTGATCGACACTTCCAAAACATTGTACACAAAAGCAATAAGAAAGCTGATCGACACTTCCAAAACATTGTACACAAAAGCAATAAGAAAGTTGATCGACACTTCCAAAACATTGTACACAAAAGCAATAAGAAAGTTGATCGACACTTCCAAAACATTGTACACAAAAGCAATAAGAAAGTTGATCGACACATGGAAAACATTCTCCATTTTCACGTATACTAGATGTTTGTTGTAGTAGGACAATACATCTGATCAGCAGAAGTTGTAAACTGAGCAAGAAAGTTTGTGTGTATATATATATATATATATAAACTAGAGAAAAAATTTGCATTGGTAATTTATTATTTAAAGATTGTAAGCGTTGGCAACATGGCAACTTACCCAGGTCATTTGTGGCAGGTCAGTGAGGGCAGCGGAAGGAATGAAGGTCAAGGAACATCGTTGTAGACTCAAGTGACTCAGAGACTGAAGGCCTGAAAATGTCCTATACCTGTAGAGACAAACTAAAGAGGACATTTCTGCTCATGCCTTCACACAGAAGCCTAGCTAGTCTATGCATTTGATTATCTGTTTTAGCTTTTCATTTGTATTATTTTTATGTATTATTTTACATGTATTATGTTTTTCAAACCCTTGACACAGTGCTGGAGGACCTTGACTTTGCGGACGACATTTGTCTATTATCAAGCAGTCACAAAGATATGCAAGATAAAATAAACAAGCTAACTCAGAATGCAAACAACATAGGACTAAAGATCAACGTAGGAAAGACAAAGTTAATGAAGCAAAATGTGAACAACAGAAATGTACTCAGAGTAGATAACAAGTTAGTGGAGCAGGTCAACGAATTTGTATACCTTGGCAGCAGAGTAGTAGAAAATGGAGACAGCACAGAGGACATCAACAGCAGACTTACTAGAGCAAATCAGGCTTTTGCAATGCTGCAGAATATATGGAAATCAAAAAACTAAGCATAAATATGAAAATCAGGATATTTAAGAGTAATGTTCTAAGTGTACTACTCTATGGAAGTGAATGCTGGAAAATCACCAAAACCATAGAAAACAAGTTGAATTCTTTCCAGACTAAATGTTTACGAAGAATTAGAAAAATATTTTGGCCAAAAACCATAAGAAATATCATCTTATTGGCAGAAATGCAGATGAAACCACTGACACCAATTATTGAGGAAAGACGCTGGCGATGGTTGTGACATGTGCTCCGAATGACTGACAACTCACTACCAAAAATAGCACTAAGATGGACACCACAGGGGAACAGAAGTAAGGGTAGACCAAAAGAGACATGGAGAAGAACAACAGAAAGGATGTTGAGCAATAGAAGGCTCACCTGGGCAAGAGCAGAAAAAAAGGCGAAGAAACAGAAGCCCCATCTCCCTGGGCACTTAAGGTTCAGAGAGAGAGAGAAAGAAAGGAAAGAGAGAGAGAGGAAAGAGAGAGAGAAGAAAGACAGAGAGAGAGGAAAGAGAGAGAGAGGAAAGAGAGAGAGAGGAAGAGAAAGAAAGGAAAGAGAGAGAGAGGAAAGAGAGAGAGAAAAAAGAGAGAGAGGAAAGAGAGAGAGAGGAAAGAGAGAGAGAGAGGAAAGGAAAGAGGGAAAGAAGAGGAGAGGAGGAAAGAGAGAGGAGAGAGAGAAAGAGAGAGAGAGGAAAGAGAGAGAGGGGAAAGAAAGAGAGAGAGGAAAGAGAGAGAAGAGAAAAGAAGAGAGAGAGAGGAAAGAGAGAGAGAAAAGAAAGAAGAGAGAGGAAAGAGAAGAGAGAGGAAAGAGAGAGGAGAGAGAGAGAGAGGAAAGAGAAGAGAGAGGAAAGAGAGAGAAGAGAAAAGAAAGAGAGAGAGGAAAGAGAGAGAGAGAAAAGAAGAGAGAGAGGAAAGAGAGAGAGGAAGAGAGAGAGAGAGAAAAGAAAGAGAGAGAGGAAAGAGAGAGAGAGGAAAGAGAGAGAGAAAAGAAAGAGAGAGAAGGAAAGAGAGAGAGAGGAAAGAGAGAGAGAAGGAAAGAGAGAGAGAGAGGAAAGAGAGAGAGAGGAAAGAGAGAGAGAGGAAAGAGAGAGAAAGAAAGAGAGAGGAAAGAGAGAGAGAAAGAGAGGAGAGAGAAAGAGAGAGAGAGGAAACAGAGAGAGAGAGACAGGAAAGAGAGAGAGAGAGAGGAAAGAGAGAGAGAGGAAAGAGAGAGAGGAAAGAGAGAGAGAGGAAAGAGAGGAGAGGAAGAGAAAGAGAGAGGAAGAAGAGGAAGAGGAGAGGAAAGAGAGAGAAAGGAAAGAGAGAGAGAGGAAAGAGAGAGAGGAAAGAGAGAAAGAGGAAAGAGAAAGAGAGGAAAGAGAGAGAGAGAGAGAGAGAGGAAGGAGAGAGAGAGGAAAGAGAGAGAGAGAAATTTCAAACAAAAATGAAACTTGCTGAAATTACATTAAAACGTTTGAAGTAAACACCTGTATCTTTATGCTAAAGAATGATGTTTTTTGTACCTTCACTTCAGAAAATTGATCAGTTATCTCATCAAAATAATATTTCTCAGATATTTCAATGATTTATATTTGCTTGTTACTGAGGACCAACAAGGCATGACAAACTTATTGAATATCATCTAGTATCAAACATCACATGACAAACTTACTGAATATCCTGTAGTGAGTTGTCATCTAGTACCAAATATCACTTGACAAACTTACTGAATATCATCTAGTACCAAATATCACATGATAAACTTACTGAATATCATCTAGTACCAAATATCACATGAAAACTTACTGAATATCCTGTAGTGGTTTGTCATCTAGTACCAAACATCACATGACAAACTTACTGAATATCCTGTAGTGGTTTGTCATCTAGTACCAAACATCACATGACAAACTTACTGAATATCCTGTAGTGGTTTGTCATCTAGTACCAAACATCACATGATAAACTTACTGAATATCATGTAGTGGGTTGTCATCTAGTACCAAACATCACATGATAAACTTACTGAATATCATGTAGTGGGTTGTCATCTAGTACCAAACATCACATGATAAACTTACTGAATATCATGTAGTGGGTTGTCATCTAGTACCAAACATCACATGATAAACTTACTGAATATCCTGTAGTGGTTTGTCATCTAGTACCAAACATCACATGATAAACTTACTGAATATCCTGTAGTGGTTTGTCATCTAGTACCAAACATCACATGATAAACTTACTGAATATCATGTAGTGGGTTGTCATCTAGTACCAAACATCACATGATAAACTTACTGAATATCATGTAGTGGGTTGTCATCTAGTACCAAACATCACATGATAAACTTACTGAATATCATGTAGTGGTTTGTCATCTAGTACCAAACATCACATGATAAACTTACTGAATATCATGTAGTGGGTTGTCATCTAGTACCAAACATCACATGACAAACTTACTGAATATCATGTAGTGGGTTGTCATCTAGTACCAAACATCACATGATAAACTTACTGAATATCCTGTAGTGGGTTGTCATCTAGTACCAAACATCACATGATAAACTTACTGAATATCCTGTAGTGGGTTGTCATCTAGTACCAAACATCACATGATAAACTTACTGAATATCCTGTAGTGGGTTGTCATCTAGTACCAAACATCACATGATAAACTTACTGAATATCCTGTAGTGGGTTGTCATCTAGTACCAGCATCTGGAGGGATGTGAGAGTGACAAACTGATAATTCTTAAGTACCCGGATTTGGTTGTTACTGAGGTCAAGATTCTCAAGGTTGGCAAGTCCCGTGAGTGCCCTTGGCACGGCCAAAAGTTGACAGGAAGCTAGTGTGAGTACACTCAAGGTCAAGGCTGAGCCTGTCAGGAGGTTGCTAGTACCTTTGTCAAACACATCATCAACGCTGGACATCATTGGGTTGTTGCTGAGGTCAAGCTCCTGTCAGTGTTGTGACTTGTTTGAAAAAGTTGTTCATTCAGATACAACACATAAATTCATTAACAACATTTGTTTAGTTAGCACTATCTGTCACCAACATTTGTTTAGTTAGCACTATCTGTCACCAACATTTGTTTAGTTAGCACTATCTGTCACCAACATTTGTTTAGTTAGCACTATCTGTCACCAACATTTGTTTAGTTGACACTATCTGTCACCAACATTTGTTTAGTTAGCACTGTCTGTCACCAACATTTGTTTAGTTATGACTATCTGTCACTAACATTTATTTTTATTTAGTTAGCAATATCTGTCTCCAACACTTGCTTACTAAATATGATCTGTCCTCAACATTTGCCACTAAATATGATCTGTCTCCAACATTTGCTCACTAAATATGATCTGTCTCTAACATTTGCTTACTAAATATGATCTGTCTCCAACATTTGCTTACTAAATATGATCTGTCCTCAACATTTGCCACTAAATATGATCTGTCTCCAACATTTGCTCACTAAATATGATCTGTCCTCAACATTTGCTCACTAAATATGATCTGTCCTCAACATTTGCTCACTAAATATGATCTGTCCTCAACATTTGCTTACTAAATATGATCTGTCCTCAACATTTGCTCACTAAATATGATCTGTCCTCAACATTTGCTCACTAAATATGATCTGTCTCTAACATTTGCTTACTAAATATGGTCTGTCTCTAACATTTGCTCACTAAATATGGTCTGTCTCTAACATTTGCTCACTAAATATGGTCTGTCTCTAACATTTGCTCACTAAATATGGTCTGTCTCTAACATTTGCTTACTAAATATGATCTGTCTCTAACATTTGCCACTAAATATGATCTGTCTCTAACATTTGCTCACTAAATATGATCTGTCTCTAACATTTGCTCACTAAATATGATCTGTCTCTAACATTTGCCACTAAATATGATCTGTCTCCAACATTTGCTCACTAAATATGATCTGTCATCATTTACAGAGAGGTTTTAGAACTGTAAGAAAATACCTTTACTGTTTGAGATTATTTCAGATAAAAGTCAGTAGCAGCAAACAGTTTTAAAATCAGATGAAACCCAAACAAAGGAACAACAACATGGTCCCCTTGCTGGCACTGATCACAACTATATCTTCTCACTGATCACAACTATATCTTCTCACTGATCACAACTATATCTTCTCACTGATCACAACTATATCTTCTCACTGATCACAACTATATCTTCTCACAGATCACAACTATATCTTCTCACTGATCACAACTATATCTTCTCACTGATCACAACTATATCTTATCACTGATCACAACTATATCTTCTCACTGATCACAACTATATCTTATCACTGATCACAACTATATCTTATCACTGATCACAACTATATCTTCTCACTGATCACAATTATATCTTCTCACAGATCACAACTATATCTTATCACTGATCACAACTATATCTTCTCACTGATCACAACTATATCTTATCACTGATCACAACTATATCTTCTCACTGATCACTGGTTATGGAAGTTTCTCGAACAAAATTTCGTTGTGTCTGATTTTTTTTGTCTTTTGTGCCAACCTATTTCCCATGCTGACCAACACACTTATCAGAACAACCAGGTCACGATTTGTTGACCACCAATATACTGATCTGCTGACTTCAAGAAAATAATTAACCTATTAATTAATTAATTAATTAATTGATATCAGTCACATTCAAACACTCAACCTACTGGCCTCAGTCACATTCAAACACTCAACCTACTGGCCTCAGTCACATTCAAACACTCAACCTACTGGCCTCAGTCACATTCAAACACTCAACCTACTGGCCTCAGTCACATTCAAACACTCAACCTACTGGCCTCATCACATTCAAACACTCAACCTACTGGCCTCAGTCACATTCAACACTCAACCTACTGGCCTCAGTCATATTCAAACAACCAATCTGCTTACTTCAACCACATTCAAACAGCTGACATGCTTACCTCAATCACATTCAAATATAACTGACCTACTGATCTCAATCACATTCAAACAATTGACCTACTGACCTCAATCACATTCAAACAGTTGACCTATTGACCTCAATCACATTCAAACAATTGACCTACTGACCTCAATCACATTCAAACAGCTGACCTGCTTACCTCAATCACATTCAAACAACTGACCTACTGACTTCAAGCACATTCAAACAACTGACCTACTTACCTCAATCACATTCAAATATAACTGACCTACTGACCTCATCACATTCAAACAATTGACCTACTGACCTCAATCAAAGTCACACAACTGACCTACTGACCCCAACCACATTAAAACAACTGATCTACTGATATCAAGCACATTCAACCAGCTGACATACTGAGCTCAAGCATATCCAACAACCACTCTATTGACCTCAAGGACATTCAAACAACTGACTCACAAATCTCAAGCACATTCAAACAACTGACCCATTTATCTTTAGAACATTCAAACTACTGATCTACTGATCTATAACACACCGGCCTACTGACCTCCAGTACAAGTAAATGAGAGAGTGCATCTGGAAGATAGTCCAGCTTTCCTCCAGTGAGTGAGAACTTCTTGAGAGTGGAGGAAAAGTTCTGGAAGGATTCTGCAGGAATGTTCTGGATGTCGTTGGCGGACAGGTCCAAGAGCTGAAAGAAAGATGTCAAGTCAGATCTTGTGACAAGTGATAATAGATGTGACAAGTGGTAGTAGATGTGACAAGTGATAATAGATGTGACAAGTGGTAATAGATGTGACAAGTGGTAATAGATGTGACAAGCGGTAATATATGTGACAAGCCGTAATAGATGTGACAAGCGGTAATAGATGTGACAAGTGGTGATAGATGTGACAAGTGGTAATAGATGTGACAAGTGATAATAGATGTGACAAGCAGTAACATATGTGACAAGCAGTGACATAAATGACAAACAGTAATAACTTGTCTTCTTGATGTCTTACCAAAGATGCCTTCTTCTTGATGTCTCACCAAACTTATCTTCTTGATGTCTCACCGAACTTATCTTCTTGATGTCTCACCAAACTTGTCTTCTTGATGTCTCAACAAACTTATCTTTTTGATGTCTCACTAAACTTGTCTATAACAAAACGCTGCAACACTCACAGATAGTACATGCAGCTTGGAGATCTCGGCCTGGAATGTTGTGAGGCTACTGTTGGCAAGCTTCAGTTCTTTGAGGCTTCTGGCGAATGCGTCCACCGCCCCCACACGAAGAAAACTGACCCGATTATTGGACATATCCAGGTACTCCAGCTTGGTCAGTGAACTCAGAGCAGCTGGCCAGTATCGGATAGCTGTGCCACCCAGCGAGAAACTGCACGGACAAAATGTGCGCGAATTATGCGACATTCATGGAAACTGTACAAAAAAACGCGTTATATGCGACATTCATGGAAACTGTACAAAAATGTGCAAATTAACATTTATGTTAACAAAGAACACAGTTCTCTGAAAGAGTACATAATTAACCTATTAATTAATTAATTAATTAATTGATATCAGTCACATTCAAACACTCAACCTACTGGCCTCAGTCACATTCAAACACTCAACCTACTGGCCTCAGTCACATTCAAACACTCAACCTACTGGCCTCAGTCACATTCAAACACTCAACCTACTGGCCTCAGTCACATTCAAACACTCAACCTACTGGCCTCAGTCACATTCAAACACTCAACCTACTGGCCTCAGTCACATTCAAACATTCAACCTACTGGCCTCAGTCATATTCAAACAACCAATCTGCTTACTTCAACCACATTCAAACAGCTGACATGCTTACCTCAATCACATTCAAATATAACTGACCTACTGATCTCAATCACATTCAAACAATTGACCTACTGACCTCAATCACATTCAAACAGTTGACCTATTGACCTCAATCACATTCAAACAATTGACCTACTGACCTCAATCACATTCAAACAGCTGACCTGCTTACCTCAATCACATTCAAACAACTGACCTACTGACTTCAAGCACATTCAAACAACTGACCTACTTACCTCAATCACATTCAAATATAACTGACCTACTGACCTCAATCACATTCAAACAATTGACCTACTGACCTCAATCAAAGTCACACAACTGACCTACTGACCCCAACCACATTAAAACAACTGATCTACTGATATCAAGCACATTCAACCAGCTGACATACTGAGCTCAAGCATATCCAACAACCACTCTATTGACCTCAAGGACATTCAAACAACTGACTCACAAATCTCAAGCACATTCAAACAACTGACCCATTTATCTTTAGAACATTCAAACTACTGATCTACTGATCTATAACACACCGGCCTACTGACCTCCAGTACAAGTAAATGAGAGAGTGCATCTGGAAGATAGTCCAGCTTTCCTCCAGTGAGTGAGAACTTCTTGAGAGTGGAGGAAAAGTTCTGGAAGGATTCTGCAGGAATGTTCTGGATGTCGTTGGCGGACAGGTCCAAGAGCTGAAAGAAAGATGTCAAGTCAGATCTTGTGACAAGTGATAATAGATGTGACAGGTGGTAGTAGATGTGACAAGTGATAATAGATGTGACAAGTGGTAATAGATGTGACAAGTGGTAATAGATGTGACAAGCGGTAATATATGTGACAAGCCGTAATAGATGTGACAAGCGGTAATAGATGTGACAAGTGGTAATAGATGTGACAAGTGGTGATAGATGTGACAAGTGGTAATAGATGTGACAAGCAGTAACATATGTGACAAGCAGTGACATAAATGACAAACAGTAATAACTTGTCTTCTTGATGTCTTACCAAAGATGCCTTCTTCTTGATGTCTCACCAAACTTATCTTCTTGATGTCTCACCAAACTTATCTTCTTGATGTCTCACCAAACTTGTCTTCTTGATGTCTCAACAAACTTATCTTTTTGATGTCTCACTAAACTTGTCTATAACAAAACGCTGCAACACTCACAGATAGTACATGCAGCTTGGAGATCTCGGCCTGGAATGTTGTGAGGCTACTGTTGGCAAGCTTCAGTTCTTTGAGGCTTCTGGCGAATGCGTCCACCGCCCCCACACGAAGAAAACTGACCCGATTATTGGACATATCCAGGTACTCCAGCTTGGTCAGTGAACTCAGAGCAGCTGGCCAGTATCGGATAGCTGTGCCACCCAGCGAGAAACTGCACGGACAAAATGTGCGCGAATTATGCGACATTCATGGAAACTGTACAAAAAAAGCGCGTTATATGCGACATTCATGGAAACTGTACAAAAATGTGCAAATTAACATTTATGTTAACAAAGAACACAGTTCTCTGAAAGAGTACATAATTGCAAACATATATATTTATATAAAATAAAAATCAGAGATAATTCATGCTTTTATCAGTAATTCACGATGTAGTTCAGGGAGAACATCTCACAGCTGGGAAGATAAAATATGGTAGTGGTGGTTGGAGTGGTGGTGATAATCGTGGTGGTAGCGGTAGTGATGGTGGTAGTGGTAGTAGTAGTGGTGGTAGTGGTAGTAGTAGTGGTGGTAGTAGTGGTGGTAGTAGTGGTGGCGGTGGTAGCGATGATGGTAGTGGTAGTAGTAGTGGTGGTAGTGGTAGTAGTAGTGGTGGTAGTGGTGGTGGTAGTGGTGGTGGTAGTGGTAGTAGTAGTGGTAGTGGTAGTAGTAGTGGTGGTAGTGGTGGTGGTGATAGTGGTGGTGGTGATAGTGGTGGTAGTGGTAGTAGTGGTGGTGGTAGTGGCAGTAGTAGTGGTGGTAGTGATTGTGGTAGTGGTAGGAGTGGTGGTTGTAGCGGTGGTAGTAGTGGTGGTGGTGGTAGTGGTGGTGGTGGTAGTGGTGGTAGTAGTGGTGGTAATGGTGGTAGTAGTCGTTTTATTGGTGGTAGTGGTGTTAATGATGGTGGTAGTAGTGGTGGTAGTAGTAATAGTGGTGGTAGTGGTGGTAGTAGTAGTGGTAGTAGCAGTGATGGTGGTAGTAGTAGTAGTGGTAGTGGTAGTGGTGGTAGTGGTAGTGGTGGTAATAGTAGTGGTAGTAGCTGTGGTGGTGGAAGTGGTGGTAGTAGTAGTGGTAGTAGTAGTGATGGAGGCAGTGGTGGTAGTAGTAATGGTGGTGGTAGTGGTGGTAGTAGTAATGGTATTAGTAGTCTTGGTAGTGGTGGTAGTAGTGGTGGTGGTGGTAGTGGTGGCAGTAGTGGTGGTAGTAGTAGTGGTGGTAGTATTGGTGGTGGTGGTGGTAGTAGTGGTGGTGGTGGTGGTAGTAGTGGTGGTGGTGGTGGTAGTGGTGGTGGTGGTGGTGGTAGTATTGGTGGTGGTAGTATTGGTGGTGGTGGTAGTAGTGGTGGTGGTGATAGTGGTGGTAGTAGTATTGGTGTTGGTGGTGGTAGTGGTGGTAGTAGTATTGGTGGTGGTGGTGGTAGTGGTGGTAGTAGTGGTTGTAGTATTGGTGGCGGTAGTGGTGGTAGTAGTGGTTGTAGTATTGATGGTGGTAGTGGTGGTAGTAGAGGTGGTGGTGGTGTTGGTGTTGGTGATGGTGGTAGTAGTGGTGGTAGTGGTAGTGGTGGTGGTAGTGGTGGTAGTAGTGGTGGTGGTAGTTGTGGTGGTGGTAGTGGTGGTAGTAGTGGTCGTAGTATTGGTTATGGTGGTGGTAGTGGTAGTGGTGGCGGTGGTGGTGGTAATATTTGTGGTGGTAGTAGTGGTGGCGGTGGTGGTGGTAGTAATGGTGGTGGTGGTAGTGGTGGTGGTAGTGGTGGTAGTAATGGTTGTAGTATTGGTGGTGGTGGTGGTAGTAGTAGTGGTAGTAGTGGTTGTAGTATTGGTGGCGGTAGTGGTTGTAGTATTGGTGGTGGTAGTGGTGGTAGTAGTGGTGGTGTTGGTGGTGGTGGTAGTTGTGGTGGTAGTGGTGGTAGTGGTGGTGGTGGTAGTAGTAGTGTAGTGGTGGTGGTGGTGATAGTTGTGGTGGTAGTGGTAGTGGTGGTGGTGGTAGTGGTGGTGGTGGTAGTTGTAGTGGCGGTGGTGGTGGTGGTGGTGGTGGCTCCTCTAAAAGAGTGGCAAGAAACACATCTGGATCAGAAGACACAGAACAAAAACGTTGGTTAGAAAGAACATGTAACAGATGAAAACAAAGAACAAAGCCTTTCTTTACGGTTACTAAAATAAGAAAACAAGCACAAACAGCTGCGAGAAAAGCATGTTTTAACAGAACAGGGTAACTGAGAGAGAAAGCATATTTTAACAGAACAGGGTAACTGAGAGAGAAAGCATATTTTAACAGAACAGGGTAACTGAGAGAGAAAGCATGTTTTAACAGAATTATGAGACTAGGGTAACTGACAGAGAAAGTATCTTTTGCCAGAACTATGAGACTAACTGAGAGAGAAAGTAATCTTTTAACAGAACTATGAGACTAGGGTAACTGAGAGAGAAAGTCATCTTTTAACAGAACTATGAGACTAGGGTAACTGACAGAGAAAGCATCTTTTAACAGAACTATGAGACTGATAGAGAAAGCCATCTTTTAACAGAACTATGAGAGTAGGGTAACTGAGAGAGAAAGCCATCTTTTAACAGAACTATGAGAGTAGAGTAACCGAGAGAGAAAGCCATCTTTTAACATAACTACAAGACTAGGGTAACAGAGAGAAAGCCATCTTTTAACAGAACTATGAGACTAACTGAGAGAGAAAACCATCTTTTAACAGAACTATGAGTCTAGCGTAACTGACAGAGAAAGCCATCTTTTAATAGAACTACGAGACTAGGGTAACTGACAGAGAAAGCCATCTTTTAACAGAACTATGAGACTAGGGTAACTGAGAGAGAAAGTAATCTTTTAACAGAACTATGAGAGTAGGGTAACAGAGAGAGAAAGCCATCTTTTAACAGAACTACGAGACTAGGGTAACAGAGAGAAAGCCATCTTTTAACAGAACTATGAGTCTAGGGTAACTGAGAGAGAAAGCCATCTTTTAACAGAACTAGTAGGGTAACTGAGAAAGAAAGCCATCTTTTAACAGAACTATGAGAGTATGGTAACCGAGAGAGAAAGCCATCTTTTAACAGAACTATGAGAGTAGGGTAACCGAGAGAGAAAGCCATCTTTTAACAGAACTATGAGAGTAGGGTAACCGAGAGAAAAAGCCATCTTTTAACAGAACTATGAGAGTAGGGTGACCGAGAGAAAAAGCCATCTTTTAACAGAACTATGAGAGTAGGGTAACCGAGAGAAAAAGCCATCTTTTAACAGAACTATGAGAGTAGGGTAACCGAGAGAAAAAGCCATCTTTTAACAGAACTATGAGAGTAGGGTAACCGAGAGAAAAAGCCATCTTTTAACAGAACTATGAGAGTAGGGTAACCGAGAGAGAAAGCCATCTTTTAACAGAACTATGAGACTAGGCTTCCGTTTTTGTAGCAGTCTTGGGCGACTTCAATGCAAAAGTAAGTGAAGGAAATGAAGATAGAAGAAGAATCATGGGAAGAGAAGGAATCGGAGAAATAAATGAAAATGGAGAAAGACTGTGCAGTTTCTGTGAAGAAAACGTGATGACCATCGGAGGGACAATTTTCCAACATAAAAACATCCATAAGGACATAAAGGATGTTGAGCAATAGAGGGCTCACCTGGGCAAGAGCAGAAAAAAAGGCGAAGGACAGGCATTTGTGGAAAACCCTTGCAGAAGCCCCATGTGCCCTGGGCACTTAAGGTTCAGAGAGAGGGAGAGAGATGAGACTAGGGTAACTGACAGAGAAAACCATCTTTTAACAGAACTATGAGAGTAGGGTAACTGAGAGAGAAAGCCATCTTTTAACAGAACTATGAGACTAGGGTAACTGACAGAGAAAGCCATCTTTTAACAGAACTATGAGAGTAGGGTAACTGAGAGAGAAAGCCATCTTTTAACAGAACTATGAGACTAGGGTAACTGACAGAGAAAGCCATCTTTTAACAGAACTATGAGAGTAGGGTAACTGAGAGAGAAAGCCATCTTTTAACAGAACTATGAGACTAGGCTTCCGTTTTTGTAGCAGTCTTGGGCGACTTCAATGCAAAAGTAAGTGAAGGAAATGAAGATAGAAGAAGAATCATGGGAAGAGAAGGAATCGGAGAAATAAATGAAAATGGAGAAAGACTGTGCAGTTTCTGTGAAGAAAACGTGATGACCATCGGAGGGACAATTTTCCAACATAAAAACATCCATAAGGACATAAAGGATGTTGAGCAATAGAGGGCTCACCTGGGCAAGAGCAGAAAAAAAGGCGAAGGACAGGCATTTGTGGAAAACCCTTGCAGAAGCCCCATGTGCCCTGGGCACTTAAGGTTCAGAGAGAGGGAGAGAGATGAGACTAGGGTAACTGACAGAGAAAACCATCTTTTAACAGAACTATGAGAGTAGGGTAACTGAGAGAGAAAGCCATCTTTTAACAGAACTATGAGACTAGGGTAACTGACAGAGAAAGCCATCTTTTAACAGAACTATGAGAGTAGGGTAACTGAGAGAGAAAGCCATCTTTTAACAGAACTATGAGACTAGGGTAACCGAGAGAGAAAGCCATCTTTTAACAGAACTATGAGAGTAGGGTAACTGAGAGAGAAAGCCATCTTTCGACATTTAAAACAAAATCACATTTATATAGCCACATACAATGGAGTAAAACATTTCAAGCTACACACAAAACTAAACAGGACATACTCTACAATCTTACATCTTACAACTTACACCCTTCCAGTGCCGTTAAACGTCACATAGGGCTCACATAGTAGTTCCCCAAGATTTCCTGTTCTCTGTGAGTCTTTCAACTTCATCAAGGGATGTTATGTCCACTAAACTATCTTCTCTTAACAATGTCTTCTTTAGAGTTTCACGTGGTCTACTTCTTTTTCTTCGGCCCATTGTGCTCCACTTGATAGCTTATTTTGGTATTCTCTGATTGTTTCTTCTCATCACATGGCCTACATATGTCCATCTCCTTTTCCTGATCACCCATGAGACTGGTTGTTGTTTGCTTATCTGTCTTATCTCTGCATTGTTCTTGAATTAGTTCCACTTTATACCGAGTTTTTCCCTGAGCATTTGTTTTCGAAAGAGTTTAATTTCTTGTCTATTTCTTTAGTTCATTTCCAGCTTTCACATGCATAAATGAGGAAGGATATTACATTTGAATTAAATAGTCTTAACTTGGTTTTTGTGCTTATAACTTTTGAATTCCATATGTTCTCAAGATTCTTGAAGGTCAGTGTGTTGCTTTTTCAATTCTAACTTCCTTTCTGGTGTCATCATCCTGGTCTGTGTAGCTGCCGAGATATGCAGATTCGTTTACTTCTTCAACAGCTGTTCCTTCTATGTGTATTTGTTCTTAGTCGTTAATGAGAAGTTTCATTATTTTTGTTTTATTCTTCTTAATTTCAAGTCCTATTTTACCAGCCATTGAAGACGGGGTATCTGTTTTTACTTGCACTGATTTCACATTGTCACTGATAATAATTAATTATAATTATTAATATGCGTAAATTAAGTTTAGCTATAGTCTACCTTACAGTTAGTGTTTTTAGCTAAAGTTTATCATACATTGAGTGTTGTTTAGATAAAGTTTACCATATAGTGATTGTTGTTTAGCTAAAGTTTACCATAATGTGAGTGTTGTTTACCTAAATTTTACTATGCAGTGAGTGTAGTTTAGATATGGTTTACCAAGCAGTGAGTGTAGTTTAGATATAGTTTACCATACAGTGAGTGTAATTTAGATATAGTTTACCGTACAGTGAGAGTAATATAGATATAGTTTACAGATAATAATTTTCTTCATATCTGGAAGTTGAGATCTGAAGTGCTACAGTGATATGTGATATTGATACTTACACGGACAAAGTTCGTCCTATGGTTACTGTTAAAGCAGCAGATTATAATGTGATATTGATACTTACATGGACAAAGTTCGTCCTATGGTTACTGTTAAGGCAGATTATAATGTGATATTGATACTTACATGGACAAAGTTCGTCCTATGGTTGCTGTGGAAACAGATGATAAAGCTTGAATTGGGTTATTTTCTATGTTGAGCTTCCTTAGCGTCCTCAGTGCTGCCAACGATGGCGGGATGCTGGTGAGGCGAGTGTCCTCTAAGTTCAGCTCCAGCAGCATATCTTCCAGACCTACAAAAGCGTCTGGATCGAAGGAGGAGATCGGGTTGTGGCTGAGATCGATACCGCTGATCACGTAGTCCTGTATTTGATAAAACTCACATTAGAATCTTGACCAGAGTCCACAGAACCTCAAAACCTGTCCCCGAACTCTTCATCTGTACATCTTATCTGGCACCAGGTACTTTTACTTAAGAGATAAGATATTAAACAAAAGTTTAGTTTACAGAAAACCGAAGTATTAAAAGTTATTTCACTTTTTTTTTGTAAGTTAGAAAACTCAGAAAACTCCAGTTTACGAGACATGAAAGAAGAAAATAAAAGGTGAAAAGATGGCCATACTTGGAAAGAACCTCTGGCTACGGCTGTTATGATGTTGTCACTGAGGTAGAGATAGTAGAAGGCCTGACTGTTGGCTGTGGCTGGAGGTATTGAGGTTAGATGTACTCGCTCGCAGTGAATGCTGAGGTCACACTGGCATGGCAGTGACACGGGGCAGGTCACCTGAGTCTGTGACGGCGACCACATCATCAGCAACACAACAAAAAGTGACGTGCCGTGGAATGTCGCCATATTTTCAGTCCTGTCAATACAGTTTAGACTGGCCAGTTCGTTCATGTTATGTTCCTGTGTATTTATGTTTGTGATCGTTATCATAATATTCTTTAAGATACTTTTCTTAATAGCACTATCTTAGATTATTGTATCCACAATATTAAGTTACTGTATCCACAATCTTATGTTACTGTATCCACAATATTAAGTTACTGTATCCACTATCTTAAGTTACTGTATCCACAATCTTAAGTTACTGTATCCACAATCTTATGTTACTGTATCCACAATCTCAAGTTACTGTATCCACAATCTCAAGTTACTGTATCCACAATCTTATGTTACTGTATCCACTATCTTAAGTTACTGTATCCACTATCTTATGTTACTGTATCCACAATCTTAAGTTACTGTATCCACAATCTTATGTTACTGTATCCACAATCTTAAGTTACTGTAACTACACCACTATCTTATGTTAATGTATCCACAATCTTAGGTTACTGTATCCACACACTATCTTAGATTATTGTATCTACACCGCTATCTTAGGTTACTGTATCCACATCACTATCTTAGATTACTGTATCTACACCACTATCTTAGTTTATTGTATCTACACCACCATATTAGTTTACTGTATCCACAATAATATCGGTAGATTATTGTATCCATACTATAATACCACAGATTACTGTATCTACACTAATATCTTAGATTATTGTATCCACAGCACTGTTTTACATTACTGTATCTACACCAATATCTTACATTACTTTATCCAAAGCACAATCTTGGGTTAGCTTATGCCAACTTTTACATCTAAACTATGATATAATCTTGCATATAACCATTGAATGAACGTGTATCCTGTAGTTAAGATATAATATTTTCTTCACCTTATCCAGACTATCGTATCATGATAAGTCATACAAAACATAATATGCTTTTTCACCTTCAACATGTTACATATTTATAGGTGATTTTGTGTTTGGAAATGAAAATGATTGTTGTGCAAGAAAATTTGTGTGTGCATGAAATCAAGTTACGTTATTTGTCTGTGTGTGGGGGAGGTCCAGTTTAGATAATAAGAAAAGTAGAGGTCCAGTTTAGATAATAGGAAAAGTTTATCAGTGATTTTAATCACAACACAAATTCTTCATCAACATTTGCTTGTATGTGCTAACATATGATATCTTTGTTTACAAAAAAATGACTGAGGAAGATTAGAGACACTTCTAAATTGTTAAAGTTAACCCTTGTGTTAAAACTCAGCTCCTGGATGTGTATGTCTGAGAGGTAGATCTCTGCACTTAAAGGCAAACGTGAAATCTGAAATGTTCCCTGTTTATAGAAAGTATCTCGTTACCTTGTATTTGATTGTGTTCCCTGCTTTATCTTGCCTGACCTTACGCAGTTTGTTGGCGCAGTACTGAGATACGGTTTGCAAGAATTCTGCTACAACAATTGCAGATGTACTTTCTCAGGTCAAGAAACATATAGAAGGGAGGTCGTGGTCTTATAATTAACTTTCTGATTAACCGAACTTGCTAACATACAGTTGCTTATGAGAGTGTAATTTGTAATTGCCTTAAAGCGATTTCCACCTATAGGGTGCTAAATAAGGAAGACTTGGCAGATAGAAATGCTATTAATAGGGACCAGTCTTGTGACAGTAGAGGTCTCTGGCATCGAGAGCGAAGCAACCACAGCTGCAGATATCACAAGAAATGCAATCTACAACCAATAAAACGTGCATTGGATATTTAGAACCTTAATCTTTGTTGTAGCATTTCTCACTATCTTGTGGCGTGTATCAGAGACAGTTCTTGCATTTCTTCTTTCTGTTTATTTATCTTTCTCTCTTTCTCTACAAACCTGTTACACCTAACCTTGAGCTATATATTTGCCCGGTTTATTCATGACCTAAATATTTCTGTCTCTGGTGTAAGCATTTTCCTGGGGTTTAAAAAAAAAATAGTCCTCTCACATCACCAGGTCGCTGTTTTAAGTCGATGTTAACATTTCAGATAACCAGGTCATTGTTTTAAGTCGATGTTAACATTTCAGATAATCTGGTCATTGTTTTAAGTCGATGTTAACATTTTAGATAATCAGGTCACTGCTTTAAATTGACGGTAGTATTTCACATCATAATCAGTTAATGGATATGTGATCTGCATAAACTTAACTGGACACAACAGGCTCTTAAATGTACCCAATATTTCAGATTTGTAAAAAAACAGAGACGAAATAAAACGTATATTCTTTTCGGTGAAACTTCAATAGGAACAATATTTACATGCAATACACACGCTTGTCGATATATCTTCGTCACATTTCTCCAGATATTTAGATACATCTGACCCACGTTACTTCAGGTATTCAGATATATCTGTGTCACTTTTCTCCAGGTATTTAGATGCATCTGACCCACATTTCCCCAGGTATTCAGATACATCTGCACCACATTACTTCAGTTATTCAGATATATCTGCGCAACATTACTCCATATATTTTGATATATCTGCGTCATTTTTCTCCAGGTATTCAGATACGTCTGATTCAATTACTTAGGTATTCAGATAGATCTGCGCACCATTACTCCAGATATTTACATACATCTACGCCACCTTTCTCCGGTTATTCATCTGCACCACATTTCTGCAGGTATTGAGATACATCTGCGCCACATTTCTGCAGGTATTGAGATACATCTGCGCCACATTACTCCAGATAGTTAGATATATCTGTGCCACATTACTCCACGTAGTCAGGAAAGATTGCCGTAATTGTAAAGAAATATTCATCTTTTCGTCTGTAGACCCATACTATTGTCTGTAGACCCATCTTTTCGTCTTTAGATCCATACTTTTGTCTGTAGATCAATCGTTTCCACTTTAGACCCATACTTTTGTCTGTAGACCCATCTTTTCGTCTGTAGACCCATACTTTTGTCTGTAGACCCATGCATTTTTTTCTGTAAACCCATACTTATGTGAAAAATCTGAAAGTCCACTTCAGGCGGTGGTAATTTTGAATATCCGAACTGATATTATCATCTAGACCATGTTAACAAACAGACTGTGACTACATCAAATCTAACCCTTTATTTCTGTCAACATGAAAGTAATAATCCTCATTAAATAATCTGGAAATTAATTTCTCTGAGTTGGTATCCCATGTTTACCATTTATCCTCGTAGTCAGAGATACCAAACTTGAAAAGAAACAAAAGTGAAGAAAGTTTAAATTTTTGTACAAGTCAATCTTTATTTTATTCACATCTGTAGGACATTCAATATAGCACCCATTAACTGACAAAAATATCTTGTAGATTGTTAAAATTGTGTACTGGAAAATCTTGACAGAACAAATAATCAAGGTTAACAAATATGATGGCGGTATAAGATCTATAAAAGATGGCAGAACTGCTGCTTGTGAAGATATTACTGATGCTCATTTAAAACTTTCGCCAGATTTACTACAAGGAATCAGTGTACATTTTTTGTAATATATACACAATGTTACACACACACACACACACATATATTTATTTGTAACAGATGTATCTGATGTATGTACGATCATGGAGGATACGAGAAATTATGGTCTAAGTTAAAATGGAGACAAAAAGATTACACAGTTCGTAGTTATTCATGGCCGTGGAGTTTTTTTTTTTACAAATATTTGTCGTTTAATTCTGGTTTTAGTGGTAGGAAAAAATGAGTAAAATGATACAAAATAGTGAGCATGAGTGCAGTAAAGTGATAGAACAAAATGTTTACTAGCATAGTAAAGTGACACAACAAAATGTGTACTAGCACAGTAAAACGACAGAACACAATGTGTGCGAGCACAGTAAAGTGACAGAACACAATGTGTGCGAGCACAGTAAAGTGACAGAACACAATGCGTGCGAGCACAGTAAAGTGACAGAATACAATGTGTGTGAGCACAGTAAAGTGACAGAACACAATCTGTGCGAGCACAGTAAAGTGACAGAATACAATGTGTGTGAGCACAGTAAAGTGACAGAATACAATCTGTGCGAGCATAGTAAAGTGACAGAATACAATCTATGCGAGCACAGTAAAGTGACAGAACACAATGTGTGCGAGCATAGTAACGACGGTATGGAGATGGAGAGAAGAAGAAATACTTTGTACACCTGAGATTATTTGATATTTTGTGCTTTTATCATGATCAAGCTGTTCATCCTGAAATGCACATCTGTTGTCTGTTAACCTACATAATTCTCTGTTGTCTTTTAACCTACATAATTCTCTGTTGTCTTTTAACCTACATAATTCCCTGTTTTCTGCTAACCTACATACTTCCCTGTTTTCTGTTAACTTACATAATTCGCTGTTGTCTGTTAACTTACATAATTCCTTGTTGTCTGTTAACATATATAATTCCCTGTTGTCTGTTAACCTATATAATTCCCTTTTGTCTGTTAACTTACGTAATTCTCTGTTGTCTGTTAACCTACATGATTCCTTGTTGTCTGTTAACATATATAGTTCCCTGTTGTCTGTTAAACAACAGAATTCCCTGTTGTCTATTAACCTACATAACTCCCTGATGTCTGTTAAACTACATAATTCTCTGTTGTCTGCTAAACAACAGAATTCACTGTTGTCTGTTAACCTACATAACTCCCTGATGTTTGTTAAACGACATAATTCCCTGTTGTCTGTTCACCTACATAATTCCATGTTGTCTGTTAACCTACATGATTCCTTGTTGTCTGTTAACATATATAGTTCCCTGTTGTCTGTTAAACAACAGAATTCCTTGTTGTCTGTTAACCTACATAACTCCCTGATGTCTGTTAAACTACATAATTCTCTGTTGTCTGCTAAACAACAGAATTCACTGTTGTCTGTTAACCTACATAACTCCCTGATGTTTGTTAAACTACATAATTCCCTGTTATCTGTTAACCGACATAATTCCCTGTTGTCTGTTAACCTACTCATTGCATGTTAGTGCATCTGTCATTAGCTAGTATTCCACCCATTCTGATAAACATGTTAATTTGTTTTGAATAATGAAACCATGTTAGGCTGGCAACACTCTGTGAGCAAAACGAGTTATGTTAGTGTTGGCAACGCTTCATGTGAACGTTTTATGCCAAGTTCAAGGACATCCATCACAGACATACAGGGAGTAATTTAATCAAATGTCAAGTCTGCAAAATATGACAGATCTGGTTGTCAGGCCAGCACACGTGAATACAAAGATTTTTCAAAGTAAATAACTTCAATGCCAAAAATAACAGTTCACTTATAATTACTGCATTATTTGTTACTTTACATGAGCATGGAGATTTCTACATTGCGTCTTTTTTTTCATATCAGCTTGAAAACCTGACAATCAGACAGAGCCGAAACTTGAAGGGTAAATGGTTCAAATCGCCTTCATTGTTCTCTCAAAAATGAGAGTAAATTTCGGATGAGAAAAAAGTCTCAGCATAAAATCTTGAATAAAATTCTCATGGTCTCGTGTTGTGATGGTCTGATGGTTCCATGGTTTTATGTTGTGATGATCTCATGTTGTGATGGTCTGATGTTGTGATGGTCTGATGTTGTGATGGTCCGATGATCTCGTGTTGTGATGGTCTGATGGTTCCATGGTCTTATGTTGTGATGGTCTCATGTCGTAATGGTCTCATGTTGTAATGCTCCGATGATTTCATGTTGCTATGGACTGATGATCTCATGTTGTGATGGTCTGATGATCTCATGTTGTGATGGTCTGATGATCTTATGTTGTGGCGGTCTGGTGATCTCGTGTTGTGATGCTCCGATGATCTCATATTGTGATGGTCTGATGATCTCGTATTGTGATGTTCCGATGATCTCGTGTTGTGATGTTCCGATGATCTCATGTTGTGATGGTCTGATGATCCCATGTTGTGATGCTCCGATGATCTCATGTTGTGATGGTCTGATGATCTCGTGTTGTGATGCTCCGATGATCTCATGTTGTGATGGTCTGATGATCTCGTGTTGTGATGCTCCGATGATCTCATGTGATGATCTGATGGTTGATTATTTTGTGGTGTCTGCAAGATTAGAATTATAGGTGTTAAGTCAGAAAATGCAAAAAGAAATATTTTAGGGAAAGAGAACAGAGCGAAGAAAAGAAACTAGAAGATAACAGATGAAAGAAACAGACGATAACAGAAGAAAGAAACAGATGATAACAGATGAAAGAAACAGACGATAACAGATGAAAACAGAACAGAAGACAGAAGAAAGAAAAAGAAAACAGAAGAAGGGGATATAAAATAAAAGAAAACAGGAGAGATATAAAACGAAACAAATAGGAAAATAACATAAAACGAAAGTAAACAGAGGAGGAGAGATATAAAGCGAAAGAAAGCAAAAGATAATAGATAAAATAAAAGATTTCAGAGAAAAAGAAAGAAAATAAAAGATAACAGATAAAACAAAAGGAAATAGAAGATAAAAGATATGGGAAAACAAAAGATAACACAAAAAACGAAAGAAAACAGAGGATAACAGGCAGGAGAAAAACAAAAGATAATAAGATAAAACGAAGGGAAACAGAAGATAACAGATAAGAGAAAACAAAAGATAACAGATACAACGAAGGGAAACAACTAAAAAAATAAGACGACAGAAAAAGAAAAAAAAATTCAGCATTATCTTGATAAGCTCATATCCTGAAACTGTTGCCATGTGACATAAATATTCATGTTTTCAAACTACGTGGTAGATAACTTGTGTAAGATATGTGCTAGTACATAAATATGTGGTTTTATCTGACCTTTATTCGTCTTTATTCCTGTAACATTTCTATTCATTCATTCATTCATTTGCATGTCCCTTGCGGAACTTTGCCTCCCTAACAGCACTCCTGTAGGCCTCTCAGTTGTGAGCAAGATGGCCTGCTGCTGCTGCATCCATTTGCAGATTGTCAACTATTTCTTGCAGCCATCTTCGTTTTGGTCTTCCTCTCTTTCTTTTTCCCATTATGTATCCTTCCAATACGGTTTTCTCTAAATTATCATGACGTTTAATGTGTCCAAAATATTTAAGTTTTCTCTGTTTAATCCTCTTTACTAGCCAGCCTTCTTCAATATTAAGCTCTTGTAGTATAGATATATTTGTTCTTTTTTGTGTCCACAATATTTGGAGAACTCTTCTGTAGCATTTACATTCAAAGGCATTTTTGTGTTTCTCAGCTGTTTTGTTAAGTGTCCAGGTCTCACAGGTATATGTTGCGATGGGAAAGATGTATGCCCTTAAACATCTTATTTTTGTGGTTCTGTCTGCTCCTCTCCACAGATTCTTTATTTGTTTTACTTTCTGAAGAGTGATAGATGTCCTCTTTTTAATTTCCCTCATTGTATCTCCATTATTAGTTAGTAGCGATCCAAGATATTCACAACTCTCCACTTCTTCCAGTATTTCCTCATTGATACATATTTCAGCTGCCTTGTTTGTTTTGTCAGTTGTCATCAGTTTAGTTTTCTTTGCATTAACATAGAGGTTTTGCTCTTCGCTGTTCTTACGGACTGACATAATTAGTTTTTCCATTCCTTTTTGTGTTGTGGACAGTAATACTGTGTCATCAGCATATCTAATCTCTGGTATTTCATAACCTCCAATTGTTATGGCATCGTAATATTCCTTGTCTACATCTTCTCTAACATTCCTCATTATATTTTCAGTATACAAGTTAAATAAGCAGGGTGACAATATGCACCCCTGACGGACCCCCTGTTTTATGTCAAACCAAGTTGTTGTTTCACCATTT
The DNA here is from genome assembly GCA_009760885.1 of Achatina immaculata. Taxonomy (NCBI): domain Eukaryota; kingdom Metazoa; phylum Mollusca; class Gastropoda; order Stylommatophora; family Achatinidae; genus Lissachatina; species Lissachatina immaculata. Next base: position 69,169,927 of record CM019691.1, on the reverse strand, counting down.
ATTCTTACTGCTGCTTGTTGGTCTATTTACAGCAGTGATGTTAATTGTATCAAATGTGTTGGAAATCCCATTTTTATGATATTGATATTATCTGGGCCATTGGCTGGTCTCGCCGTCATCATTTTTGTTTATGCGTGCACTATAATTCAATATTTTTGTTTTTGCTACAGATCTTTCTGATGTTTTCATGCATCTTTCTTTTTGTTTTCTTACGCCAAAGTTCTTCTAATCATCTTTCTTCTTGTTGTCTGTTTTCTTACGTCAAAATTATTCTAACCATCTTTCTTTTATTTTCCTACAATTCTTGTCTTTTTCATTGCTTATTTTTGTTGTAACTTGACAAGTATTTGCTATCCTGTTCCATTCTGATGTTTTTTGCAGGGATTTTCATCTAACAGTTTCTACTAATTCTGCTTCCATACATGAACTGTTCCTGCGGGCCACATTACAGCTAATTTACCTTACACATCAAACATACGCCTTTTCTCTGTGCGCGCGCGGATGTGTGTGAGTGTTTGTGTCTGAGTGTGCGTATTTTCTTTGTCACATGTGTCTTGTACTTCACAATATTTTACGACTGTCAGGTCCAGAATAACTTATGATTGGCAGATCCAGAACAACTTATGATTGGCAGGTCCAGAACAACTTATGATTGACAGATCCAGAACAATTTTTGATTGACAGGTCCAGAACACATTATGACTGACATTTTCATAAAGATGGCATCAGCAACAAAGATCAACATCCGCTCGCTCTCTGTACAGAAACATCACAGATAGAAAACGTTAGCGAGCACAAAACACTAGGTCTTATTATTGACCAACATCTGACCTGGAACTCTCATGTGCAATGTCTAACAAAACTCATCGCACAAAAAGTATACCAATTAGCTAAAATTAAGCACTTCATAGATCAAGACACTAGGAAGACATACTACATAGCTCATATACAAACACATTTAGACTACTGCTCAACAGTTTGGGATGGTTGCTCAGTGTCAAATACAAAAAGGCTTTGCTCTCTCCAAAAGCGAGCAGTAAAGCTTATTAGTGACAAAGATCAAGCACAATCAACTAATCATCACAAACGTATCAAAATACTACCTCTTAAGAACAGATTCCTCTTCAACAAGGCCAAGTTAGTACATCAAATTCTTTCACGGCATGCCCCGCCTTATCTATGGAACCTGTTTAAATTTAACCCAAAGTGCAGCCAACGCTTGAACAATATATGTCTTCCAAAACCTAGACTTGATCTTTACAAGAAAAGCTTTAGTTATTCTGCTGCTCATCTTTGGAATACCCTCCCATCCTATATAAAAAATATAAATTATACTCCTTCCTACAACTACAAGCTTTCCCAATATCTATTTGATGTCGACTACATGCCTCCATGAATTATAAAACTTAAAAGTTATCTTAAGCTGCTCTTACAGACACCGAATACAATTAATTGTTTTCTGAATAGTCCCGAAAATTTTGTTTAGTAGATATTCATTTATATATGTATGTAGTTACTTCTGTACTGAGTGAATGTGTAAGAGCGAAACGTAAATGTTATATTTTATTTTATGTCTCTCAGCTTCAATGTTGTTATGTTTGTTATATGAACAGCATATTTGTAGAATGTCTGGAATAGAGTGAAAGATGTATGATAAAGGGCAGAATGTCAGACGGGCCTGCGTGCCCAATTCTTAACCCTTTTGAAATAAAGATCAATCAATCAATCAATCAATCTCTCTCTCTCTCACTCACTCACTCACTCACTCACTCACACACACACACACACACACATACACACACAAAACACTTACTAAGCCCAGCCTGATCATTTTCTTGAAAATCAAAACATCTCCATTTTTTTCTCACTTCCCAGCAAGTTCACATTTTGTCTGGCCGTAAACACAGTTTGCCTGTATGTTGTAAGACTCCTAGTTTACTGTCAGTTTCCAACATTGACAGCTGTTTCTCAGTTGTCACATGTTATATTTTGTTAACCTTCTCTAGTATGTTAACATTTACCAGGATAAAGCTGAAAAATCGTCAGCAGAGTTTCATCTAAGCTGTTAAAAATCTCTAGAAGATATTTTGTTCATCTCCCACATTCTCATCAACTTGGATGTGAAATACCACATTCTCATCAGCTTGGATTTGAAATATCACATTCTCATCAGCTTGGATGTGAAATACCACATTCTCATCAGCTTGGATGTGAAATACCACATTCTCATCAGCTTGGGTGTGAAATACTACATTAACATCAGCTTGAGTGTGAAGTACTACATCAACATCAGCTTGGATGTGAAGTACTACATTAACATCAGCTTGGGTGTGAAGTGGTTGGTAAAACGTTGGCTGTTGGAAGTTTGTCATGTCCTTGACCTTGCTGATAGCGACCCAGTGTGTGTAACATTTGCCGAATACTGACGAAAACAACCAAAAATGAAAAAGATGACAACTGGTTTAAGTCAGATGACATTTGTGTCACTATTTCATTCAACATGTTATCGTTCCAGTGTGCTTTGATGAATTAAATGAAAATTAGAGAATACGAACTAGGATTTCTGAAATAAAAAGGCGATTAATAGTGGAAAATGGTAGCACCAAGTGAAGTTAGATCAGGAAGCATAAAACGCCACAGTTGCTAAGCAACAAGCCAATGATGTCGCATGGCAAAATGGCGACAACGTCCCAAACACGCAAAAAAAAGCGTTTCGTCATCGGATTCTTGGCCACCAAAGATCAGAGCCCCTTAGACATGCAAGGTGAGGTATCTCCTGTTAGACATACAAGGTGAGGTACCTCCCCTTAGATATACAAGGTGAGGCATCTCCCCTTAGACAGAGAGAGTGAGGTATCTCACCATAGACATACAAGGTGAGGCATGTCCCCTTAGACAGAGAGAGTGACATATCTCCCCACTGACATACAAATTGAGTTATCTCCCCATAGACATACAAGGTGAGGCATGTCTCCTTAGACAGAGAGAGTGAGGTATCTCCCCACTGACATACAAGGTGAGGTATCTCCCCATAGATATACAAGGTGAAGTATCTGCGATGTACGGCCTGAGTGCATGTGAAAGACTCAAGTCTACAACTGGGCTAGGAAATTCTAGACAGACATATCCAACTTATAGGACACTGATTGTCCTGGGCAGGTAGGCACAGGCTACGGGGCACCGGCGACTGAGAAGTCTTACTGGACTTGAGGCGGTGGTTCGCAGGTGATGGCGCACATGCGCTGCAAAGCAGGGAACTGTACTGAAACATTAACATGTATAAGCTGTGAAAAAAAGGAGGAACAGCTTTGTTACTTAACGAGCAGACAGTTGTGACGTTTCGATGTGAGCCTTAATCATACAAAAACACACAGCACAAAGAAACAGACAAAATTCCAGTTTGCATGCCATTAAGGTATATGTTAGGCCCGCGTTTTCCATGACCTTCGGCACATGAAAGTCTGATGTGGTCATTATCACACCTGACAAAGAAATAGAGGGAGGAGATAAAGCCACAACTGTGTACTTGTTAAGTTATAAAGCTGATGTATTTATCTCCTCTCTCTATTTCTTCATGTATGTTTTTGTATGATTAAGGTTCACACCGAAACCTCACAACTGTGTCCTCGTTTAAGTACTAAAGCTGTTCCTACTTTTCCCCCATAGTTTATACATTTTGTTATCACAGCTTTACTGCCGTGGCTCCGTGTATAGTTATATACTCATACACTAATTATTGTTATACTGAAATATTATGGTGTTATTTTTCGTGTACGAGATAAAAGTTTCCTGTAACAAGTTTTATATAACGCATCCTTGTATCATTATTTAACTGTGTTGAACTTTCCTGCCTGGAAAGTGGTATGGTTTATTTCTTGACTTCAGCTTTCTGCCAGTTGACTTCTCATCTTTTCCGTTGGTGTTTTTGTATTTGCTCGCCAGTTTGTTTGTGAAAGGTTATCTGCAACATCCAGGAGGCAGAAAGTGGCCAGGGCAGTGACAACGTCAGCGCCACGTGCTGTTCGCTACAACAGCTGAGCTCCCACCTCTAAACTGTGAGACGAGGCTAGCTTGTGAAAGACACGGCGCATCCATGAGCAGAACATTACAGCTAGCATTTCATGAAATTAGGCTCTTCAGTTTTATGTTGTTCAGTGGCTGGCTGTTTGTGGAGGAACGGAGTTGCCAAGAAGATGTTCAAGGTGTACCTTGTGAGACGAACTATTAAACCTAAGTTTGACCTAGCCAAAAAAAAAAAAAAATCAGTTATAAGTAGGAATGGAGATCTCCTACACAACAAAACCAGCCGAGAGATAACTCGTGTCAAGAGAAGACAACTTTTAATCAGGTCTCTCATATAAGCAAACAAATTACGGGTTACCTCCACTTGAAACTTAAAACATGTCACTATTTGCCAGGTATTCGAATGTTGACCATACAAAACCGTGCTAAATCACTTTACTGCTCCAAAGTTTTCTTTCTTTCTCGTTTGAAAAAACAAACATATTCCGGAAACGTGAAACTATCTCTGTGTAGAACAAAAACAAAACACAATGTTTATTAGGTGTTATTGTTGTTCAGGTGGGGCTAAGACACGTGTAGGAGACCAGGTGAGTGTGTGTCTCAGACTGGGTGCCTGAGGAGACCAGGTGAGTGTGTGTCTCAGACTGGGTGCCTGAGGAGACCAGGTGAGTGTGTGTCTCAGACTGGGTGCCTGAGGAGACCAGGTGAATGTGTGTCTCAGACTGGGTGCCTGAGGAGACCAGGTGAGTGTGTGTCTCAGACTGGGTGCCTGAGGAGACCAGGTGAATGTGTGTCTCAGACTGGGTGCCTGAGGAGACCAGGTGAATGTGTGTCTCAGACTGGGTGCCTGAGGAGACCAGGTGAATGTGTGTCTCAGACTGGGTGCCTGAGGAGACCAGGTGAATGTGTGTCTCAGACTGGGTGCCTGAGGAGACCAGGTGAATGTGTGTCTCAGACTGGGTGCCTACTGAAGACTGAATTTAAGTGGCGGAATTTCTGTGTCATGATCTCGTTTCATGACCAGGTGCCAGGACTGATTTTAGCCGCATTAAAGACTCGAGTGTTTAAGTTGTGATGTGGCTAAGTGGATTATGCGCTGCCCTCACGGATAAGCTGTTGCTCGCCCCGCCGAAGTCCGTGGCTCGAGTCTCAGATAATTTTTCTTTCTCTCACGTCTAAAGTACTTTGTCTACTATTTTGTCTTTCTGTCACGTCTAAAGTACTTTGTCTACTATTTCTTCTTTCTCTCACATCTAAAGTACTTTGTCTACTATTTCTTCTTTCTCTCACGTCTCTAAAGTACTTTGTCTACTATTTCTTCTTTCTCTCACGTCTAAAGTACTTTGTCTACTATTTCTTCTTTCTCTCACATCTAAAGTACTTTGTCTACTATTTCTTCTTTCTCTCACATCTAAAGTACTTTGTCTACTATTTCTTCTTTCTCTCACGTCTCTAAAGTACTTTGTCTACTATTTCTTCTTTCTCTCACGTCTAAAGTACTTTGTCTACTATTTCTTCTTTCTCTCACGTCTAAAGTACTTTGTCTACTATTTCTTCTTTCTCTCACGTCTAAAGTACTTTGTCTACTATTTCTTCTTTCTCTCACGTCTAAAGTACTTTGTCTACTATTTCTTCTTTCTCTCACGTCTAAAGTACTTTCCTTATCATTTTTCTTTCTCTTATATCTAAAGTACTTTGCATACAAGTTTTCTTTCTTTCACATCTAAAGTACTTTGTCTACTATTTTTCTTTCTCTCATATCTGAAGCATTTTGTCTAGTATTTTTCTTCTCTCATATCTAAAATACTTTGTCTACTATTTTTTTCCTTTCTCTGACGTCTAAAGTATTTTGCCTACTATTTCTCACAACATTGTGCTAAATCACTTTACTGTGCGGAAACCTCGTTGCTTCATGTTTGATTTTTTAAAAAATGTACATGAGTTACAAAAAACAGTGAAATTTATCCAAGAGACAGGACTGCAGGTATAGACAGACAATGCGAACGAAGAAGAAGAAGAAGAAGAAGAAGAAAAAAAATGTAATACAGGTCAGAAGTGGCGAAGAATTTCTCTGGTAAACTGCTTTGTTTATCTTGGTTACGCCATATCCGGAGGTTGGAGACAAAAAGTGTCAATAAATTTGATGAGTGGTTTTCGGTTTCAGTTCAAGAACATTAGTTCGAGGAGAGTGCCCAAATCGTGCTGACCTGAGGCGTGCGGGAGACATGACCAGATGACACAAGCTTGAGACAAAAGCCTTAGGGTTCCTATCAGGATCTGGAGAGGACTGCAGGCTTTGCCATGTCGATGGTGATCAGAATTTGATGTGACCAAAAACCTCAAAACCAGAAGAAGAAGAAGAAGAAGAAGATTGACTGATTGATCTTTATTTCCAAAGGGTTAAGAACTGGGCACGCAGGCCTGTCCGACATTCTGCCCTTTATCACACAACTTTCACTCTTTTCCAGACGTTCTAGAAGAAGAAGAAGTTCAGTGGGGACAAGATTATTTCAATGAGAACAATATTAGCTGAGGCCAGATACAGTTCACACAGTTCAGAAAGAGAGAATGACAAAAGTGATATGACCCTGGTCTGAAAGAAGTGAAGCAAAAAACACGTCCGTCACTTTGAATGACACATGTCAGTATGCTGAAAAGTCTTTGATGTTGTTTGATCATGAAATCAACTCACCACATCAGAAATACTCGGACAGGTCACTGTGATCTCATGCACCGACAAGAACTGGTGGTCAGTTTGTGTGGCAGGCGATGAGAAGATGATAGTCCGAGAGCTGAAAGTTAACAGAAACTTGATGCTCCAAACAAATTTAACTGTGAAGATAACGTTCTTTCGTTCAAACACTCACTGGTTGCTAGCAAGGTCATGATGATCAGCTTGGAAAGTTTTATTACAACTGGGCCTGACAAGCGCCCGTGTACATTACTCAACACAGCAGGCTGTAGGTTAATCTCTTACTTGTATATAACCATGCAAATCAAAGTAGTAAAATAGTGACCTGCGTGTTGACACTAAGCCGACGATCTGTCTGAGAGTTGTGACTTCGTACCGACACTAAGTCGATGATCTGGCTGAGAGAAGTGACTACGTACCGACACTAAGTCCACGATCTGTCTGAGAGAAGTGACTACGTACCGATACTAAGTCGACGATCTGGCTGAGAGCTGTGACTACGTACCGACACTAAGTCGACGATCTGGCTGAGAGCTGTGACTACGTACCAACACTAAGTCGACGATCTGTCTACTATTTCTTCTTTCTCTCACGTCTAAAGTACTTTGTCTACTATTTCTTCTTTCTCTCACTTCTAAAGTACTTTGTCTACTATTTCTTCTTTCTCTCACGTCTAAAGTACTTTCCTTATCATTTTTCTTTCTCTTATATCTAAAGTACTTTGCATACAAGTTTTCTTTCTTTCACATCTAAAGTACTTTGTCTACTATTTTTCTTTCTCTCATATCTGAAGCATTTTGTCTAGTATTTTTCTTCTCTCATATCTAAAATACTTTGTCTACTATTTTTTTTTCCTTTCTCTGACGTCTAAAGTATTTTGCCTACTATTTCTCACAACATTGTGCTAAATCACTTTACTGTGCGGAAACCTCGTTGCTTCATGTTTGATTTTTAAAAAAATGTACATGAGTTACAAAAAACAGTGAAATTTATCCAAGAGTCAGGACTGCAGGTATAGACAGACAATGCGAACGAAGAAGAAGAAGAAGAAAAAAAATGTAATACAGGTCAGAAGTGGCGAAGAATTTCTCTGGTAAACTGCTTTGTTTATCTTGGTTACGCCATATCCGGAGGTTGGAGACAAAAAGTGTCAATAAATTTGATGGGTGGTTTTCGGTTTCAGTTCAAGAACATTAGTTCGAGGAGAGTGCCCAAATCGTGCTGACCTGAGGCGTGCGGGAGACATGACCAGATGACACAAGCTTGAGACAAAAGCCTTAGGGTTCCTATCAGGATCTGGAGAGGACTGCAGGCTTTGCCATGTCGATGGTGATCAGAATTTGATGTGACCAAAAACCTCAAAACCAGAAGAAGAAGAAGAAGATTGACTGATTGATCTTTATTTCCAAAGGGTTAAGAACTGGGCACGCAGGCCTGTCCGACATTCTGCCCTTTATCACACAACTTTCACTCTTTTCCAGACGTTCTAGAAGAAGAAGAAGTTCAGTGGGGACAAGATTATTTCAATGAGAACAATATTAGCTGAGGCCAGATACAGTTCACACAGTTCAGAAAGAGAGAATGACAAAAGTGATATGACCCTGGTCTGAAAGAAGTGAAGCAAAAAACATGTCCGTCACTTTGAATGACACATGTCAGTATGCTGAAAAGTCTTTGATGTTGTTTGATCATGAAATCAACTCACCACATCAGAAATACTCGGACAGGTCACTGTGATCTCATGCACCGACAAGAACTGGTGGTCAGTTTGTGCGGCAGGCGATGAGAAGATGATAGTCCGAGAGCTGAAAGTTAACAGAAACTTGATGCTCCAAACAAATTTAACTGTGAAGATAACGTTCTTTCGTTCAAACACTCACTGGTTGCTAGCAAGGCCATGATGATCAGCTTGGAAAGTTTTATTACAACTCGGCCTGACAAGCGCCCGTGTACATTACTCAACACAGCAGGCTGTAGGTTAATCTCTTACTTGTATATAACCATGCAAATCAAAGTAGTAAAATAGTGACCTGCGTGTTGACACTAAGCCGACGATCTGTCTGAGAGTTGTGACTTCGTACCGACACTAAGTCGACGATCTGGCTGAGAGAAGTGACTACGTACCGATACTAAGTCGACGATCTGTCTGAGAGAAGTGACTACGTACCGATACTAAGTCGACGATCTGGCTGAGAGTTGTGACTACGTACCGACACTAAGTCGACGATCTGGCTGAGAGCTGTGACTACGTACCAACACTAAGTCGATGATCTGGCTGAGAGAAGTGACTACGTACCAACACTAAGTGGATGATCTGGCTGAGAGAAGTGACTACAGATGTGTTCAACGACCTTCTCCTGATCTGTCTGAGAGAAGTGACTACAGATGTGTTCAACGACCTTCTCCTGAGCTGTCTGAGAGAAGTGACTACAGATGTGTTCAACGACCTTCTCCTGAGCTGTCTGAGAGAAGTGACTACAGATGTGTTCAACGACCTTCTCCTGAGCTGTCTGAGAGAAGTGACTACAGATGTGTTCAACGACCTTCTCCTGAGCTGTCTGAGAGAAGTGACTACAGATGTGTTCAACGACCTTCTCCTGAGCTGTCTGAGAGAAGTGACTACAGATGTGTTCAACGACCTTCTCCTGAGCTGGCTGAGAGAAGTGACTACAGATGTGTTCAACGACCTTCTCCTGAGCTGGCTGAGAGAAGTGACTACAGATGTGTTCAACGACCTTCTCCTGAGCTGTCTGAGAGAAGTGACTACAGATGTGCTCAACGACCTTCTCCTGAGCTGGCTGAGAGAAGTGACTACAGATGTGTTCAACGACCTTCTCCTGAGCTGTCTGAGAGAAGTGACTACAGATGTGTTCAACGACCTTCTCCTGAGCTGTCTGAGAGAAGTGACTACAGATGTGCTCAACGACCTTCTCCTGAGCTGGCTCAGCTACCAACTTCTTGCCGCTCATACTCACCCCTGACTCTGATCACTTTGACCTGCCCAGGTACTTCTGGTCTGGTGAGCTGACCTCATAGTCAACAATTGTCACATATTTGTTGTTTATCATTGTGACCTTTAACTAGAGATAGACATCAAAGAGATAGACATGTTTTCTACCCCGAAACCTCTTTCAGACTGAGCGGAAAGTTACATCATTAGTTCAGATAGAAAGAACATGACATCATTAGTTCAGATAGAAAGAACATGACATCATTAGTTCAGATAGAAAGAACATGACATCATTAGTTCAGATAGAAAGAACATGACATCATTAGTTCAGATAGAAAGAACATGACATCATTAGTTCAGGTAGAAAGAACATGACATCATTAGTTCAGATAGAAAGAACATGACATAATTAGTTCAGACATAAAGAATATGACATCATTAGTTCGGACATAAAGAACATGACAGTATTAGTTCAGACAGAAAGAACATGACAGTATTAGTTCAGACAGAAAGAACATGACAGTAATTGTTCAGACAGAAAGAACATAACAGTATTAGTTCAGACAGAAAGAACTTGACACTATTAGTTTAGACAGAAAGAACATGACAGCATTAGTTTAGACAGAAAGAACATGACAGTATTAGTTCAAACAGAAAGAACATGACAGTATTAGTTCAAACAGAAAGAACATGACAGTATTAGTTCAAACAGAAAGAACATGACAGTATTAGTTCAGACAGAAAGAACATGACATCATTAGTTCAGACAGAAAGAACATGACAGTATTAGTTCAGACAGAAAGAACATGACACTTCAGACAGAAGGAACATGACACTATTAGTTCAGATATAAAGTGTAGTTTACTCTCATACAGAAAAAAATCTCAAATTTGTTATCTTAACGGGTCGCCCCACAAGTCAGTTACATACAATAACCACGGCACACACGATGTATACACAAGTTAGTGCACACACAATAATCATGACACACACGATGTACACACAAGTTGTTGTACACATAATAACCACGACATACGATCTACACATAAGTCAAGTTTACACACAGTAACAATGACACACACGATCTACTCACAGGTCGTTGTACACACAACATTCATCACACACACACACACACGCACGCACGCACACACACACACAAGCACACACATGAAATCTGCTGTTGTAAATGATAACTTTGTATTTAAACTTGAGCAGACCCTAGTTTGGAGGCCGGCAGTTCTTAGTTTAGCTAGCTTTGAACCTTTCTATCTTTTGTCTTTTGTTACATTAAGCTTTTCACATCATATTCTGTTCCATAAAACAATAATTAGTGTATAAGTATACAACTATACACGAAGCACTGCAGTAAAGCTGTGATACCAGAATGTATAAAATAGGGAAAAAGTAGGAGCAGCTTTATTACTTAACGATTACAAAGTTGTGACGTTTCGGCGTGAGCCTTAATCATACAAAAACATACAGGACGAAGAAATAGAGAGAGGAGATAAAGTATAGATTCACATGAATACTATTTAAAAAAATTTTTTTTAAAAAGAGTACTTAGCTGTAAATTGTAAGGTGTGATTTGTCCGGCCGTGTGTGTCAGGAATGGATCTAGTGGGACGTGGAGACTGTTTAAATAGAGACCTGTGACATGTGGTCGGTGGGTTGTAACTGGGGGTGGTGGATGGGGAACCGGGGAGGGGAGAGAGAGTGACGCAATACCGACCTAGCTAGGAGAAATTGAAACAGATGATTGGGAAAGAGGGGTTGCAGAGAAGAAGGTTGCAGAGAAAATAGCAGGGTTGCAGAGTGATGCTGTGAAGAAGTTTGAAAAGTAAGAAGGGGTGGATTTAGTGGAGAGGTACTATAATGATTGAAGAAGATGATGTTACGTGTAACTAAACAGTGAGTTTAACTCATGTGGTTCCAGCGCCCCATAATTTTGAATGCAGCGGTTCTCAAGTGCCAGGCGGCTTGTGTCATCTGCGTGACATTGTTTAATGGCTGTTACCAGAAAATCAGATTTGCCTCTGTGGTTGGGGCCATTATGGGACGCTGTAACCACATGGGTTAAACTCGCTGTTTAGTTACACGTAACATCATCTTCTTCAATCATTATAGTACCTCTCCACTAAATCCACCCCTTCTTACTTTTCAAACTTCTTCACAGCATCACTCTGCAACCCTGCTATTTTCTCTGCAACCCTTCTTCTCTGCAACCCCTCTTCCCCAATCATCTGTTTCAATTTCTCCTAGCTAGGTCGGTATTGCGTCACTCTCTCTCCCCTCCCCGGTTCCCCATCCACCACCCCCAGTTACAACCCACTGACCACATGTCACAGGTCTCTATTTAAACAGTCTCCACGTCCCACTAGATCCATTCCTGACACACACCGCCGGACAAGCCACACCTTGCAATTTACAGCTAAGTACCTTAAAAAAATTTTTTTTAAAAAATAGTATTCATGTGAATCTATACTTTATCTCCTCTCTCTATTTCTTCGTCCTGTATGTTTTTGTATGATTAAGGCTCACGCTGAAACGTCACAACTTTGTAATAGTTAAGTAATAAAACTGCTCCTACTTTTTTCCTATTTTATACATTCTCATATTCTGCTCCATGCGGCATTGTGTCTGCACTTTTAGCTTTTCTTACTTCATTCTCTTTTCTTATTTGCTTCCCGGACTTATTGGGTTTCTGTTCTTAACTGGTGTATTCTAGTCCTCTCTCTTCTCAGCCACCCCGAAGGTAGTTCAGACAGAAAGAACATGACACTTCAGACAGAAGGAACATGACACTATTAGTTCAGATATAAAGTGTAGTTTACTCTCATACAGAAAAAAATCTCAAATTTGTTATCTTAACGGGTCGCCCCACAAGTCAGTTACATACAATAACCACGGCACACACGATGTATACACAAGTTAGTGCACACACAATAATCATGACACACACGATGTACACACAAGTTGTTGTACACATAATAACCACGACATACGATCTACACATAAGTCAAGTTTACACACAGTAACAATGACACACACGATCTACTCACAGGTCGTTGTACACACAACATTCATCACACACACACACACACGCACGCACGCACACACACACACAAGCACACACATGAAATCTGCTGTTGTAAATTATAACTTTGTATTTAAACTTGAGCAGACCCTAGTTTGGAGGCCGGCAGTTCTTAGTTTAGCTAGCTTTGAACCTTTCTATCTTTTGTCTTTTGTTACATTAAGCTTTTCACATCATATTCTGTTCCATAAAACAATAATTAGTGTATAAGTATACAACTATACACGAAGCACTGCAGTAAAGCTGTGATACCAGAATGTATAAAATAGGGAAAAAGTAGGAGCAGCTTTATTACTTAACGATTACAAAGTTGTGACGTTTCGGCGTGAGCCTTAATCATACAAAAACATACAGGACGAAGAAATAGAGAGAGGAGATAAAGTATAGATTCACATGAATACTATTTAAAAAAATTTTTTTTAAAAAGAGTACTTAGCTGTAAATTGTAAGGTGTGATTTGTCCGGCCGTGTGTGTCAGGAATGGATCTAGTGGGACGTGGAGACTGTTTAAATAGAGACCTGTGACATGTGGTCGGTGGGTTGTAACTGGGGGTGGTGGATGGGGAACCGGGGAGGGGAGAGAGAGTGACGCAATACCGACCTAGCTAGGAGAAATTGAAACAGATGATTGGGAAAGAGGGGTTGCAGAGAAGAAGGGTTGCAGAGAAAATAGCAGGGTTGCAGAGTGATGCTGTGAAGAAGTTTGAAAAGTAAGAAGGGGTGGATTTAGTGGAGAGGTACTATAATGATTGAAGAAGATGATGTTACGTGTAACTAAACAGTGAGTTTAACTCATGTGGTTCCAGCGCCCCATAATTTTGAATGCAGCGGTTCTCAAGTGCCAGGCGGCTTGTGTCATCTGCGTGACATTGTTTAATGGCTGTTACCAGAAAATCAGATTTGCCTCTGTGGTTGGGGCCATTATGGGACGCTGTAACCACATGGGTTAAACTCGCTGTTTAGTTACACGTAACATCATCTTCTTCAATCATTATAGTACCTCTCCACTAAATCCACCCCTTCTTACTTTTCAAACTTCTTCACAGCATCACTCTGCAACCCTGCTATTTTCTCTGCAACCCTTCTTCTCTGCAACCCCTCTTCCCCAATCATCTGTTTCAATTTCTCCTAGCTAGGTCGGTATTGCGTCACTCTCTCTCCCCTCCCCGGTTCCCCATCCACCACCCCCAGTTACAACCCACTGACCACATGTCACAGGTCTCTATTTAAACAGTCTCCACGTCCCACTAGATCCATTCCTGACACACACCGCCGGACAAGCCACACCTTGCAATTTACAGCTAAGTACCTTAAAAAAATTTTTTTTAAAAAATAGTATTCATGTGAATCTATACTTTATCTCCTCTCTCTATTTCTTCGTCCTGTATGTTTTTGTATGATTAAGGCTCACGCTGAAACGTCACAACTTTGTAATAGTTAAGTAATAAAACTGCTCCTACTTTTTTCCTATTTTATACATTCTCATATTCTGCTCCATGCGGCATTGTGTCTGCACTTTTAGCTTTTCTTACTTCATTCTCTTTTCTTATTTGCTTCCCGGACTTATTGGGTTTCTGTTCTTAACTGGTGTATTCTAGTCCTCTCTCTTCTCAGCCACCCCGAAGGTACAAAGACACGAGGGGTGATTGATAAGTTCTCGGCATAAGCTACAAATACTTGAAACACACAGCTGATATTAGGTTCATTTGTAGTTCAGGTTAATTTAAGATTAAACACCAAGTTTCAAGAAATTATCTGTAACCAATTTTTTTACAGGCTACTGAAGTGGTAAGGGGTGGCAGAAATTGAGAAAATGGATAATATTTCTCATCGACCAGTCACTCGTTACCTCTGCATCAAGGACGTATCATCGAAGGAGATCCATGAGGATATGGTAGAGACTCTAGGGGAGAGTGCCCCTTCTTGCAGCACAGTGAAGAAATGGGCAGCTCAGTTCAAACATGGAAGGGAGAGTCTGGAAGATGATTCCCCCTCCAGGAAGACCAAGAACGGTAACCACAGATGAAATCACCGGCAGAATCCATGACATGATAATGGAGGATCGACGACTAACTGAGCGGTACATTGCTACTGAGTTGGGCATCTCCCAGGAACGTGTTCATGCCATTATTCACAATGATCTTCACATGACAAAGATCTCTGTTCGATGGATCCCCAAACTTCTTGGAGCTGATCACAAATGACAGCGTCTCAACATGTCAAGAGACAATCTTGGCCATTTTTCTGCAGATTCTGAAAAGTTTCTTCAGCAATTTGTAACTATGTATGAGACTTGGGTTCATCATTTTCAACCAGAAACCAAAGAATAGTCAAAGCAGTGGAAACATCATGGATCTTCCCTTCCAAAGAAAGCAAGGGTGGTTCTGTCTGCAAGCAAAGTCATGGCTTCCATCTTTTGGGATTCAGAAGCTGTGCTATTAGTAGACTATCTTCATAAGGGCAGAACGGTCACCGGGGCCTATTACACTAATCTTGTGAAGCAACTGCGGTCAAATTGAAGGAAAAGCATCGAGGGAAATTGACGAGAGGAGTCATCTTTCATCAAAACAATGGTTCAGTTCACAAGTCGGCGCTGGCAATGGCTGCCATTCATGAATGCGGCTTCCAGCTTCTTGAACATCCTCCTTATTCCCCAGATTTGGCCCCTCGGACTATTACCTGTTTACCAAACTCAAAAAGGAGCTCAGTGGTGGCAAATTTGCTTCAGATGATGACGTCATTCATGCTGTAGACCACTTTCTACTGGCACAAGATGTTGACTTTTACAAAGAAAGGATCTGTATGCTCCAGGATTGCTGGACTTGTGTATGGTGACTATGTTGAGAAATAACCCCAAAAAGTTGTCCACAAATAATCCGTTGTACCTTATGCCGAGAACTTATCAGTCACCCCTCGTAAGTCACTCACAACCAAGTTTTCTAATCGGTTACATAAGATACCGTCTTGTCTTTACCCGCCTGTACAATGTCTTCTCATTATTCACACTGTGTCAGACTACTCAGTCACTGTTTATGCTATACAGAGAATGATGTAGCACATAACTGGTCAGTATGGTCTGCCAGCTTGGCCACTGGATTATTACCCCATCCACCACCCCCAGTTACAACCCACTGACCACATGTCACAGGTCTCTATTTAAACAGTCTCCACGTCCCACTAGATCCATTCCTGACACACACCGCCGGACAAGCCACACCTTGCAATTTACAGCTAAGTACCTTAAAAAATTTTTTTTAAAAATAGTATTCATGTGAATCTATACTTTATCTCCTCTCTCTATTTCTTCGTCCTGTATGTTTTTGTATGATTAAGGCTCACGCTGAAACGTCACAACTTTGTAATAGTTAAGTAATAAAACTGCTCCTACTTTTTTCCTATTTTATACATTCTCATATTCTGCTCCATGCGGCATTGTGTCTGCACTTTTAGCTTTTCTTACTTCATTCTCTTTTCTTATTTGCTTCCCGGACTTATTGGGTTTCTGTTCTTAACTGGTGTATTCTAGTCCTCTCTCTTCTCAGCCACCCCGAAGGTACAAAGACACGAGGGGTGATTGATAAGTTCTCGGCATAAGCTACAAATACTTGAAACACACAGCTGATATTAGGTTCATTTGTAGTTCAGGTTAATGTAAGATTAAACACCAAGTTTCAAGAAATTAACTGTAACCAATTTTTTTACAGGCTACTGAAGTGGTAAGGGGTGGCAGAAATTGAGAAAATGGATAATATTTCTCATCGACCAGTCACTCGTTACCTCTGCATCAAGGACGTATCATCGAAGGAGATCCATGAGGATATGGTAGAGACTCTAGGGGAGAGTGCCCCTTCTTGCAGCACAGTGAAGAAATGGGCAGCTCAGTTCAAACATGGAAGGGAGAGTCTGGAAGATGATTCCCCCTCCAGGAAGACCAAGAACGGTAACCACAGATGAAATCACCGGCAGAATCCATGACATGATAATGGAGGATCGACGACTAACTGAGCGGTACATTGCTACTGAGTTGGGCATCTCCCAGGAACGTGTTCATGCCATTATTCACAATGATCTTCACATGACAAAGATCTCTGTTCGATGGATCCCCAAACTTCTTGGAGCTGATCACAAATGACAGCGTCTCAACATGTCAAGAGACAATCTTGGCCATTTTTCTGCAGATTCTGAAAAGTTTCTTCAGCAATTTGTAACTATGTATGAGACTTGGGTTCATCATTTTCAACCAGAAACCAAAGAATAGTCAAAGCAGTGGAAACATCATGGATCTTCCCTTCCAAAGAAAGCAAGGGTGGTTCTGTCTGCAAGCAAAGTCATGGCTTCCATCTTTTGGGATTCAGAAGCTGTGCTATTAGTAGACTATCTTCATAAGGGCAGAACGGTCACCGGGGCCTATTACACTAATCTTGTGAAGCAACTGCGGTCAAATTGAAGGAAAAGCATCGAGGGAAATTGACGAGAGGAGTCATCTTTCATCAAAACAATGGTTCAGTTCACAAGTCGGCGCTGGCAATGGCTGCCATTCATGAATGCGGCTTCCAGCTTCTTGAACATCCTCCTTATTCCCCAGATTTGGCCCCTCGGACTATTACCTGTTTACCAAACTCAAAAAGGAGCTCAGTGGTGGCAAATTTGCTTCAGATGATGACGTCATTCATGCTGTAGACCACTTTCTACTGGCACAAGATGTTGACTTTTACAAAGAAAGGATCTGTATGCTCCAGGATTGCTGGACTTGTGTATGGTGACTATGTTGAGAAATAACCCCAAAAAGTTGTCCACAAATAATCCGTTGTACCTTATGCCGAGAACTTATCAGTCACCCCTCGTAAGTCACTCACAACCAAGTTTTCTAATCGGTTACATAAGATACCGTCTTGTCTTTACCCGCCTGTACAATGTCTTCTCATTATTCACACTGTGTCAGACTACTCAGTCACTGTTTATGCTATACAGAGAATGATGTAGCACATAACTGGTCAGTATGGTCTGCCAGCTTGGCCACTGGATTATTATTTCTGTTCTCTTATTTTTCAGTCAGTAGTTGTCTATACCCAAGATTCTTTTTACCTGATTCTATCTAGCCACATTACTTTCTTGACGTCTTAACTCTTACCTGACTCTGTCTAGCCACATTACTTTCTTGACGTCTTAACACTTACCTGACTCTGTCTAGCCACATTACTTTCTTGACATAATTTCTCTTAGCTGACTATCTAGCCACATTACTTGCTTGACATCCTTTCTCTTAGCTGACTATCTAGCCACATTACTTGCTTGACATCCTTCCTCTTACCTGACTATCTAGCCAGATTACTTGCTTGACATCCTTCCTCTTACCTGACTATCTAGCCAGATTACTTGCTTGACATAATTTCTCTTAGCTGACTATCTAGCCACATTACTTGCTTGACATAATTTCTCTTAGCTGACTATCTAGCCACATTACTTGCTTGACATCCTTCCTCTTACCTGACTATCTAGCCAGATTACTTGCTTGACATAATTTCTCTTAGCTGACTATCTAGCCACATTACTTGCTTGACATCCTTTCTCTTAGCTGACTATCTAGCCACATTACTTGCTTGACATCCTTCCTCTTACCTGACTATCTAGCCAGATTACTTGCTTGACGTCCTATTACCTGACTATCTAGCCACATTACTTGATTGACGTTATAACTCTTACCTCAAAGATACATCAAAATGTACTCAGACATTTGAGAGCCAAGTCTCACGTGACCTTGCTGACGATCACATGACATGGCCAGAGCGCGTTTCCCAACTTGCGCAGTTTTGGAGTGCCTGCTGTGTAGTAAATTGTCCCAGGATAATACTCGCCAGTTTTACCACGCGGACTCTCAACTTTCAGCAGAAAGAGAACAAGAATTTAATTGCCATGAGAAAGTTTGAATAACATGTTCGCTCTCGTTTTCATTCGCTCGTCTCGTGGTTACCTCGCGCTGCACGCCAATGAAATGAGATATCCCCTGGAAAAACGATCTAACAGAGCGAGATCTCGTCTCGGGTTAGCGAGAGTTGGACGAGACTGGGATATGAAGTTCATTGTGGATATTCTTTTGTAGTGTAAAGTCTTCCTATCTCTGACACTCACACACCCATGCTCACTCTCACACGAATACCAGCAACTTAGAAGAAACTGCGCTCTTTCCTGGAGATCTGTCCACGTTGGCAACCACTCCTCTACTGAAGCCAGATAAAATGATAACAGTTAAACCGCAACTGGCGTTTTACTGGAGTAAATACGGTCGTTAAAAAACACTTGCAATGTTTCTTTGTGTTGCGATGATCTTAATACTCATTCTCAAGGTCAGTTCAAGTACAATTTGTTCTTTTTCAAAGCTGGGTCAGTTGAATGAGAGGACTACATCAAGTATAAAAACGCCAGGCTGAGTGTGCGAGTTGTAAATCTGTTTGATTAAGCGGTGATAAGATCGTCGCTGACATCCTGTCCGATTTCTAGTTTACTTGGACCACTTGTTGAGCTGTGTACGTCTACAGTTTAGTTATGTGATGATGTAAACATGCAACTGAGTCTTGTGATGATTTAACAGCGTTTTTTGATGATGTAATCTTGTAACCGAGTCATGTGATGATGTAATCCTGTAACTGAGTCATGTGATGATGTAACTGGGTCTTTTGATGATGTAATCCTGTAACTGAGCCATGTGATGATGTAATCCTGTAACTGAGTCATGTGATGATGTAATCCTGTAACTGAGTCTTGTGATGATATAATCCTGTAACTGAGTCATGTGATGATGTAATCCTGTAACAGTCATGTGATGATGTAAACCTATAATTGAGTCTTGTGATGATGTAAACCTGTAATTGAGTCTTGTGATGATGTAAACCTGTAATTGAGTCATGTGATGATGTAAACCTATAACTGAGTCTTGTGATGATGTAAACCAGTAATTGAGTCTTGTGATGATGTAATCCTGTAACTGAGTCATACGATGATGTAAACCTATAATTGAGTCTTGTGATGATGTAAAACTATAATTGAGTCTTGTGATGGTGTAAACCTGTAATTGAGTCTTGTGATGATGTAATCCTGTAACTGAGTCATACGATGATGTAAACCTATAATTGAGTCTTGTGATGATGTAAACCTTTAATTGAGTCATATGATGATGTGAACCTGTAATTGAGTCTTGTGATGATGTAAACCTGTAATTGAATCATATGATGATGTAAACCTATAATTGAGTCTTGTGATGATGTAAACCTGTAATTGAGTCATGCGATGATGTAATCTTGTAACTGAGTCATGTGATGACATAATCCTTAACTGAGTCATGCGATGATGTAATCTTGTAACTGAGTCATGTGATGACGTAATCTTTAACTGAGTCATGTGATGATGTAATCTTGTAACTGAGTCATGTGATGAATCCTGTAACTGAGTCATATGATGATTGTAAAAAAACTAGAAAAACATTTTTAATGAACAGACCACACAGGATTTCGGCTCCTGACTTATTCATACACAATTAAAAAAAACCATACAGTACGAATCAAAAAAAAAAAAAAGGTAAAGTAAAAATTAGGAATAAGATTGAAGAAAAGTAAAGTCTCCGTCTGTATGATATTGTGCTGGTTGTGTGATGTTGTGCTGGTTGTGTGATGTTGTGCTGGGTGTATGATGTTGTGCTGGGTGTATGATGTTGTGTTGGGTGTGTGATGTTGTGTTGGGTGTATGATGTTGTGCTGGGTGTATGATGTTGTGCTGGGTGTCTGATGTTGTGTTGGGTGTATGATGTTGTGCTGGTTGTGTGATGTTGTGCTGGGAGTGTGATGTTGTGTTGGGTGTATGATGTTGTGCTGGGTGTATGATGTTGTGCTGGTTGTATGATGTTGTGCTGGTTGTATGATGTTGTGCTGTTTGTATGATATTGTGCTGGGTGTATGATGTTGTGCTAGGTGTATGATGTTGTGCTGGTTGTATGATATTGTGCTGGGTGTATGATGTTGTGCTGGGTGTATGATGTTGTGCTGGTTGTATGATGTTGTGCTGGTTGTATGATATTGTGCTGGGTGTATGATGTTGTGCTGGGTGTATGATGTTGTGCTGGTTGTATGATATTGTGCTGGGTGTATGATGTTGTGCTGGGTGTATGATGTTGTGTTGGGTGTACGATGTTGTGCTGGTTGTATGATGTTGTGTTGGGTATATGATGTTGTGCTGATTGTATGATGTTGTGCTGGTTGTATGATGTTGTGCTGGGTGTATGATGTTGTGCTAGGTGTATGATGTTGTGCTGGTTGTATGATATTGTGCTGGGTGTATGATGTTGTGCTGGGTGTATGATGTTGTGCTGGTTGTATGATGTTGTGCTGGGTGTATGATGTTGTGCTGGGTGTATGATGTTGTGCTGGGTGTATGATGTTGTGCTGGTTGTATGATATTGTGCTGGGTGTATGATGTTGTGCTGGGTGTATGATGTTGTGTTGGGTGTACGATGTTGTGCTGGTTGTATGATGTTGTGTTGGGTATATGATGTTGTGCTGATTGTATGATGTTGTGCTGGTTGTATGATGTTGTGCTGGGTGTATGATGTTGTGCTGGTTGTACGATGTTGTGCTGGTTGTATGATGTTGTGCTGGTTGTATGATGTTGTGCTGGTTGTATGATGTTGTGCTGGGTGTATGATGTTGTGCTGGGTGTATGATGTTGTGCTGGGTGTATGATGATGTGCTGGGTGTATGATGATGTGCTGGCTGTGTGCTGGTTGTGTGATGTTGTGCTGGTTGTATGACGTTGTGCTGGTTGTATGACATTGTGCTAGTTCTATGATACTGTGCTGGAAAGTGTGCATGAAAGCTTGTAAATGCTTATATGAATATCTGTGGACTGTGATACTAAACTAATTGGTTGGCAGTAAAGGGGGTTTAATCTGATTGGTTGGCAGTAAAGGGGGATGAATGAGATAAATATAAGCAGAGTAGATGAAATAAGTGATGGATATAGAAGATAAGTAAGGAAAGAGTAGAAGAGAACACTTAGTAAGAAGAGAGCAGTGCGCTGAGATCATTACTGTAACACAGCGGGAATTTGTCAGGTGAAGCTGAATTGTGTCTGAGATTTGTGTAGGAAGATGTTTTCTAGAGTCAGGAGACTTCTGTTATCACAGTAACATTGCTTGATGGCCCATATTATGTTATGGGATCAGAGTAATATTGCTTGAAAGTGCATATCACGTTATGGAATCAGAGTAACATTACTTGATGGTCCATATTACGTTATGGGATCAGAGTAATATTACTTGATGGCGCATATTACGTTTTGGGACTCGGTATTATGGAATGTGAGGGTAGTCTTATCTCATCATACCTGCTGCATCATCTGCCTTGTAGTCTACTAGACGAAATCGGTTAACCCCCCCCCCCCCCACACACACACACAGAAAATATCGAGATATTTCATAAGGGAGGAATGCATACCCAAGTTGTCCTGTAACATATTTTATGCCTGCCTCTGTAAACAAAAAAGTGTAGGCCTGTAATATAGTTTATGCCTGCCTCTGTAAACAAAAAAGTATAGGCCTGTAATATAGTTTATGCCTGCCTCTGTAAACAAAAAAGTATAGGCCTGTAATATAGTTTATGCCTGCCTCTGTAAAAAATAAAAGTATAGGCCTGTAATATAGTTTATGCCTGCCTCTGTAAAAAATAAAAGTGTAGGCCTGTAATATAGTTTATGCCTGCCTCTGTGAACAAAAAAGTGTAGGCCTGTAATATAGTTTATGCCTGCCTCTGTAAAAAATAAAAGGTTAGGCCTGTAATATAGTTTATGCCTGCCTCTGTAAACAAAAAAGCGTAGGCCTGTAATATAGTTTATGCCTGCCTCTGTAAAAAATAAAAGTGTAGGCCTGTAATATAGTTTATGCCTGCCTCTGTAAACAAAAAAAGGTAGGCCTGTAATATAGTTTATGCCTGCCTCTGTAAAAAAGAAAGTGTAAGCCTGTAACATAGTTTATGCCTGCCTCTGTAAAAAAGAAAGTGTAAGCCTGTAACATAGTTTATGCTTGCTTCTGTAAACAAAAAAGTGTAAGCCTGTAACATAGTTTATGCCTGCCTCTGTAAAAAAGAAAGTGTAAGCCTGTAACATAGTTTATGCTTGCTTCTGTAAACAAAAAAGTGTAGGCCTGTAACAAAGTTTATGCCTGCCTCTTTAAGAAAAATGTGTAGGATAACTTGTACTAAGAAGACCCTCTCTCATACCAGGTGACCGTATGCAGAAACATGGTTGTGTACACTTTTAAATGACCCTTGTGGTGGTGTACAGTTTTAAATAAGCCTCGTGGTGGTGTACAGTTTTAAATGACCCTTGTGGTGGTGTACAGTTTTAAATAAGCCTCGTGGTGGTGTACAGTTTTAAATGAGTCTTGTGGTGGTGTACAGTTTTAAACGAGCTTCGTGGTGTACAGTTTTAAATGAGTCTTGTGGTGGTGTACAGTTTTAAATGAGTCTTGTGGTGGTGTACAGTTTTAAATGAGTCTTGTGGTGGTGTACAGTTTTAAATGAGTCTTGTGGTGGTGTACAGTTTTAAATGAGTCTTGTGGTGGTGTACAGTTTTAAACGAGCTTCGTGGTGTACAGTTTTAAATGAGTCTTGTGGTGGTGTACAGTTTCAAATGAGCCTTGTTGTGGTGTACAGTTTTAAATGAGCCTTGTGGTGGTGTACAGTTTTAAATGATGAGCCTTGTGGTGGTGTATATTTTTAAATGAGCCTCGTTGTGGTGTACAGTTTTAACTGAGCCCCGTGGTAATCTACACTGTTAACTGAGGCCTGTATTTGTTTACACATCTGACTGAGGCTGACATGTCAAGATGTTGTTGAAGTTTGGAGCAACAACTGCTCAAACATAGGGAGCTGCTCTAGCGGCCGGAGACCTGAAATAAAACAGAACTTGCGCCTGATGTTTAAAGTTTCCAATTTCGTCTTCCTGGAAGCTGGGGAGATTTATGTCTGCTACCAGCCTTGTCCAGAGAGTCTAACAAACCGGAAGTTTTAATTGGAAATGACAAGATGCTTCCAGTTGGAGAGATGGGGAAAAGGAGAGCGCGCGTGTGTGTACAAGTGGGTGTACATGTGTGTGTGTGTGGCGCGCTCATGCTAGCACGTACACCAGCTTCATTATCTGAGCACTATCCTTTCTGTGCGCTAGAAGCAGCTGAAATAAATACAAGAAACAAAAGGATCATCCATGAAGGGAATTTTCTAGAATATCGTAGCGCTGACACGTGATGGCGCCTGTCTCTGACACTGATTTGTGTGGTTTTCATGTACAGCGTGTGAACAGGGGAGTTTGCTGCAGAATGTCTCATCACGTGACTGACGTGTAATTTGTTAGTAAGAGAAGAAGAAGAAGAAGAAGAAGAAGCAGAAAGATTGAATCAAACTATAACAAAGTGACCTGTATGTGGGAACACAGCATATAAGACACATACACACATGTATTTATTCATTCATTATCCTATACACCCATTCATCTATTTACAGTCCCATCCTTCCATCCATGCGTTCATCCATCTATCCACTCATCCACCCACAACTGCACTACTTGCTATGGCATGGAGAGAACATTTGACAGAAACACAGACTTAAGTTTCCTACTATAAAGGATATTTGGGTACAGGGAAGAGAAAGATCTGGCATTGCTAGAGTCTTACTTCAGCCTTGCTGGTATTCCCTCTCTCCTGCCCTCTTTCAGTCAGACACGGTCGGCAGAGAGCTGGCACCCGCCCGCTGTGTTAGTTTACTCCCACTGTTTGTTTGAACGTGCCGGCGCTGGAGGGTCACGAGCATACCGCAGCGGTCGGTGCTGCAGCAAGACTAGGGAAAGCTGCGAGACCTGTTAGAGCGTCCAGAGAACTGCAGCGTGACTCTAACTTGCCTGGTTCTTGCTTGACGAGTTTTTAACTTTTTCTCTTGTGACAGATCGTACAAGTCTTTTTTTTTTCTGTTCTGACAGATAGTGGAGTCTACAAGTTTTGTTGTTGTCTTGAGCCAGATAGTGGAATCTAAGTCTTTGTTGTTGTTGCCTTGAGCCAGATAGTGGAATCTAAGTCTCTTTTTTTTGTTGTTGTTGTCTTGAGCTAGATAGTGGAATCTAAGTCTTTGTTGTTGTTGCCTTGAGCCAGATAGTGGAATCTAAGTCTTTTGTTGTTGTTGTTGTACTGAGCCAGATAGTGGAATCTAAGTCTTTTTCTGCTGCTCTATATCTCTGTAGAAAATGTTGGTGATGGAAGAGCTTGGTGTTATCAGGTTCTTCCAAAGATCCTTCAATGCACTGCAGTCCAGCAGGTGATGGTAAATGTTTCTTCTTCTTCTCTGCTGCAGTGCATGCAGTATGGTGTGTGGTTAGCAGCCCTTCTGTGTAAGTGCTTAATGAAGGCAGTATGTCCTGCACACAACCTGAGAAAAATGAACTGGTCTCTATGACATAAACTGCTGATGTGGTTTCCATGGTTGGGCTTTGGCAGGTAGCATATATGAATCTTCAAGTTGGTTTACTGGCCCAGCTGTCCATCCAATACTGCTTGCAGTTGTTGTGTGTAATGTGTTTAACTGTTCTCATGTTGGTGGGGATGTGAGGCTGTGGCATGGTGGCTCCAATGTTTCCAGTCTGTCAGCACGTTCATTGTCTCTGATATCCATGTGCCCTGGTACCCACTGCAGGTGATCTTGATGTCATAGAAAGTCAGTAGGTTTATTGCACACAGTTATGACAGTTGTAATGTGATCAGCTGTTGGTAACCAATTTTCAAGGGCTTGGAGAGCAGACTGGGAGTCTGAGAAAGTAGGTTTACTGCACACAGTTATGACAGTTGTAATGTGATTAGCTGTTGGTATCCAATTTTCAAGGGCTTGGAGAGCAGACTGGGAGTCTGAGAAAGTAGGTTTTTTGGATGGGAGGCGCTGATTTTGTGTTTGGTGGTGGCTGTCTAATTACTAACTAATAATGGGGATACAATGAGGGTATTAAAAGCAGGACATCTCTCGCTCTTCAGAAAGTAAAACAAATAAAGAATCTGTGGAGAGGAACAGACAGAACTACACCAATAAGATTTTTAAGGGCATACATCTTTCCCATCGCAATATATGCCTGTGAGACCTGGACACTTAACAAAACAGCTGAGAAACACATAAATGGCTTTGAATGTAAATGCCACAGAAGAGTTCTTCAAATATCATGGACACAAAAAAAGAATAAACATATCCATACCACAAGAACTTAATACTGAAGAAGATTGACTAGTAAGATAGATTAAACAGAGAAGATTTAAATATTTTGGACACATTAAACGTCATGATAATCTAGAGAAGACCGTCTTGGAAGGATACATAATGGGAAAAAAGAAAGAGAGGGAGACCAAGGTAAAGATGGCTGCAAGACATCGTTGATGATCTGTAAATGTATGCATCAGCAGCAAGCCTTCTTGGTTACAACCGAGAGGTCTACAAGAAAGTTGTTAGGAAGGCAAAGTTCCGCAAAGGACATGCAAATGACTGACTGACTGGTGGCTGTCAGGGCTGTTAATATTGCCTGCATCTCAGAATCATAATTGGAGAAGTGAGGTCCACAAGGAGCAGAAATCTGGCTTGTTGCCCTGTCTGGAAAGATTATGAGTACTCTATATCCTGCATTGTCTGTTTCCTTGAACACTGACCCCTCCATTGTATGCATGGACCCAGTCCTTGGGGTGGTATTCTATAGTCTCCAGCGCACACAGCTTTAAGATGCTGGGATCTGATGATTTATTCACTAGTCTGTTCTTGAGTTTGGTGTTAGTTTGGTGAAGTGTGTAGTTTGTGTCTGATGGGATGTCTGGCATTTAAGTTCTCTGTGTTGTGGGAGAGTTTGTGTCTGATGGGATGTCTGGCATTTAAGTTCTCTGTGTTGTGGGAGAGTTTGTGTCTGATGGGATGTCTGGCATTTAAGTTCTCTGTGTTGTGGGAGAGTTTGTGTCTTGTTTTCAGATGTTTTGCTGTAATCACTGAGGGTTTTTATCTTCTTGTATCTGGGAGTTCTATGTAACGGTTGCCTTTTCTTATATCTAGGAGTTCTATGTAACGGTTGCCTTTTCTTATATCTAGGAGTTCTATGTAACGGTTGCCTTTTCTTATATCTAGGAGTTCTATGTAACGGTTGCCTTTTCTTATATCTAGGAGTTCTATGTAACGGTTGCCTTTTCTTATATCTAGGAGTTCTATGTAACGGTTGCCTTTTCTTATATCTAGGAGTTCTATGTAACGGTTGCCTTTTCTTATATCTAGGAGTTCTATGTAATAGTTGACTTTTCTCTTCTTATATCTAGGAGTTCTATGTAATAGTTGACTTTTCTCTTCTTATATCTAGGAGTTCTATGTAATAGCTGACTTTTCTCTTCTTATATCTATAAGTTCTATGCAATAGTTGACTTTTCTCTTCTTATATCTAGGAGTTCTACGTAATGGTTGCCTTTTCTTATATCTAGGAGTTCTATGTAATGGTTGACTTTTCTTATATCTAAGAGTTCTATGTCTGCATCAATTTCACATGCAGCTGTGGGTGTTGATCTCATTCCCCCACAAATAAAAATGAAGAGCTTGGTTCTGGATTTTGTCCACTTGTGTTCAAGAGCTTTTATGTTGTGACCTGTTGGGGAAGACTGTAATTTGTTACATATATAACATATCCTATGTAAACTGGTCAGAGCTACGGAGAAAAAATGTTCATGCAAAGCCTGCTAGAACATTTTCTGAGGAGAGCATAGAACACTCTAAAGGAACAGCAAGGTCATAAGGCTGATATCCCATTTCGAAGATGCCAACAATTAAAATGTGAAAAATTCACACGTGAGTAAGCAACAAATATTGATCTATGAAGATAGTGCAAACAATATATCAAACATGTATATCACAGCATCAACATAGTGCAAACAATACATCAAACATGTACATCAAAGGATAGACATCAAACATGTACATCAACGCATCAACATCAAACATGACATTCAAAGAATCAACATCAAACATGTACATAAAAGAATCAACATCAAACATGTACATCAAGGCATCAACATAAAACATGTACATCAAAGCATCAACATCAAACATGTACATCAAAGCATCAATATCAAACATGTACATCAAAGCATCTACATCATAGATGTACATTAAAGCATCAACATCAAACATGTACATAAAGCATCAACATCAAACATGTACATTAAAGCTTCAACATCAAACATGTAGGCCTATACAGTCGAGCTAGATAAAATGGAACATGGGGCAAGAGAAACATGTACATGGAGTTTTAATAAACACAAACGTCATACAACAGTGACTGAGTTACTAACAAGAACTTCACCACGTCATCCACCAGAGGCTGAGTTACTAACAAGAACTTCACCACGTCATCCACCTGAGGCTGAGTTACTAACAAGAACTTGACCACGTCATCCACCAGGCTGAGTTACTAACAAGAACTTCATCACGTCATCCAGCAGAGGCTGAGTTACTAGCAAGAACTTCATCACGTCATCCACCAGGATGAGTTACTAACAAGAACTTCACCACGTCATCCAGCAGAGGCTGAGTTACTAACAAGAACTTCATCACCTCATCCACCAGGCTGAGTTACTAACAAGAACTTCACCACGTCATCCACCAGGCTGAGTTACTAACAAGAACTTCATCACGTCATCCACCAGGATGAGTTACTAACAAGAACTTCACCACGTCATCTAGCAGAGGCTGAGTTACTAACAAGAACTTCACCACGTCATCTAGCAGAGGCTGAGTTACTAACAAGAACTTCACCACGTCATCCACCAGGCTGAGTTACTAACAAGAACTTCACCACGTCATCCACCAGGCTGAGTTACTAACAAGAACTTCACTACGTCATCCAGCAGTGACTGAGTTACTAACAAGAACTTCACCACGTCATCTAGCAGTGACTGAGTTACTAACAAGAACTTCACCACGTCATCTAGCAGTGACTGAGTTACTAACAAGAACTTCATCATGTCATACACCAGGCTGAGTTACTAACAAGAACTTCACTATGTCATCCACCAGAGGCTGAGTTACTAACAAGAACTTCACTACATCATACAACAGAGGCTGAGTTACTAACAAGAACTTCACCACGTCATCCAACAGAGGCTGAAGTACTAATAAGAACTTCACCACGTCATCCAACAGTGACTGAGTTACTAACAAGAACTTCAACGCATCAACATCAAACATGACATTCAAAGAATCAACATCAAACATGTACATAAAAGAATCAACATCAAACATGTACATCAAGGCATCAACATAAAACATGTATATCAAAGCATCAACATCAAACATGTACATCAAAGCATCAATATCAAACATGTACATCAAAGCATCAACATCATAGATGTACATTAAAGCATCAACATCAAACATGTACATAAAGCATCAACATCAAACATGTACATTAAAGCTTCAACATCAAACATGTAGGTCTATACAGTCGAGCTAGATAAAATGGAACATGGGGCAAGAGAAACATGTACATGGAGTTTTAATAAACACAAATGTCATACAACAGTGACTGAGTTACTAACAAGAACTTCACCACGTCATCCACCAGAGGCTGAGTTACTAACAAGAACTTCACCACGTCATCCACCTGAGGCTGAGTTACTAACAAGAACTTCACCACGTCATCCACCTGAGGCTGAGTTACTAACAAGAACTTCACCACGTCATCCACCAGGCTGAGTTACTAACAAGAACTTCACCACGTCATCCAGCAGAGGCTGAGTTGCTAACAAGAACTTCATCACCTCATCCACCAGGCTGAGTTACTAACAAGAACTTCAC
This sequence comes from Achatina immaculata, assembly GCA_009760885.1. Lineage (NCBI taxonomy): Eukaryota > Metazoa > Mollusca > Gastropoda > Stylommatophora > Achatinidae > Lissachatina > Lissachatina immaculata. Next base: position 69,140,279 of record CM019691.1, on the reverse strand, counting down.
CACGTCATCCACCAGGCTGAGTTACTAACAAGAACTTCATCACGTCATCCACCAGGATGAGTTACTAACAAGAACTTCACCACGTCATCCACCAGGCTGAGTTACTAACAAGAACTTCATCACGTCATCCACCAGGATGAGTTACTAACAAGAACTTCACCACGTCATCTAGCAGAGGCTGAGTTACTAACAAGAACTTTACCACGTCATCTAGCAGAGGCTGAGTTACTAACAAGAACTTCACCACGTCATCTAGCAGAGGCTGAGTTACTAACAAGAACTTCACCACGTCATCCAGCAGTGACTGAGTTACTAACAAGAACTTCACCACGTCGTTCAGCAGTGACTGAGTTACTAACAAGAACTTCATCACGTCATCCACCAGGCTGAGTTACTAACAAGAACTTCACTATGTCATCCACCAGAGGCTGAGTTACTAACAAGAACTTCATCATGTCATACACCAGGCTGAGTTACTAATAAGAACTTCATCATGTCATACACCAGGCTGAGTTACTAACAAGAACTTCACTATGTCATCCACCAGAGGCTGAGTTACTAACAAGAACTTCACCACATCATACAACAGAGGCTGAGTTACGAACAAGAACTTCACCACGTCATCCAACAGAGGCTGAGGTACTAATAAGAACTTCACCACGTCATCCAACAGTGACTGAGTTACTAACAAGAACTTCACCACGTCGTTCAACAGTGACTGAGTTACTAACAAGAACTTCACCACGTCGTTCAACAGTGACAGAGGTACTAACAAGAACTTCACCACGTCGTTCAACAGTGACTGAGTTACTAACAAGAACTTCACCACGTCGTTCAACAGTGACTGAGGTACTAACAAGAACATCACCACATCATCCAACAGAGGCTGAGTTACTAACAAGAATTTCACCACGTCATCCAACAGAGACTGAGTTACTAACAAGAACTTCACCACATCTTCCAACAGAAGCGGAGTTATTAACAAGAACTTCACCATGTCATCCAACAGTGACTGAGTTACTAACAAGAACTTCACCATGTCACCCAACAGTGACTGAGTTACTAACAAGATTTTCACTATGTCATCCAACAGAGGCTGAGTTACTAACAAGAACTTCACCACGTTATCCAAGAGTGATTTAATTACTAAAAAAGAACTTCACCACGTCATCCAACAGTGACTCAGTTACTAACAAGAACTTCACCACGTCATCTAAAAGTGACTGAGTTACTAACAAGAACTTCACCACGTCATCCGACAGAGTCTTGAGTTATTAACAAGAACATCACCACATCATCCAACAGTGACTGAGTTACTAACAAGAATTTCACCACATCATTCAAACAATACTGGCTGGGTTACTGACAAGAACTTCACCACGTCATCAAACAGTGACTGAGTTACTAACAAGAACTTCACCAGGTTATCCAACAGTGACTGAGTTACTAACAAGAACTTCACCACGTCATCAAACAGTGACTGAGTTACTAACAAGAACTTCACCACGTCATCCAACAGAGACTGGGTTATTAACAAGAACTTCACCATGTCATCCAACAGTGACTGAGTTACTAACAAGAACTTCACCATGTCACCCAACAGTGACTGAGTTACTAACAAGATTTTCACTATGTCATCCAACAGAGGCTGAGTTACTAACAAGAACTTCACCACGTTATCCAAGAGTGATTTAATTACTAAAAAAGAACTTCACCACGTCATCCAACAGTGACTCAGTTACTAACAAGAACTTCACCACGTCATCTAAAAGTGACTGAGTTACTAACAAGAACTTCACCACGTCATCAAAGAGTGACTGAGTTACTAACAAGAACTTCACCACGTCATCCAACAGTGACTGAGTTACTAACAAGAACTTCACTACGTCATCAAACAGTGACTGAGTTACTAACAAGAACTTCATCACGTCGTTCAACAGTGACTGAGTTACTAACAAGAACTTCACCACGTCACCCAACAGTGACTGAGTTACTAACAAGAACTTCACCACGTTATCCAAGAGTGATTTAATTACTAAAAAAGAACTTCACCACGTCATCCAACAGTGACTCAGTTACTAACAAGAACTTCACCACGTCATCCAACAGTGACTCAGTTACTAACAAGAACTTCACCACGTCATCCAACAGAGACTGGGTTATTAACAAGAACTTCACCACGTCATCTAAAAGTGACTGAGTTACTAACAAGAACTTCACCACGTCATCTAACAGTGACTGAGTTACTAACAAGAACTTCACTACGTCATCTAACAGTGACTGAGTTACTAACAAGAACTTCACTACGTCATCCAACAGAGTCTGAGTTATTAACAAGAACATCACCACATCATCCAACAGAGGCTGAGTTACTAACAAGAACTTCACCACATCATTCAAACAATATTGGCTGGGTTACTGACAAGAACTTCACCACGTCATCAAACAGTGACTGAGTTACTAACAAGAACTTCACCAGGTTATCCAACAGTGACTGAGTTACTAACAAGAACTTCACTACGTCATCCAACAGTGACTGCGTTACCGACAAGAACTTCACCACATCATTCAAACAATATTGGCTGGGTTACTGACAAGAACTTCACCACGTCATCAAACAGTGACTGAGTTACTAACAAGAACTTCACCAGGTTATCCAACAGTGACTGAGTTACTAACAAGAACTTCACCACGTCATCAAACAGTGACTGAGTTACTAACAAGAACTTCACCACGTCATCAAACAGTGACTGAGTTACTAACAAGAACTTCACCACGTAATCAAAGAGTGACTGAGTTACTAACAAGAACTTCAGTGCAGACTTACCAAAGTCGAAGCCCAGCGATTCGCTGTTAATGCCGGATACTCGACCAGGCACCCTCCAAACGCCAGACACTGAAAGCATAGCTTAGTCTTTCACTGGCAGCGTAACTACAACTTGTGGAGAGCTTGTGCTCCTGTTCGTCACTCCTTAGAACCTGGTACAGAAAATCTATGTAGCGTGATGCTAGTTTCAGGGTCTGTATTTTGCTGAGTTTGTCCGAGGGCAGGGTGGGATAATCTTCCTTAGCCTCGCGAAGGCTTCGTTTAGGGACTGAGTTCTCTGTCTCTCGCGAACGTTGGCCAGCACGCGCTGGGTCTGGAGGTCTTGAACAGACTGGGGCTGTTTTCACCTTCTTTCTGTTGCTGGCGCTCAGACCTTTCATGTGAGAGGCGCCACGAGGACAAAGGACATGACTTGAAGTTCTCGTCTCCTGCGGCTGAGAGTCTGTCTGTAGTTTGTCTTGAACGTTGTGTTGCTCGCATCTCGCAACCCAGGACAGGAAGTGACCTTTTCCTTGCCAGCGTCTTCCGCTCTCTTGGAAAACAAATCCCGGAACTGAGACTGCTCTCTGACTCTTGGTGAAATAAGTCTTCCTCAACTTGATTTTCTTGTTGCTGTTGATGATGGGGTGAGAAAAGGTGATGATGTGGTGAGAAAAGTTGATGGTTCGATGAGAGAAACTCAGCCTGAGCTTCTGCGGAGAGTTCGTCCGCGCAGTTTGGGGAACCATCAACTTCAACAGAGGAGAGAACCTGACAGTCTGTGTTGGTGGCTGCAGTCCCTGTGCTGTAGCTGTCGCTGCTGGCGCTGCTGGTGATATCTCCGCACTTGGGAGACAGACGCTCTTGCCCGGATATTATTTTTAAACCTAAAATGAACAAGAAAGTGAATAATGTAGGTCATTAAATTCAACATTAGAGAAAACTGAACTGAACGAATGAAATACTTCTCAACAGAAAAAAACAACAACTGACAAACGGGACATAACACATCAACAACAAAAAAAAAACGAACAAGAACTTCACTACGTCATCAAACAGTGACTGAGTTACTAACAAGAACTTCATCACGTCATCAAACAGTGACTGAGTTACTAACAAGAACTTCATCACTTCATCAAACAGTGACTGAGTTACTAACAAGAACTTCATCACGTCATCAAACAGTGACTGAGTTACTAACAAGAACTTCATCACGTCATCAAACAGTGACTGAGTTACTAACAAGAACTTCATCACGTCATCAAAAAGTGACTGAGTTACTAACAAGAACTTCACTACGTCATCTAACAGTGACTGAGTTACTAACAAGAACTTCACTACGTCATCTAACAGTGACTGAGTTACTAACAAGAACTTCACTACGTCATCCAACAGTGACTGAGTTACTAACAAGAACTTCACTAAGTCATCCGACAGAGTCTGAGTTATTAACAAGAACATCACCACATCATCCAACAGAGGCTGAGTTACTAACAAGAATTTTACCACATCATTCAAACAATATTGGCTGGGTTACTGACAAGAACTTCACCACGTCATCAAACAGTGACTGAGTTACTAACAAGAACTTCACCAGGTTATCCAACAGTGACTGAGTTACTAACAAGAACTTCACTACGTCATCCAACAGTGACTGCGTTACCGACAAGAACTTCACCACATCATTCAAACAATATTGGCTGGGTTACTGACAAGAACTTCACCACGTCATCAAACAGTGACTGAGTTACTAACAAGAACTTCACCAGGTTATCCAACAGTGACTGAGTTACTAACAAGAACTTCACCACGTCATCAAACAGTGACTGAGTTACTAACAAGAACTTCACCACGTCATCAAACAGTTACTGAGTTACTAACAAGAACTTCACCACGTAATCAAAGAGTGACTGAGTTACTAACAAGAACTTCAGTGCAGACTTACCAAAGTCGAAGCCCAGCGATTCGTTGTTAGTGCCGGATACTCGACCAGGCACCCTCCAAACGCCAGACACTGAAAGCATAGCTTAGTCTTTCACTGGCAGCGTAACTACAACTTGTGGAGAGCTTGTGCTCCTGTTCGTCACTCCTTAGAACCTGGTACAGAAAATCTATGTAGCGTGATGCTAGTTTCAGGGTCTGTATTTTGCTGAGTTTGTCCGAGGGCAGGGTGGGGATAATCTTCCTTAGCCTCGCGAAGGCTTCGTTTAGGGACTGAGTTCTCTGTCTCTCGCGAACGTTGGCCAGCACGCGCTGGGTCTGGAGGTCTTGAACAGACTGGGTCTGTTTCTTCACCTTCTTTCTGTTGCTGGCGCTCAGACCTTTCATGTGAGAGGCGCCACGAGGACAAAGGACATGACTTGAAGTTCTCGTCTCCTGCGGCTGAGAGTCTGTCTGTAGTTTGTCTTGAACGTGTTGTGTTGCTCGCATCTCGCAACCCAGGACAGGAAGTGACCTTTTCCTTGCCAGCGTCTTCCGCTCTCTTGGAAAACAAATCCCGGAACTGAGACTGCTCTCTGACTCTTGGTGAAATAAGTCTTCCTCAACTTGATTTTCTTGTTGCTGTTGATGATGGGGTGAGAAAAGGTGATGATGTGGTGAGAAAAGTTGATGGTTCGATGAGAGAAACTCAGCCTGAGCTTCTGCGGAGAGTTCGTCCGCGCAGTTTGGGGAACCATCAACTTCAACAGAGGAGAGAACCTGACAGTCTGTGTTGGTGGCTGCAGTCCCTGTGCTGTAGCTGTCGCTGCTGGCGCTGCTGGTGATATCTCCGCACTTGGGAGACAGACGCTCTTGCCCGGATATTATTTTTAAACCTAAAATGAACAAGAAAGTGAATAATGTAGGTCATTAAATTCAACATTAGAGAAAACTGAACTGAACGAATGAAATACTTCTCAACAGAAAAAAAAAAACCAACTGACAAACGGGACATAACACATCAACAACAAAAAAAAAAAAAACGAACAAAGACTGGTTTCAGGGCCGACATGAACAAAGCATTTGATGAAAATAGATTCACATATGTTCTGAGCAAAATATACATGAATGAATTTATAGTTTCATATAAATGACATTTATTTATAATTTATTTATACATAAATTTTGAATGGTTCTTATAAACAAGAATCAAACATCTCATCTATACACTGTATACCAGTACAGTATATTTTTTTGTGCCAGTGAGCTGTACATGGATTTCCAGACATTCTGTGTGACAATCTTCACATCACAGACAATCTAAACTTTTGAGAACAATGAAAGTCGGTGTTTACTGTGTGAAAAAGAGTTCCAAATAAAACAAGATAAATTGTGAAAAATTCTTATGTCAGTGGTTGTTTGATAGTTTATCACTGGTTGTTTGAAGGAGTTTATCGCTGCTTTTTTAATAGGTTTTATCACTGCTTGTTTGAAGGAGTTTATCGCTGCTTTTTTAATAGGTTTTATCACTGCTTGTTTGAAGGAGTTTATCGTTGGCTTTTTAAAATAGGTTTTATCACTCTTTGTTTGAAGGAGTTTATCACTGGTTTTTTTAATAGGTTTTATCACTGCTTGTTTGAAGGAGTTTATCACTGGTTTTTTTAATAGGTTTTATAACTGGTTGTTTGAAGGAGTTTATCGCTGCTTTTTTAATAGGTTTTATCACTGCTTGTTTGAAGGAGTTTATCGCTGGCTTTTTAATAGGTTTTATAACTGGTTGTTTGAAGGAGTTTATCGCTGCTTTTTTAATAGGTTTTATAACTGGTTGTTTGAAGGAGTTTATTGGCTGTGGGTGTCATGGAGTACTGTCTTCTTATGTGAAGACAATGATTCCATTATATAATCTAGTTTCTCCATTCTTTTAAAACAGCAAATTTCTGATGTCATTATTCTTAGATTCATTGTTTAAAATTCTGAAGTCCAGATTACATTTTACTCGTTTCATTCTCTGACCTGCAAGTTGCTATTCATAGTACATCACATATTGTGACGTTTACATCACTGATGACTGATATTGTCAGTTTGTGTGACTGACAAGAACTTCAGTGCAGACTTACCAAAGTCGAAGCCCAGCGATTCGCTGTTAATGCCGGATACTCGACCAGGCACCCTCCAAACGCCAGACACTGAAAGCATAGCTTAGTCTTTCACTGGCAGCGTAACTACAACTTGTGGAGAGCTTGTGCTCCTGTTCGTCACTCCTTAGAACCTGGTACAGAAAATCTATGTAGCGTGATGCTAGTTTCAGGGTCTGTATTTTGCTGAGTTTGTCCGAGGGCAGGGTGGGGATAATCTTCCTTAGCCTCGCGAAGGCTTCGTTTAGGGACTGAGTTCTCTGTCTCTCGCGAACGTTGGCCAGCACGCGCTGGGTCTGGAGGTCTTGAACAGACTGGGGCTGTTTCTTCACCTTCTTTCTGTTGCTGGCGCTCAGACCTTTCATGTGAGAGGCGCCACGAGGACAAAGGACATGACTTGAAGTTCTCGTCTCCTGCGGCTGAGAGTCTGTCTGTAGTTTGTCTTGAACGTGTTGTGTTGCTCGCATCTCGCAACCCAGGACAGGAAGTGACCTTTTCCTTGCCAGCGTCTTCCGCTCTCTTGGAAAACAAATCCCGGAACTGAGACTGCTCTCCGACTCTTGGTGAAATAAGTCTTCCTCAACTTGATTTTCTTGTTGCTGTTGATGATGGGGTGAGAAAAGGTGATGATGTGGTGAGAAAAGTTGATGGTTCGATGAGAGAAACTCAGCCTGAGCTTCTGCGGAGAGTTCGTCCGCGCAGTTTGGGGAACTATCAACTTCAACAGAGGAGAGAACCTGACAGTCTGTGTTGGTGGCTCCAGTCCCTGTGCTGTAGCTGTCGCTGCTGGCGCTGCTGGTGATATCTCCGCACTTGGGAGACAGACGCTCTTGCCCGGATATTATTTTTAAACCTAAAATGAACACGAAAGTGAATAATGTAGGTCATTAAATTCAACATTAGAGAAAACTGAACTGAACGAATGAAATACTTCTCAACAGAAAAAACAACAACTGACAAACGGGACATAACACATCAACAACAAAAAAAAAAAAAACGAACAAAGACTGGTTTCAGGGCCGACATGAACAAAGCATTTGATGAAAATAGATTCACATGTGTTCTGAGCAAAATATACATGAATGAATTTATAGTTTCATATAAATGACATTTATTTATAATTTATTTATACATAAATTTTGAATGGTTCTTATAAACAAGAATCAAACATCTCATCTATACACTGTATACCAGTACAGTATATTTTTTTGTGCCAGTGAGCTGTACATGGATTTCCAGACATTCTGTGTGACAATCTTCACATCACAGACAATCTAAACTTTTGAGAACAATGAAAGTCGGTGTTTATTGTGTGAAAAAGAGTTCCAAATAAAACAAGATAAATTATGAAAAATTCTTATGTCAGTGGTTGTTTGATAGTTTATCACTGGTTGTTTGAAGGAGTTTAGCACTGTTTTTTTTTAAAATAGGTTTTATCACTGGTTATTTGAAGGAGTTTATCGCTGCTTTTTTAATAGGTTTTATCACTGCTTGTTTGAAGGAGTTTATCGTTGGCTTTTTAAAATAGGTTTTATCGCTCTTTGTTTGAAGGAGTTTATCGCTGGCTTTTTAAAATAGGTTTTATAACTGGTTGTTTGAAGGAGTTTATCGCTGCTTTTTTAATAGGTTTTATAACTGCTTGTTTGAAGGAGTTTATTGGCTGTGGGTGTCATGGAGTACTGTCTTCTTATGTGAAGACAATGATTCCATTATATAATCTAGTTTCTCCATTCTTTTAAAACAGCAAATTTCTGATGTCATTATTCTTAGATTCATTGTTTAAAATTCTGAAGTCCAGATTACATTTTACTCGTTTCATTCTCTGACCTGCAAGTTGCTATTCATAGTACATCACATATTGTGACGTTTACATCACTGATGACTGATATTGTCAGTTTGTGTGACTGACATAGATATAATAAAGTCTGTATGACTGACAGAAATATAATGAAGTCTGTATGACTAACAGAAATATAATGAAGTGTGTATGACTGACATAGATATAATGAAGTGTGTATGACTAACAGAAATATAATGAAGTGTGTATGACTGACATAGATATAATGAAGTGTGTATGACTGACATAGATATAATGAAGTGTGTATGACTGACAGAGATATAATGAAGTCTGTATGACTGACAGATATAATGAAGTTTGTATGATTGACAGATTATATTGAAGAAAGGTTAATAAATTTGACAAGACATAAAAACCAGCAGCAATAAATTACTCGCAACCCAGGACAGGAAGTGACCTTTTCCTTGCCAGCGTCTTCCGCTCTCTTGGAAAACAAATCCCGGAACTGAGACTGCTCTCCGACTCTTGGTGAAATAAGTCTTCCTCAACTTGATTTTCTTGTTGCTGTTGATGATGGGGTGAGAAAAGGTGATGATGTGGTGAGAAAAGTTGATGGTTCGATGAGAGAAACTCAGCCTGAGCTTCTGCGGAGAGTTCGTCCGCGCAGTTTGGGGAACTATCAACTTCAACAGAGGAGAGAACCTGACAGTCTGTGTTGGTGGCTCCAGTCCCTGTGCTGTAGCTGTCGCTGCTGGCGCTGCTGGTGATATCTCCGCACTTGGGAGACAGACGCTCTTGCCCGGATATTATTTTTAAACCTAAAATGAACACGAAAGTGAATAATGTAGGTCATTAAATTCAACATTAGAGAAAACTGAACTGAACGAATGAAATACTTCTCAACAGAAAAAAACAACAACTGACAAACGGGACATAACACATCAACAACAAAAAAAAAAACGAACAAAGACTGGTTTCAGGGCCGACATGAACAAAGCATTTGATGAAAATAGATTCACATGTGTTCTGAGCAAAATATACATGAATGAATTTATAGTTTCATATAAATGACATTTATTTATAATTTATTTATACATAAATTTTGAATGGTTCTTATAAACAAGAATCAAACATCTCATCTATACACTGTATACCAGTACAGTATATTTTTTTGTGCCAGTGAGCTGTACATGGATTTCCAGACATTCTGTGTGACAATCTTCACATCACAGACAATCTAAACTTTTGAGAACAATGAAAGTCGGTGTTTATTGTGTGAAAAAGAGTTCCAAATAAAACAAGATAAATTATGAAAAATTCTTATGTCAGTGGTTGTTTGATAGTTTATCACTGGTTGTTTGAAGGAGTTTAGCACTGTTTTTTTTTAAAATAGGTTTTATCACTGGTTATTTGAAGGAGTTTATCGCTGCTTTTTTAATAGGTTTTATCACTGCTTGTTTGAAGGAGTTTATCGTTGGCTTTTTAAAATAGGTTTTATCGCTCTTTGTTTGAAGGAGTTTATCGCTGGCTTTTTAAAATAGGTTTTATAACTGGTTGTTTGAAGGAGTTTATCGCTGCTGTTTTAATAGGTTTTATAACTGGTTGTTTGAAGGAGTTTATTGGCTGTGGGTGTCATGGAGTACTGTCTTCTTATGTGAAGACAATGATTCCATTATATAATCTAGTTTCTCCATTCTTTTAAAACAGCAAATTTCTGATGTCATTATTCTTAGATTCATTGTTTAAAATTCTGAAGTCCAGATTACATTTTACTCGTTTCATTCTCTGACCTGCAAGTTGCTATTCATAGTACATCACATATTGTGAAGTTTACATCACTGATGACTGATATTGTCAGTTTGTGTGACTGACATAGATATAATAAAGTCTGTATGACTGACAGAAATATAATGAAGTCTGTATGACTAACAGAAATATAATGAAGTGTGTATGACTGACATAGATATAATGAAGTGTGTATGACTAACAGAAATATAATGAAGTGTGTATGACTGACATAGATATAATGAAGTGTGTATGACTGACATAGATATAATGAAGTGTGTATGACTGACAGAGATATAATGAAGTCTGTATGACTGACAGATATAATGAAGTTTGTATGATTGACAGATTATATTGAAGAAAGGTTAATAAATTTGACAAGACATAAAAACCAGCAGCAATAAATTACTTATTTCTTATTTATAGAAGAGAGTTGATAATTTATAGATCTATTATTTATAACTGAAAATGTATAGACTAATTACAGTGGCAAGACTGAAAACTGATTATGAATCAAATAAAGGAAAGATTAAGACTCATAAAGTTCGAGGCAGAAATATATAAATACAACACGAACTTGAGTGTCAGATAATAAATGTCATTCGTTATAATTACTCATATCTAGAGATTAGATGAAGACAGGAAATAGAGAAAACAAAATGTAAACTAATTCACTTCAAAATTCATCTCAGCATGTAGTGACAGAAAAACAGCGAAATGAATATAAAAAAAACGAGAAGAATCGATAGGTAACTGTAAACGTGCAAGCAAGGTATGTAAGCATGTAAGGAGGAAATGTAAATATGAAAGAGGAAGTGTAAGCACGCAAGGCGCATGTGTAAGCAGGAAATAAATTACATAGAATATAAGTGTCTAACAACAGCAAAATGCCACATTTTGGGCCAGAAAATGAACGTCCAGCATTAAGTAGAAGTTTAGCTTGTTGTCAGTAGCAGTTAGTGAGAGTTTCATGTTGAGTAGTATCAAGTTTAGTTTGTTGTTTGCAACAGTTATTGAGAGTTCTATGTTGAGTACTATCAAGTTTAGCATGTTGTTTGTGGCAGTTACTGAGAGTTCTATGTTGAGTACTATCAAGTATTGCTTGCTATTTGTGGCAGTTACTGAGAGTTCCATGTTGAATAGTATCAAGTTTAGCATGTTGTTTGTAGCAGTTAGTGAGAGTTCTATGTTGAGTACTATCAAGTTTAGCATGTTGTTTGTAGCAGTTAGTGAGAGTTCCATGTTGAGTAGTATCAAGTTTAGCATGTTGTTTGTAGCAGTTAGTGAGAGTTCCATGTTGAGTAGTATCACGTTTAGTTTGTTGTTTGTGGCAGTTACTGTGAGTTCTATGTTGAGTAGTATCAAGTTTCCCTTTTTCTGTGTACAGAGTAGTGATATTATGTATGACAAGTTACCGAGATTGTGTGTGCTACAGCTTTATGAGTTTAAGTGGAGTAAAATTATAGTCAATCTTACTGTTGAATCTGATAGTATACGCAATTATTTCTTTGGTATACTCTGAGAAGCAAACACACCCAGGCACACAACTCCAACTTAGATCACAGCAGCACAGTTTGAAAACCTCTGACATCTCCGAGACAAAACTACAGATAACATCGTGTAGTGACTTGACGAGATGTGAAGTACAAAACAAGTTTTATTAATGAGCACTGATGATAGGTGACATGAGGTGAAAATGTTACACAATAAATACAGTTAGGCTCCACCCCCGGCAAGACAGAAGTTTGCCATATGGGAAGTGGGTGATCTACATTCACACCCAGACAACCAGCAATCTAACAACTTGAAAACAAAAGACCAACTTACTGAATGCCATGAACATGCCGCTGAATTTCCACAAAAGTCACACACAAATCTTTAGAACCACTGGTCCTAATAAATCTTAACAGTACCACCATAATAGCTAGCACAAACATCTTGGTCAAGCTGGCCAGACTAAATCCTTCAAGCTGTTCTACATAGTTTCACACTGACCACAGTCATATCATCAAAACTTCTTCTTCTCTGATCAAAACTTCTGTCATGTCTGTCCTCGCTGTTTCTTCCCAAAATTCTCTGCCCTAATCGTCTGCTCCTAATATCGTCTGCTCCTAATATCGTCTGCTCCTAACATCGTCTGCTCCTAACATCGTCTGCTAGTTCTAATGTCGTTCTAGCGACAACCAGAGGATGGGATTTTTCCCGATCACTCTGTGCTCATTCTAATATACTGAACCGTTCCATGTTGAGTAGTATCAAGTTTAGCTCTTTGTTTGTGGCAGTTATTGAGAGTTCCATGTTGAGTAGTATCAAGTTTAGCTCTTTGTTTGTGACAGTTATTGAGAGTTCCATGTTGAGTAGTATCAAGTTTAGCTCTTTGTTTGTGGCAGTTATTGAGAGTTCCATGTTGAGTTGTATCAAGTTTAGCTCTTTGTTTGTGGCAGTTATTGAGAGTTCCATGTTGAGTAGTATCAAGTTTAGCTCTTTGTTTGTGGCAGTTATTGAGAGTTCCATGTTGAGTAGTATCAAGTTTAGCTCTTTGTTTGTGGCAGTTATTGAGCATTCCATGTTGAGTAGTAGCAATTTTAGCTTTTTGTATGTGGCAGTTATTGACACTTCTATGTTGAGTAGTATAAACTTTAGCTTGTTGTTTGTGGAAGTTACTGAGAGTTCTATGTTGAGTAGTATCAAGTTTAGCTTGTTTGTGTAAATTACTGAATGTTCCATGTTGAGTAACTTCTCTCTCTTAACACGTTATGCTAGGATTTTATCAGCACTGACCCACGAAAAACATGCAACAACCCACTTAAATATGTTCTCCATTCAGCACAGTCTTTTGCCAGTGTTTTTGGCTCTTGTAGCTATTTGAAGATGTCGCTGATTAATTCACTACGGGTACCCCTTGCTTTTCCTCAGCTTGTGCTGAAATTCTAGAGAAAAAGTATTTTAATCTTAGGGAATGATTTCATCTAGCCATGCTCAGACTAGCCCCCATGTCAAGCACAATGGCTGCATCGTCAACAAAGAAAGGCCCTGATTATGTCTTCATTTGCTTTTCGCTGTGTTTCAAAATCGTGCTAAACTAAACAACCAACCACTGAGCATGGCGTGGACAAATAAGCCAGCACTGGTTTACTTTTTATTGCTCTGTACACGAGGGCAGCGAAGTAGACTCCAAAGAAAAATTATAAAGTGAGCCGAGTTTTTAAACTAAACACCGTCAGATGTGCATTTATCAAGGTGACTTTCCTATATTTATGACACTGTGAATAAGAAACGCCACTTTAAACATATCATATGAATATGTGCGTACAATGACTAATACATAAACAAGAGCAATACGTAAACAAGACAACAGCCTGTGATACTCACACACATCGTGTTTTCCTGCTTCTACGTCTGTCTCCAAGTCTGAGTTGCTGATCAAGACCATATCTGACGTGTTCTACAGGACAGTTGCTGCCCACCAGTTCAGCTGTCTACCTACAGTGTGGAACTTATCAGAGGTAACAAGACTTCCCCTTCTGTCCCCCCACACACGAAGAAGGCAACATTCTCACAGCAACGACCACAATAATCTAAGCGGCAAAATGTCTTATCTCTCCTCTTTGGTGCAATGAAATAACCGAGACAAAGTGGAGACGTTTTGATGCGATAAACTGTAGAAATCGATAATGTCAAGTTAAAGCTGAAAGTAAAAACATTTAAAACTTTTTCCCAGAGATAAATGTTGAGAAAAATTGATCGCTCAAGTTAAATATTGCCTCCTGTAAGAAGTCGTATCTAAAGATCGAGGGTGAGCACTTAGCACGTGTGCTAACTCAATCTCTGCTTAGTTATCGATAAGTCACTTTCCTAGAACATCAAACAAGTTGAGAACACAAGTTATCATATCGCAACACGCACGTGCGAGCAATACACACGCGGTCATCCAAATTGTGCAAGATGCCAAAATAATGCGCTACGGGTACCCCTTGCTTTTCCTCAGCTTGTGCTGAAATTCTAGAGAAAAAGTATTTTAATCTTAGGGAATGATTTCATCTAGCCATGCTCAGACTAGCCCCCATGTCAAGCACAATGGCTGCATCGTCAACAAAGAAAGGCCCTGATTATGTCTTCATTTGCTTTTCGCTGTGTTTCAAAATCGTGCTAAACTAAACAACCAACCACTGAGCATGGCGTGGACAAATAAGCCAGCACTGGTTTACTTTTTATTGCTCTGTACACGAGGGCAGCGAAGTAGACTCCAAAGAAAAATTATAAAGTGAGCCGAGTTTTTAAACTAAACACCGTCAGATGTGCATTTATCAAGGTGACTTTCCTATATTTATGACACTGTGAATAAGAAACGCCACTTTAAACATATCATATGAATATGTGCGTACAATGACTAATACATAAACAAGAGCAATACGTAAACAAGACAACAGCCTGTGATACTCACACACATCGTGTTTTCCTGCTTCTACGTCTGTCTCCAAGTCTGAGTTGCTGATCAAGACCATATCTGACGTGTTCTACAGGACAGTTGCTGCCCACCAGTTCAGCTGTCTACCTACAGTGTGGAACTTATCAGAGGTAACAAGACTTCCCCTTCTGTCCCCCCACACACGAAGAAGGCAACATTCTCACAGCAACGACCACAATAATCTAAGCGGCAAAATGTCTTATCTCTCCTCTTTGGTGCAATGAAATAACCGAGACAAAGTGGAGACGTTTTGATGCGATAAACTGTAGAAATCGATAATGTCAAGTTAAAGCTGAAAGTAAAAACATTTAAAACTTTTTCCCAGAGATAAATGTTGAGAAAAATTGATCGCTCAAGTTAAATATTGCCTCCTGTAAGAAGTCGTATCTAAAGATCGAGGGTGAGCACTTAGCACGTGTGCTAACTCAATCTCTGCTTAGTTATCGATAAGTCACTTTCCTAGAACATCAAACAAGTTGAGAACACAAGTTATCATATCGCAACACGCACGTGCGAGCAATACACACGCGGTCATCCAAATTGTGCAAGATGCCAAAATAATGCGCTGTTCCACACTTGCGTTTTTTGCACTCAGTCTTCAGCGAAGTAAAAAGAGTTCACGTCCACGTACAGATCCAGCCCTCTCCATCGCTCTCGCTCTGTCAGTCTGCCTGAGAGATCTGCAAACGTAGAAGTTTTCTGGTTTTGTCTCCGTGAGCTGAAAGTGAGTACAGAAAGCTGGCGTGTAGAAGCAACATGAAATGTTGATTGTTCATGACAAGTTGTATTATAGACACGCAAGTAAAAGTGTAGCTGTCGCTAGATTTTTTGTTCTTCTAGCATTTGTGAGGGTAGCAGTGAGAGATAACATGGCTAGCAGACAGCACATTCTTGCGGTGGTGTGAGGAACTGTGGTACCAAGAGCGAAGGTGAAGCTGTGAAAGTAATGATGTAGTCTTTACCACAGCAACAGCAGCAAGTGAAGGTCACGTAATTATCACCACAGCAACAGCGGCATGTGAACGTTAGTAATTATCACCACAGCAACAGAAGATCACTTAATTATCACCACATGAAAAGCAGCAAGTGAAGGTCAGTTAATTATCACCACATGAAAAGCAGCAAGTGAAAGTAATGTAATTATCACCACAGGAACAGCAGCAAATAAGAAAGATAATAAAGACTAGGAGTTGAGAAAATGTTGGAGGGGGGGGGGAGATGAAGAAAATAGTAACAGACAATTATATGCATCCACAAGAGCAGTACCACACGTTATTGCAGCAGCACTAAGATACAGAGTTAAGACGTCAGAACAAACATAATTAAGATACTGCAACAACGCGACAGCACCAGATCTGTGACATAACAGCAGCAGAAAGTTATAAATTAACAGCACTAAGATAACAGCAGTAATCAAGAGGATGTCATCAAAGAGACAGACATTACAAACACAAACAGACACAAACTGACATAAGGAGACACAAACTGACATAGTCGTTACTCTGAGAATTCCAGTCCCACACAAAAGCCCAAATCTCGTGCACTACATGCCACTTCTCGTGCTATCTCGCGAGATGTTAAACGAGCACATTTCACGAGCTATAGATGAGGGATGAAATGTAAGCAGATAAGAAGAACAGATTTCATCGTTCTTTTTATCCAAAGGACACATCCACTTTCATCCTTCAGTGTTTTTTTCTTTTGTCTCTTTCCTACTTTGGCATGTGACCGAGCTAAGTGAAGTAAGGAAGGGCTTGCACCAACAAACTCACACAACAAACTAGTTGTGACATGTAGAACATTTGTAACAGAAAGACAGAAACTCTAAACTCGGACTTCAGTAACAAGAGAACCAACATAGCAAGGACATAACATCGCTCTAGTCACAGAACATAGCAAGGACAAAACATCGCTCTAGTCACAGAACCTAGCCAGGACAAAACATCGTTCTAGTCACAGAACCTAACGAGTACAAAACATCGCTCTAGCCACAGAAACTAAACACGACAGAACATCGCTCTAGTTACAGAATCCAAATAGGACAAAACATCGCTCTAGTCACAGAATCTAAACAGGACAAAACATCGCTCTAGTCCCAGAATCTAAACAGGACAAAACATCGCTCTAGTCACAGAATCTAACCAGGACAAAACATCGCTCTAGTCACAGAATCTAGCTAAGACAAAACATCTCAATAGTCAGAATCTAGCTAAGACAAAACATCTCATTACTCACAGAATCTAGCTAAGACAAAACATCTCATTAATCACAGAATCTAGCTAAGACAAAACATGTCATTATTCACTGAATCTAACAAGGACAAAACATCGCTCTAGTCACAGAACCTAGGCAGGACAAAACATCTCATTAGTCACAGGATCTAGCTAAGACAAAACATCTCATTAGTCACTGAATTTAACCAGGACAAAACATAGCTCTAGTCACAGAACCTAGCCAGGACAAAACATCACTCTAGTCACAGAATCTAACCAGGACAAAACATCGTTCTAGTCACAGAACCTAGTCAGCATAAAACATCGCTCTAGTCACAGAATCTAAACAGGACAAAACATCGCTCTAGTCACAGAATCTAGCTAAGACAAAACATCTCATTAGTCACAGAACCTAGCCAGGACAAAACATCTCACTAGTCACAGAACCTAGCCAAGACGAAACATCTCACTAGTCATAGAACCTAACCAAGAGAAAACATCGCTCTAGTCACAGAATCTAACCAGGACAAAACATCGTTCAAGTCACAGACATAACCAAATCAAAACATCGCTCTAGTCACAGCACCTAGCCATAACAAAACATCGCTCTAGTCACAGAACCTAGCCAGGACAAAACATCACTCTAGTCACAGAGCCTAGCGAGTACAAAACATCGCTCTAGTCACAGCATCTAGCCAGGACAAAACATCGCTCTAGTCACAGAATCAAGCTACTACAAAACGTTTCATTAATCACAGAATGTAACCAGGACAAAACATCGCTCTAATCACAGAACCTAGCCAGGACAAAACATCACATTAGTCACAGGATCTAGCTAAGAAAAAAAACATCTCATTAGTCACAGAATCTAATCAGGACAAAACATCGCTCTAGTCACAGAATCTAACCAGGACAAAACATAGCTCTAGTCACAGAATATAGCTAAGACAAAACATCTCATTAGTCACAGAATCTAAACAGGACAAAACATCGCTTTATATATAGAACCTAGCCAGGACAAAACATCGCACTAGATATAGAACCTAGCCAGGACAAAACATCTCATTAGTCACAGAATCTAGCTAAGACAAATCATCTCATTAGTCACTGAATTTAACCAGGACAAAACATCGCTCTAGTCACAGAACCTAGCCAGGACAAAACATCTAACTAGTCACAGAATGTAACCAGGACAAAACATCGCTCTAGTCACAGAACCTAGCTAGCACAAATCATCTTACTAGTTATAGAATCTAGCCAGAACAAAACATCGCTCTAGTCACATAATCTAGTCACATAATCTAGTCACAGATTTGTGTAGTTTAAAATATTAGTCGTAGCACTGAAGCCCCGCTAGCATCCTAGCGTCATAGCATCCTAGCATCCTAGCGTCATAGCAGTATGTTTACATGTTTTGCAACTTAAGAATGCCCCCACTAGCATCTTAACAGTCTGTGTACAAGTTTCCCAACTTAATACTGTCCCCACTAGCATCCTAACATTCTGTGTACACGTTTTCCAACTTAATCCTGCCTCCATTAGCATCCTAGCATTCTGTATACACGTTTTCCAACTTAATCCTGTCTCCACTACCATCCTAACTGTCTGTGTACACGTTTTTCAAATTAATCCTGTCTTCACTAGCATCCTAACTGTCTGTGCACAGGTTTTCCAACTTAATCCTGTCTCCACTAGCATCCTAACCGTCTGTGTACAAGTTTTGCAACTTAATCCTGCCTCTACTAGCATCCTAAATATCTGTGTACATGTTTTCCAACTTAATTATGCCTTTTCTAGCATCCTAATGGTCTGTGTACATGTTTTTTAACTTAATCCTGCCCCCACTAACATCCTTAAGGTCTGTGTACAAGTTTTTCCAACTTAATCCTGCCTCCACTAGCATCCTAACTGTTACAAGTTTTCCAAGTTAACCTTGTCTACATTAGCATCCAAGCAGTCTGTGTACAAGTTTTCCAACTTAATCCTGCCTCCACTAGCATCCTAACTGTCTGTGTACACGTTTTCCAACTTAATCCTGCCTCCACTAGCATCCTAGCAATCTGCGTAAAAAGTTTTCCAACTTAATCCTGCCCCCACCAGCATCCTTAAGGTCTGTGTACAAGTTTTCCAACTTAATCCTGCCTCCACTAGCATCCTTAAGGTCTGTGTGCAAGTTTTCCAACTTAATCCTACCTCCACTAGCATCCTAACAGTTTGTGTACAAGTTTTCCAACTTAATCCTGTCTCCACTAGCATCCTAACGGTCTGTGTACAAGTTTTGCAACTTAATCCTGCCTCTACTGGCATCCTAGCAGTCTGTGTACGAGCCTCATTGATTCCAGTTACAGTTCACAGAGAACTCTACTGCTATTACATTCAAAGAGAACTCTACTACTATTACATTCACAGAGAACTCTACTATTATTACATTCACAGAGAACTCTACTATTATCACATTCACAGAGAACTCTACTACTATCACATTCACAGAGAACTCTACTACTATCACATTCACAGAGAACTCTACTGTGATCACATTCACAGAGACTCTACTACTATTACATTCACAGAGAACTCTACTATTATTACATTCACAGAGAACTCTACTATTATCACATTCACAGAACTCTACTACTATCACATTCACAGAGAACTCTACTACTATTACATTCACAGAGAACTCTACTATTATCACATTCACACAGAACTCTACTATTATCACATTCACACCGAACTCTATTACTATACTATCACATTCACAGAGAACTACTACTATCACATTCACACAGAACTCTACCACTATCACACTGACACATGACGCTAGTACTATCACATTCACACAGAACTCTACTGCTATCACATTCACAGAATTCTACTGCTATCACATTCACAGAACACTACTGCTATCACATTCACAGAACTCTACTGCTATCACATTCACAGAACTCTACTGCTATCACATTCACAAGCGGAAGTAGAAAGAGAAGGATGGGAACTCTGCAGCCTGAAGTAGTGATCCAGGGGGAGGGACGTGTACAAGGAAACCAAGTCCAGGGTGAAGGTAAGGTGAGTGTGACCAGGAAAGAAGGTAGAGATAAGATGAGTTGGACCAGGTAAGAAGGTAGAGATAAAATGAGTTGGACCAGGTAAGAAGGTAGAGATAAGGTGAGTGTGACCAGGTAAGAAGGTAGAGATAAGATGAGTTGGACCAGGTAAGAAGGTAGAGATAAGATGAGTTGGACCAGGCAAGAAGGTAGAGATAAGATGAGTTGGACCAGGTAAGAAGGTAGAGATAAGATGAGTTGGACCAGGTAAGAAAGTAGAGATAAGGTGAGTGTGACCAGGTAAAAAGGTAGGAGTCTCAGATCTAGTGAGAACCTGATTATTGTCCTTTAGATAAGTTGGCAAGCTAGTTCTTCATATAAGTAGGCAATCTAATCCTTCACATAAGTAGGCAGGCTAGTCCTTCATATAGGTAGGCAGGCTAGTCCTTCAGATAAGTAGGCAGGCTAGTCCTTCAAATAAGTAGGCAAGCTTAGACCTTCAGATAAGTAGGCAGGCTAGTCCTTCAAATAAGTAGGCAAGCTTAGACCTTCAGATAAGTAGGCAAGCTTAGACCTTCAGATAAGTAGGCAAGCTTAGACCTTCAGATAAATAGGCAAGCTTAGACCTTCAGATAAGTAGGCAAGCTTAGACCTTCAGATAAGTAGGCAAGCTTAGACCTTCAGATAAGTAGGCAAGCTTAGACCTTCAGATAAGTAGGCAAGCTTAGACCTTCAGATAAGTAGGCAGGCTAGTCCTGTAGGCAGCCTAGTCCTTCAGACAAGTAGGTAGCCTAGTCTTCAAATACGTAGGAGACTACTCCTTCAGATAAGTAAGCAGGCTAGTCTTTCAGATAAGTAGGCAGGCTAGTCTCTCAGATAAGTAGGCAGGCTAGTCTCTCAGATAAGTAGGCAGGCTAGTGACAAGAGGTTGGAAGATGGTGTCCAGAAATTCAGAAGTTTGTTCCGTAGAATAGGAACAAGCTGAAACTATGGGCCTCCCTGCGCTACCTGGTTTGTGGATCTTTAATGAATCCAAAATATCTCAGTGTTGTGTGTTCTTCGTTTGTATGTGGTCACCTTGCTTTCTGCCATTCATGTTCCTGCCCACTTTCTTCACAGTTTATGTAAAACTGAACCAGACACCTCTGTCTACCTGCATTACTAGAACCAGTTTTACCATACACCTCTGTCTACCTGCATTACTAGAACCAGTTTTACCATACACCTCTATCTACCTGCATTATTAGAACCAGTTTTACCATACACCTCTGTCTACCTGCATTATTAGAACCAGTTTTACCATACACCTCTGTCTACCTGCATTACTAGAACCAGTTTTACCATACACCTCTATCTACCTGCATTATTAGAACCAGTTTTACCATACACCTCTATCTACCTGCATTACTAGAACCAGTTTTACCATACACCTCTATCTACCTGCATTACTAGAACCAGTTTTACCATACACCTCTATCTACCTGCATTACTAGAACCAGTTTTACCATACACCTCTATCTACCTGCATTACTAGAACCAGTTTTACCATACACCTCTATCTATCTGCATTACTAGAACCAGTTTTACCATACACCTCTATCTACCTGCATTACTAGAACCAGTTTTACAACAATCGTCACTTCTCTTATCTCTCACAGCTGAAAAATAGTACTTTTTATATTTTCCAGTTTTACATTACAGCAAAAACGTGTCTTTTATCTCCGTCAAAATGAATATAATTCTAGGAAAGGTAAGAGCCGGGATATCTGGAAGCGAGTAAAGGGAGAAGGATAGACAAGTAGAACATTCTTCATACCAAGAAAGTACACCCAAAGAGTTCATGCATCTTTCACGATCTAGGAACTTCGTGTCCCAAACGCCCCAGAAAGCCTGATATGCCACACAGAGTATCTACGGCACCTGGGATCTTGTGGGCTCTTTATTTAGCCATCTGTTGCTTCCAGTTGCTGGCTCCTGACACAACATCTGCTGGAAGAAAGGTTTCAAACTGTGCTCTCTTTTAGCACTTCACTTGAGATCAACCTTCACATACTGACTCACAGATCAACCTTCACATACTGACTCACTTTTTTAATACGTCAAAACCTGTCACATGCAAAATTGGCAACTACTCTCTGTGCTGTCATATACATGCATGTTTTAGTTTCACATACTCATACACATATACAGTCACACACATACAGTCATACACATACAGTCAGTAATATACAGTAAGTCATACACACAAGCAGTAAGTCAAATGCATACATATAGTCAGTCATACACGTACAGTCTGCCATACGCTCACAAACAGTCAGCCATACACGTACAGTCAGCCACACACGTACAGTCAGACACACACGTACAGTCAGACATACACGTACAGTCAGACACACACGTACAGTCAGACATACACTTACAGTAAGACATACACGTACAGTGAGACACACACGTACAGTCAGACATACACGTACAGTCAGACATACACTTACAGTAAGACATACACGTACAGTCAGACATACAGTTACAGTAAGACATACACTTAAAGTAAGACATACACGTACAGTAAGACATACACGTATAAAAAATTTTGTTTAAAAGAGTACTTAGCTGTAAACTGCAAGTGGCCACACAGTTTTTTAAATAGTATTCATGTGAATCTTTACTTTATCTCCTCTCTCTATTTCTTCGTCCTGTATGTTTTTGTATGATTAAGGCTCACGCCGAAACGTCACAACTTTGTAATAGTTAAGTAATAAAGCTGGTCCTACATTTTTCCTATTTTATACATTCTAGTATCGCAGCTTTACTGCAGTGCTTCGTGTATAGTTATATACTTATACACTAATTATTATATTCAGTCAATCATCCGCACATACAGTTAGCCATACACACATATACAATCAGTCATACACGCACATACAGTCAATAATACACGGACATACAGCTCTAAGTGTGGCATATATTTTGCTGTAATGGCTTAGTTTTTTTCTCACATAATCACATAAACTTTCTACATTTGGGCACACATAGTATACATGTATAACACTGACACACAATAGACATAGACATACACATAAAAATACACATAATGTTCATACGTACACATAGTATAAACACATACAGGCACACACATACATATATAAGTGTAGTCTGCACTTTCTATTATAATAAATATGTGCATGTACACACAACATACAAATATCACACATTCATAGACGTTCGCATACACACACACAACATACACAAACATCACATATTCAAAGACGTTCACATGCACACAAACACAACATACAAACATCACACACTCATAGACATTTGCATAGACACAAACACAACATACACATGGATGCAATCACAACATACAAATATCACACACTCATAGATGTTCGCATACACACACAACACTCAACACACAACACACAACACAGATGTAGGTATAACGAAGAAGCTACAAAAAACATGTTAAGAAAATCTGTCCCTTCCCTTGGGGGGAATGAAACATCAACATCCATCATATCCATCATATCCATCATATCCATCATATCCATCATATCCATCATGTCCATCATATCCATCATGTCCATCATATCCATCATGTCCATCATATCCATCATATCCATCATATCCATCATATCCATCATGTCCATCATATCCATCATATCCATCATGTCCATCATATCCATCATATCCTTTCTTGCTGACACTCTATGATTGTTTCTGTTTACAAGCATAAAAATATGGAACAACAGAAGTTAGAAAAACTGACATGAGGCGACAGAAGTTAGAAAAACTGACATGAGGCGACAGAAGTTAGAAAAACTGACATGAGACGACAGAAGTTAGAAAAACTGACATGAGTCGACAGAAGTTAGAAAAACTGACATGAGTCGACAGAAGTTAGAAAAACTGACATGAGTCGACAGAAGTTAAAAAAAAACTGACATGAGGCGACAGAAGTTAGAAAAACTGACACGGGGAGATAGAAGTGAGAGAAACTACAGTGTGGAGACAGAAGCTAGAAAAAAATGACACAGATTAGAATAACTGACATGAAAAGACAGATTAACTGACATGAGAAAACAGATTAACTGACATGAGAAAACAGATTAAGTGACATGAGAAAACAGATTAACTGACATGAGAAGACAGAATACCTGACACGAGAAGACAATACACTTATATGAGAAGACAGATTAACTGACATGAGAAGACAGATTAACTGACATGAGAAGACAGATTAACTGACATGAGAAGACAGATTAACTGACATGAGAAGACAGAATACCTGACACGAGAAGACAATACACTGACATGAGAAGATAGATTAACTGACATGAGAAGACAGATTAACTGACATGAGAAGACAGATTAACTGACATGAGAAGACAGATTAACTGACATGAGAAGACAGAATACCTGACACGAGAAGACAATACACTGACATGAGAAGATAGATTAACTGACATGAGAAGACAGATTAACTGACATGAGAAGACAAATTAACTGACATGAGAAGACAGATTAACTGACATGAGAAGATAAACAGAAAAACAAGATCTCACTATTGCTGGAAACGTGATGGGAGGGGGTGGTCCAAAGGTCAAGAGAGAAATGTGTGAATGGGCTGACCAAGTGGCACAATAGAAGAAGCACAAGTAATCTGGGTGTAGCTACCAAGTGCTGCACAAAATAGAGAACTACAATCTGTCGTCTGTCAGGGAGGCTCACCGGTGTAAACATTCATTGTTTGCCTGTGCGCTTGTACGGCTTGTACCGCTGTACTGAGAAGTTTTCTCCTCGAAAGTTCTCCTCGTCAATGTGTTCAAGAACTGATCTTAGCCTACACACCAAGCATCTCTGGGAGAGTTGTAGAAAATACCAAGAGATCATTTATTGTGACAGTACGAGCACGGCGTGACATTTTGGTGTGAAAGCACTAGCACAGTGTGACAGCACACGCACGGCGTGACAGTTTGGTGTGACAGTACAGCACAGTGTGACAGCACGAGCACGGCATGACAGTTTAGTGTGACAGCACTAGCACAGTGTGACAGCACTAGCACAGTGTGACAGCTCTAGCACGGTGGGACAGTTTGGTGTGACAGTTCAGCACAGTGTGACAGCACAGCATAGTGTGACAGCACGAGCACGGCGTGACAGTTTAGTATGACAGCACTAGCACAGTGTGACAGCTCTAGCACGGTGGGACAGTTTGGTATGACAGCACTAGCACAGTGTGACAGCACGAGCACGGCGTGACAGTTTAGTATGACAGCACTAGCACAGTGTGACAGCTCTAGCACGGTGGGACAGTTTAGTATGACAGCACAGCACAGTGTGACAGCACGAGCACGGCGTGACAGTTTAGTATGACAGCACTAGCACAATGTGACAGCACTAGCACAGTGTGACAGCTCTAGCACAGTGTGACAGCTCTAGCACAGTATGACAGCACTAGCACAGTGTGACAGCACAGCACAGTGTGACAGCTCTAGCACGGTGGGACAGTTTAGTATGACAGCACAGCACAGTGTGACAGCACGAGCACGGCGTGACAGTTTAGTATGACAGCACTAGCACAGTGTGACAGCTCTAGCACAGTGTGACAGCACTAGCACAGTGTGACAGCTCTAGCACGGTGGGACAGTTTAGTATGACAGCACAGCACAGTGTGACAGCACGAGCACGGCGTGACAGTTTGGTGTGACAGCACTAGCACAGTGTGACAGCTCTAGCACGGTGGGACAGTTTGGTGTGACAGTTCAGCACAGTGTGACAGCTCTAGCACAGTGTGACAGCTCTAGCACAGTGTGACAGCTCTAACATGGTGGGACAGCTCTAGCACGGTGGAACAGCTCTAGCACGGTGGGACAGCTCTAGCACGGTGGGACAGTTTGGTGCGATGAATACTTCATAACTTGATGTGGTTCTTACAACAGGGAAATGATCTTTTAATTCTGATATGGACCAGATGTTTAGACACTAGAGGATGGACTAGATGTTTAGACACTAGAGGATGGACTAGATGTTTAGACACTAGAGGATGGACTAGATGTTTAGACACTAGAGGATGGACTAGATGTTTAGACACTAGAGGATGGACTAGATGTTTAGACACTAGAGGATGGACTAGATGTTTAGACACTAGAGGATGGACTAGATGTTTAGACACTAGAGGATGGACTAGATGTTTAGACACTAGAGGATGGACCAGATGTTTAGACACTAGAGGATGGACCAGATGTTTAGACACTGGAGGATGGACTAGATGTTTAGACACTGGAGGATGGACTAGATGTTTAGACACTGGAGGATGGACCAGATGTTTAGACACTGGAGGATGGACTAGATGTTTAGACACTGGAGGATGGACTAGATGTTTAGACACTAGAGGATGGACTAGATGTTTAGACACTAGAGGATGGACTAGATGTTTAGACACTAGAGGATGGACCAGATGTTTAGACACTAGAGGATGGACTAGATGTTTAGACACTAGAGGATGGACCAGATGTTTAGACACTAGAGGATGGACTAGATGTTTAGACACTAGAGGATGGACTAGATGTTTAGACACTAGAGGATGGACTAGATGTTTAGACACTAGAGGATGGACTAGATGTTTAGACACTAGAGGATGGACTAGATGTTTAGACACTAGAGGATGGACTAGATGTTTAGACACTAGAGGATGGACTAGATGTTTAGACACTAGAGGATGGACTAGATGTTTAGACACTAGAGGATGGACTAGATGTTTAGACACTAGAGGATGGACTAGATGTTTAGACACTAGAGGATGGACTAGATGTTTAGACACTAGAGGATGGACTAGATGTTTAGACACTAGAGGATGGACTAGATGTTTAGACACTAGAGGATGGACTAGATGTTTACATACTAGAGAATAGACTAGATATTACACTAGAGGACAGAATAGAGGACCGGCTAGCGTAATGGCTAGAGCATTCGTCTAGCAACCAAATGGTCGAATCTCTAGCTGAGCGGATTTTTTTTTTCGACTAATACGGCCCCGAGGTCGACCCTACCTCATACGCTAATGGCCCAGCATAATGAGGTCTCTAACGCTTCATCCCCTACGGCGTTTGCCATGTGAGTACCTTTACCTTTTTAGAGTATGAACACACTTTGTCAAACTGTCAACTTTGATTCATCTGTCAACATGTGAACCTGGAAGTACAGCGACAAGCCAGTGACATCGAGTGGTTGTCACTTCAACCAGAAAATACAAATGACTGAAAGAAGAAAAAAACTGTTTGTGATGAAATGTCGAGTTTCAGTTTTCAAAATCTTCGTACATTTTAATATGTGGGGTATAACTATAATGAGAAGCATACGTAACTTACATACAAACATAAACATACAGACTTTCAAGGCATTTGCTAGATATCAGATACCTGCACATACTCTTTTTCAGGTTCATACTTTCTTCTTACTTTAGACTGGAAAAGTCCAACTCCGCGTCCTGCTCCTCCACCATTCAAAAAATGCCAACTCCACAGAGCTCGCGAGAAACAAGTGTTCCTGTTCTTTTACGCATGCGCACCGACGCAGATCATTATGTGGCCGGAAAGTAAACAAAGTGCTCTTTGACGTGACATTTACGTTTCCTTTGTTCCAGCAAAGTTTCCTGTCATTTATGTCAGCACTTAACAGGCCGTATATTTCGGGGTTTTGAACACAGCCTAATCAAGCTCTAGCTGTGTTCTAGCGGCTGAGCCATCGCTCTTTTTCCACATCAGGCACAGGGTAGAGTTGTAAATGTCAAAACGAGGCCGGAAGTTCTGCAAGAAGCGGCCCCGGAATGTGGATGTAGACGAAGCTGATCCCGTGAGAAACTCCCAGATCCTGGAAGTCTGTAGGCCGCTGTCAGCAAACTTCCCCCTCTTACAACACGACTACTTAAAAAAAACCAAAATAAATATATATATATATATGTTGCCGAGAACTTGTACGATCAGGCAGGGAGTGGAGACATTAGTTTTATTTTCATGTTAGAACAGACAAGTTTATGACAAGACAGTCTTGCATAGCCAGGATAGAAATAAAAGTCTCAACAGAAAACACTGAAACAGTTTCTGCACGTTATTTCTCAACATTTACATTCAACTGTTGACTTTAGTAACAAGTTTTGGTGTGTGTTTATGTAAGAAGTTTAGTTTGTGTTTAAGTAAAAAATTTAGTTTGTGTTGCACATATGAGATTATAACTGGACGAGTTTTAGAAAACTAATCAATAGTTTCGTGAAGAAATTTCAGTTTCTTTTCATTGACATATAATATGTCTCAGCTTTATACTCCAGTTTCATGTCTGCTTATAATCCACAGCGCGAAAGATCTCATGTCTGCTTTATAATCCACAGTGGGAAAGATCTCATATATGCTCTATAATCCACAGTGCAAAAGATCTAATATCTGCTTTATAAACGACAGAGGGAAAGATTTTATATCTGCTTTATAATCCACAGTGCGAAAGATCTAACATCTGCTTTATAATATACAGTGTGAAAGATCTAACATCTGCTTTATAATATACAGTGTGAAAGATCTAACATCTGCTTTATAATATACAGTGTGAAAGATCTAACATCTGCTTTATAATATACAGTGTGAAAGATCTAACATCTGCTTTATAATATACAGTGTGAAAGATCTAACATCTGCTTTATAATATACAGTGTGAAAGATCTAACATCTGCTTTATAATATACAGTGTGAAAGATCTAACATCTGCTTTATAATCCATATTGCTACAAAGTCTCATGTTTGCTTTATAATCTATAGTGCTACAAGGTCTCATGTCTGCTTTATAATTCATAGTGCGACAGTCTCATGTCGTAAGCCTCCCTTACAGTTCATACTGTGATAAGGTCTCATGTCTACTTTATAATCCATACCATGACACGATGTTATGCCTACTTTATAATTAATATACTGCCACAAGTTTTCACGTCTGCTTTATAATTCATACTGAGACAAGTTCTCGTGTCTGCTTTATAATTTATGCTGAGACAAGTTCTCGTGCCCGCTTTATAATTTATAATTTGACACAAGGTTCCAGGGAGATGAATGTTACTCAGTGAAAATAAATTTTACTCTGTCAAGATAAATGTTACCATGTCAAGATTTGTTTTATAATTTAGATATTGTTTTCTTTTTTTTTTCCCTCTGCCACCATCTCTCATTCTCCTTGACCTCTCTCTACCAAGTTCATGGTCACCATGTGAAGATTCTATAGACGATCAACGGGTCCAAGTTATAATGAAAGTATCTTGTGTCTGTTGACAGGACAGCGAATATGCCTTCAACTTGATGCTCCAGTTTGTTCAGATGTTGACCTTTCTCAGAGCTGTCAGTTCGCAGAAATGTTTCATTCAAAGTTCTGAACAAATTTTGTCAAACTCTGTCAACTTGTGAATCACACATTTTGTCAAACTCTGTCAACTTGTCAACAGAGTTTGATAAAATATGATCATGCTCTTCACGGCTTGTACGCGCGGTAATCATCATCATCATCATCACAAGCTGTCTTGTGTTCCCTGCCGTACCAGGAGAGAAGCATTCATTCTAACAAGGATCACAGCCGACCTTTGACCTTACACCAACCTGGGATCGTTTTTTTTTGCGCGGGTCAAAGCGTGCTGGGACGTGGGTGTGATTAGATGAAGACGAAGAATAAAAGAGACGAAGATATGCTTCTTCCTCCGGCAATTTTTTAATTGTGGCGTTTATGTGAGCAGTTAATAAGAAGCCAGGTCATGAGGTAAACAGCTGATGTGAGTTTACTATTCCCCCCCCCCCCCATGTAACTTTTCATGTGCGTAAATCGGATCACGGGACGAACCTCGAATCAAATAGCAGAGCTTTTTTCTTGGAATTATTTCATTTCATGTAATTCCCGTTCAATGATTTCCTGCTCTTTGTAGTCCCTGATGTTGTAAACATGAACATCAGCCATGAATTGAGCTAAAGCTGGTGATATTTGGCCTCACCTTCCTCTTTTTATGAGGGAGAGATGCTACCATCTGCCTTCTTCTGGTAGTGGATACAGAAACTCATAGACACATTGTCAGAAGCTGGTTTCTGTTTAATGATTCCATGTTTTCTCTGGCTTCCTGTACCTGGACTGTTATCCTTTTTCTCATGATATCTGATAGTCTGTCTCAGTATTTGATCTCTGACCTCACTAAATATCTCATTCTCGTAGATACAGAAGGTTCAAATATAAATTTTTAACAACAAAATTTGATCTCAGTGATATCTGTCACTTATTTAAGTGTAATCTTCGCGGCCTCGTATCCATCACTTTTATAGTTTTTAGTATAATGAAGATTATCTATCTATCTATCTATCTATCTATCTATCTATCTATCTATCTATCTATCTATCTATCTATCTATCTATCTATCTATCTATCTATCTATCTATCTATCCATCCATCCTTCTGTCTGTCTGTCTGTCCGTCTGTCTGTCCGTCCGTCCGTCTGTCTGTCTGTCTGTCTGTCTTTCTGTCCGTCTGTCTGTCTGCCTATTTCACACACAGACACTACGAAAGAGAGGGGAGGGGGAGTCCAACTAGAATGACCAGACACCATCATCAGCAAACACACAGAACTATCAGACACCATCATCAGCAAACACACAGAATTATCAGATACCATCATCAGCAAACACACAGAACTATCAGACACCATCATCAGCAAACACACAGAACTATCAGACACTATCATCAGCAAACACACAGAAATAACAGACACTATCATCAGCAAACACACAGAACTATCAGACACTATCATCAGCAAACACACAGAACTATCAGACACCATCATCAGCAAACACACGGAACTA
The DNA here is from genome assembly GCA_009760885.1 of Achatina immaculata. Classification (NCBI taxonomy): domain Eukaryota; kingdom Metazoa; phylum Mollusca; class Gastropoda; order Stylommatophora; family Achatinidae; genus Lissachatina; species Lissachatina immaculata. The sequence goes on along the minus strand of CM019691.1, from coordinate 69,109,239 downwards.
TCAGACGCCATCATAGCAAACACACGGAACTACCAGACACCATCATCAGCAAACACACAGAACTATCAGACACTATCATCAGCAAACACACGGAACTATCAGACGCCATCATAGCAAACACACGGAACTATCAGACACCATCATCAGCAAACACACAGAACTATCAGACACTATCATCAGCAAAGACACAGAACTATCAGACACTATCATCAGCAAACACACGGAACTATCAAACACCATCATCAGCAAACACACAGAACTATCAGACACCATCATCAGCAAAGACACAGAACTATCAGACACTATCATCAGCAAACACACGGAACTATCAGACACCATCATCAGCAAACACACAGAACTATCAGACACTATCATCAGCAAACACACGGAACTATCAGACGCCATCATAGCAAACACACGGAACTACCAGACACCATCATCAGCAAACACACAGAACTATCAGACACCATCATAGCAAACACACGGAACTACCAGACACCATCATCAGCAAACACACAGAATTATCAGATACCATCATCAGCAAACACACAGAACTATCAGACACCATCATCAGCAAACACACAGAACTATCAGACACTATCATCAGCAAACACACAGAAATAACAGACACTATCATCAGCAAACACACAGAACTATCAGACACTATCATCAGCAAACACACAGAACTATCAGACACCATCATCAGCAAACACACGGAACTATCAGACGCCATCATAGCAAACACACGGAACTACCAGACACCATCATCAGCAAACACACAGAACTATCAGACACTATCATCAGCAAACACACGGAACTATCAGACGCCATCATAGCAAACACACGGAACTACCAGACACCATCATCAGCAAACACACAGAACTATCAGACACCATCATCAGCAAACACATAGAACTATCAGACACTATTATCAGCAAACACACGGAACTATCAGACACCATCATCAGCAAACACACAGAACTATCAGACACCATCATCAGCAAACACACAGAACTATCAGACACCACTGTGAACACGCCCATAATTTTATCCTATTTGGTGTAGGTAAATGATCTCTTCCCAAGCAACAGCAGCATGTGGAGAGAGCTGGCTTGGTTGTTTCAGCGCGGCCGGTATGAATGGTCAAGATGTCACCCTCCTTCGCATTTTCTGAGTGAGTGAAAGGGGGCGTGTCCGGCTCACGTGACTGTGCGCCAGGTAAAGAGTGGAATGTGTTGAGCTTTTTCAGTCTTGTGTGTCACGCTTGAGGCGGCAGTATGTTGGGGGGGGGGGGGGTCGTCCCGACATGTATCTGATGTATTTGTGCTTCAGTTACGGGTGATTGTCTTGACCCCAGACTGCTGACCAGCCGGGGTTATTTGTGGTAAGAGATATTTCTTGTAAGTTTTCCTATGTCAGGCGTGGAGTAGTCTGTAAGTATAGGTGGTGAACAGAGCTCAGTGTAAGAGCTTTAAGTGGAAAGATGGAATTAATGGTAAGGGTAAGGGAATGTTACATTTGATGCACATTTCATATGTGATTTGCATTCATTTAATCTCATCTATTGATATTTGCTTTCATGTTAAATGTTATTTGTTGGCGGAGTTCAATGAGCTGCGTTATTAAGTGTTCTCTTGTGTGTGTTTGGGCACGAGAATCTTGTGTGTGTGTGTGTGTGTGTGTGAGCTTAAGTAAAGAGGGCCAAAAGAACATGGGAAATATAAAAGGCGTAATAAGAGATTGTAAGAAGAACCCAGTGCCACAGGACTGAAATAAGAACTTAGAAGTTGCGACTTCAAGTAGTATTAGAAGATGAGCCTCATTAAGTGCTGCCTTGTTATATTTTATGTGTTATTTTTCAGCTGTGTTATCACTGAGTATTTCGTATAACTTATATGTTGCTGTGGAAGAGATTGTACTGTGTCGCATTGTTATATGGTGTAGTCTTGTGAAGTTAATAAATCTTTAAATTTTGTCCTTGATATCAAAATGTCTGATTTTCGGAGTGATCATCACTTGTTGGAGGAGAGAGAGAGAGAGAGAGAGAGAGAGAGAGAGAGAGAGAGCGAGAAAGAGAGCGAGAATGAATGAATGAATGAATAATCTTTATTTTTCAAGGGTAAAGAATTGGGCACGCAGGCCCGTCTTACATTCTGCCCTTCATCACTCCATCTTTCATTCTTCCCACACACTTGATTTAGTACAAAAATACAAATTAAATTAGTAAAAACATATCAAAAGAGTGTAAGATTTAACTACTACATTCAAGGTAAAAGAGAAGAAGTAATTAACCTAATAAAATAGCACTCACGCACACATACACCCGCAGACATATACATAAATAAAAATACATTGTAAATACAGATCTTCTAACATATTTTTTTAAACAAACATTAAAATAATTTCTAACAATATCTAACAAGTTGCTTTTCTAACTATGTCACTGAAGTACTTGATGGTTTACGAGCCATGTGTTGAGAGAGTGCTGGCTATTTTATGGAGGCATATAATTACATGCAAGTAAATAATGAAACAGGTTTGAGTTAAAGGATGAAGTATTACCAATGGATTTTAAATTGTAGGGGAGGGTGTTCCAGAGCTGTACTGCAGAGTATGCAAGGCTTTTCTTGTACATATCAATTCTGGGTTTAGGAAGAAGACAGTTTTTTAAACGCTGGCTATGTTTAGTGTTATACGTAAACAGTGACCACAAGTAAGGCGGAGCATTGTGCTACAGAATTCTGTGAACAAACTTAACTTTGTTAAAAATGATTCTATTTTTGAGGGGTAGAATTTTGAGTTGTTTATGTTGATCTACAGTCTGTACTGGGTGTTTGTCACAAATAAGATTAATGCTCGCTTGTGAAGTGAGTGGAGCCTTTTTGTGTTTGAGACTGAGCATCCATCCCAGATTGTGGAACAGTAATCTAAGTGTGTTTGTATGTGTGATATGTAGTATATTTTTCTTGTGTTTTTGTCGATAAAGTGTTTAATCTTGGCTAATTGGTAAACTTTCTGTGCAATCAAATTTGTTAGGTTATGTACATGAGAATTCCAAGTTAAATGCTGATCAATGATGAGTCCTAGGGTTTTATGTTCATGAACATTTTCTATTGCCTTAGTCCCAGCACAAAGCTGTAGTGAAGTTTTAGTTGCATTTTGCAGTTTCTGTCTTGTAGTGATGAGCATGGATTTTGTTTTGTTGGTGTTTATCAACATACCATTTTTATTACTCCATTTAATCAAACTGTTTATATCATTTTGGAGCGTTGTCTGTAGGTTATTGATGTCATACTCACTATTGTAAACAGTACAGTCGTCAGCGAAAAGATCACATGAAGAGTGCTTTAAATGTAGTGGTAGGTCGTTAATATAGATAGCAAAGAGAAGAGGACCAAGAATGGAGCCTTGAGGAATACCGGTATCAACCACAGACGAGCCAGATATTTTGTTTCTAAAGCAAACTACTTGTTTTCTACCTGAGAGAAAAGATGTAATACATTTTGTTAGGTCAGGATGTAATCTATAGCCTTCCAGCTTTTTTGCAAGAATTTCATGATCAATCATATCGAAGGCTTTCTTAAAATCAACAAAGACAGCACCACACAATTTGTCATCATTTATATTAGACAGCCAGCTTTCTGTCATTTTAGTTAATGCTGTGTGGCAGGAGTAATTTGGTATAAAACCTGACTGACTGTCTATTAGTAGACTGTTTTCTTGCATGTGGAGCAGAGTTAACTTTTGTATATGTTTTTCAAGAGGTTTAGATAGTGATGACAGAATGGATATGGGTCTATAGTTTGAGAGGTCACTAGTCTGTCCAGATTTAAAAAGAGGAAAAACTTTGGCGAGTTTAAAAGCGTCAGGGAAATATTTTTTGTCAATACACAAGTTGTATAAGTATGTTAGTGTGTCTGTGATAACTGGTGCAGCGTAGTGTAGTATCTTGTTACTAATGTCATCACATCCTGCTGAGTTAGTGTTCTTTAAGGACCGGATGTAGTTATAAACCTCACCGACTGTGAGGAAAGGAATATTAATTTGTTTTAGCTTTACACATTTACTGTCGCTGAAAGTTTTCAACACGCTCAGGTCGCAATTTGGGGTCGGTAATGAAGATTTTAGAATACTAATTTCTTCCCTAAAATGTTCACTGAAGTTAATGCAAGTATGTTCACCATTAAGTGTTTGTGGGTCAGTTTGCTTCCTTTTATTTACAAGAGTATTAATCGCTTTCCAGATTGATTTACTATCAGTTTTGTCTTTCAAGAGAGAGAGAGCGAGAGAGAGAGTAAAACTGATGATTAAACACCTTAACATCTGACCTGGGGAGCTTTGCTGGACGACGACTGGACTGGAAGAGGGAGAACCCAGGGTAGGAGATCGTCCGGTGGGTACCGCTACCCGGGGTGTTCCAGGCACAGCTGTAATCTTTAGGCACCAACACCCGGTAGAAAAAGGCTAACCAGAGTACCAGAGATGCACCGTGGACGACGAAAGCATTTAATAGATCACGGAGATGAAAGAGAGTCATATAGCGGATTAAAAGAATGTTTAGATAGTAACATAAGCTGATGTACAACCAGAGAACAAATGATATAATAACATCCATCTATAAAATAACTTAAGTAAATTTTACAATGATGATGATGATGATGATGATGCAGGCATTACGTACAACAACAGCTTGTGTCTCTCATTTTTGTTGTGTTCAGTTTTGTTATCGACTACGTGGGAAGAATGAAAGATGGAGTGATGAAGGGCAGAATGTAAGACTGGCCTGGGTGCCCAATTCTTTACCCTTTAAAAATAAAGATTATTCATTCATTCATTCTGAATATTTTTAGCACAAATAGGTAAATTACAGCAGCAGGCCATCTTGCTCACAAACGAGAGGCCTACAGGAGTGCTGTTTGGGAGGCAAAGTTCCGCAAGGGACATGCAAATGAATGAATGAAATGAGGTAAATTACAAATTTGTTAATGGAAAACAAACTATAGGAGTGTAGTATTCTAGACTTTGCCTCAGTCTTCCTTGTAAGATCAGCTCTCAAAGACTGAGAGAGAAACTGAATGTATAAATGATGAATTAAGTCAACCCTTGTCTCTATAATTCCACCCTTGTCTCTAAAAGTCAACCGTTGTCTCTGTAAGACATACCCAAGTGAGAGTTGTTTCTTCGACGTGACGCGACAGAAGGACAAGACTGGAGATCTTGAAAGGCAGGTGCTATTCCAGGTGGCCTTAACTTGAGCAGGTAAAGCTTTGGGCATGTCAGATCACAGCTCACAGGTAATGTGAAGAGGTGTCAGGTGTCTGTGTGTGTGTATGTGTGACAGATGGGGCGAAAGAGGGACAAATAGAAAGAAGAGAATGAGAAAGATGGACAGAATGACAGCCGAGGGAGACAGAGAGCACGAAAAAGTAAGAGAACACAGTTTTGTAGGCTTCGACCTCGAAAAAATAGTAGACAACACTTTAGTGAGACGTGAGAGAAAAATCACAAGAGAATTAGCTGGGATTCAAACCACGGACTCCGGTAGGACGAGCCGCCGTCTAGCCAAGAAAGAACAGCGTACTAACCAACTGTGCCAACTAACACCTCCAAAAAAAAAGATGTTTTGTAGGCCTAGTCGTTAGTAACTGTTCAGTAGACACGAAGGATCGTGACACCCGTAAAGAAACGAAGTCATGACACAGAAATTCCGTGGCTTAGATTCAGTCTCTCTGGATAGTACCAACTTTTAGACAAACGTACACACGGTCTCCTGCCATGTCTGGTGCATACTTGAACAACAACAACAACAACAACAACAACAACAACAACATAAAAACGAACGAATACTTATTACATGAAGTTAGTTTCAGGGACAATTTTTTATAAATAGGAATCATCGAGACTTTCGTACAGTAAAGTAAGAGAACATAGTTTTGTAGGATTAGACCTGGAAAAAATCGTAGACAAAGCACTTTAATGAGATGCGAGAGAAAGAAAAGTACAAGAGAATTACCTAGGATTCGAACCACGGACTCTTGTAGGACGAGCAGCCGTCTAGCCACGAGAGAACAGCATACTAACCAACTGAGCCAACTAGCACCTACAGTACGAAAGATTGATTGATTGATTGATTGATCTTTATTTCAAAAGGGTTAAGAATTGGGCACGCAGGCCCGTCTAACATTCTGTCCTTTATCATACATCTTTCACTCTATTCCAGACATTCTACAAATGTGCTGTTCATATAACACACATAACTAACATTGAAGCTGAGAGACATAAAATAAAATATAACATTTACGTTTCACTCTTAAACATTCACTCAGTACAGAAGTAACTACATACATTATAAATGACTATCTACTAAACAAAACTTTCGGGACTATTCCGAAAACAATTAATTGTATTCAGTGTCTGTAAGAGCAGTTTAAGATAACTTTTAAGTTTTATAATTCATGGAGGCATGTAGTCGACATCAAATAGATATTGGGAAAGCTTGTAGTTGTAGGAAGGAGTATAATTTATATTTTTTATATAGGATGGGAGGGTGTTCCAAAGATGAGCAGCAGAATAACTAAAGCTTTTCTTGTAAAGATCAAGTCTAGGTTTTGGAAGACATATGTTGTTCAAGCGTTGGCTGCACTTTGGGCTAAATTTAAACAGGTTCCATAGATAAGGCGGGGGATGCCGTGAAAGAATTTGATGTACTAACTTGGCTTTGTTGAAGAGGAACCTGTTCTTAAGAGGTAGTATTTTGATATGTTTGTGCTGGTTAGTTGTTTGTACTTGATCTTTGTCACTAATAAGCTTTACTGCTCGCTTTTGGAGTGAGCAAAGCCTCTTTGTATTTGACACTGAGCAACCATCCCAAACTGTTGAGCAATAGTCTAAATGTGTTTGTATATGAGATATGTAGTATGTCTTCCTAGTGTCTTGATCGATGAAGTGCTTAATTTTAGCTAATTGGTATACTCTTTTCGCGATGAGTTTTGTTAGACCTTGCACAAAGAAGGTGAGAGAGATCCCTATTCTCGGGGAAAGAAGGAGGAGGAGGAAAGGAGGAGAAGTTTTTACGTTAAAAACAAATTCATTAGAAAAATCATCGTCATAATTATCCCCTCATACATACTGAAGGTTGGATGAAAGTTATCTCCACCTTTCTTGGTTCCTTTCTTTACCGGTGTACTCCAACATGCTTACTCCTGCTCATCTCTTGATGTTATCAGTCCTCATCTCTTGATGTTATCAGTCCACATCTCTTGATGTTATCAGTCCTCATCTCTTGATGTTATCAGTCCTCATCTCTCGATGTTATCAGTTCTCATCTCTTGATGTTATCAGTCCACATCTCTTGATGTTATCAGTCTTCGTCTCTTGATGTTATCCATCTGTATTTGTTGTTTTCCCTCTGTCTTTTTTCCATAAACTTTCCCCTCAAGTACAATTTTGACTAAACGTTTAACCTGTACCATTTCCGCACCTCCATGCCACGTGATATTTGAATGAAAACTCGGGAAATATTCGTGCCCTGTCAAAGTGTATCTGTAGCCCTCCAACGACACTTGTAAATCTATACTTTTTAAAGCGTTACCCGCTTACGCGCCTTCGAAGAACCCATGTGGCCGTTGCAGACCCCACACGATCATTCGGCGACCCCCACTTGACTCTTCCTTGATCCGACATGATCTTTCGTCAAAAAAAAAAAAACAGATCAGAGAGCAGGTGTAGTGTAGCTATAAAGACACATTCTCTGACATCCCCTGCTTGTCTGAGTATCCCGCTGTTTACTGTCCAGATCATTCTTGCTGATACTAACTCTTTTAATATAGTATTTCCTAGATTGTTCTATCTGTATAAACAGTGACATGTGGCAGTTTTCAGGTGACATGTGGCAGTTTTTAGGTGGCATGTGGGAGTTTTTAGGTGACATGTGGGAGTTTTCAGGTGACATGTGGAAGTTTTCGGGTGGCATGTGGGAGTTTTCAGGTGGCATGTGGGAGTTTTCAGGAGGCATCTGGAAGTTTTCAGGTGGCATGTGGAAGTTTTCAGGTGGCATGTGGAAGTTTTTAAGTTGCTTGTGGGAAGTTTTTAGGTTGCATGTGGAAGTTTTTAAGTTGCATGTGGGAGTTTTCAGGACGCATCTGGAAGTTTTCAGGTGGCATGTGGAAGTTTTCAGGTGGCATGTGAAAGTTTTTAAGTTGCTTGTGGGAAGTTTTTAGGTTGCATGTGGAAGTTTTCAGGTGGCATGTGGAAGTTTTTAAGTTGCATGTGGAAGTTTTCAGGTTGCATGTGGGAGTTTTTAGGGTGCATGTGGGAGTTTTCAGGTTGCATTTGGGACTTTTTAGGTGGCATGTGGGAGTTTTCAGGTTGCCTGTGGGAGTTTTCAGGTGGCATGTGGGAGTTTTTTTGTGGCATGTGGAAGTTTTCAGGTGGCATGTGGAAGCTTTTAAGTTGCATGTGGAAGCTTTCAGGTGGCATGTGGGAAGTTTTCAGGTAGCATGTGGGAAGTTTTCAGGTAGCATGTGGGATTTTTCAGGTGGCATGTGGGACGTTTTTAAGTTGCATGTGGGAAGTTTTTAGGTTGCATGTGGGAGTTTTCAGGTGGCATGTGGGAGCTTTTAGGTTGCATGTGGGAGTTTTTAAGTTGCATGTGGGAAGTTATTAAGTTGCATGTGGGAGTTTTCAGGTGGCATGTGGAAGTTTTTAGGTTGCATGTGGGAGTTTTCAGGTGGCATGTGGAAGTTTTTAAGTTGCATGTTGGAGTTTTCAGGTTGCATGTGGGAGTTTTTAGTTTGCATGTGGGAGTTTTCAGGTGGCATGTGGGAGTTTTCAGGTGGCATGTGGAAGTTTTTAAGTTGCATGTGGGAAGTTTTTAGGTGGAATGTGGGAGTTTTCAGGTGGCATGTGGAAGTTTTCAGGTGGCAGGTGGAAGTTTTCAGGTGGCAGGTGGAAGTTTTCAGGTGGCAGGTGGAAGTTTTCAGGTGGCATGTGGAAGTTTTCAGGTGGCAGGTGGAAGTTTTCAGGTTGCATGCGGGGGTTTTCAGGTTGCATGTGGGAGTTTTTAAGTTACCATGTGGAAAGTTTTCAGGTTGCATGTGGGAGTTTTTAAGTTACCATGTGGAAAGTTTTCAGGTGGCATGTGGGAGTTTTCAGGTGGCATGTGAAAGTTTTTAAGTTGCATGTCGGAAGTTTTCAGGTGGCATGTGGAGGTTTTTAAGGTGCATCTGGGAAGTTTTCAGGTTGCTAGTGGGAGTTTTCAGGTGGCATGTGTGACGTTTTTAGGTTGCATGTTGGAGTTTTCAGGTGGCATGTGGAAGTTCTCAGGTGGTATGTGGGAGTTTTCAGATGGTATGTGGAAGTTTTCAGGTGGGATGTGGAAATTTTCAGGTTGTATGTGGAAGTTTTCAGATGGCATGTGGGATTTTTCAGGTGGCATGTGGAATTTTTCAGGTTGCATGTGGAAATTTTCAGGTTGCATTTGGAAGTTTTCAGGTGGTATGTGGGAGTTTTCAGGTTGCATGTGGAAGTTTTCAGGTTGCATGTGGAAGTTTTCAGGTTGCATGTGGAAGTTTTCAGGTTGCATGTGGGAGTTTTTATGTGGCATGTGGAAGTTTTCAGGTTGCATGTGGGAGTTTTCAGGTGGCATGTGGGAGTTTTCAGGTGACATGTGGGAAGTTTTCAGGTTTCATGTGGAATTTTTCAGGTTGCATGTGGAATTTTTCAGGTGACATGTGGGAGTTTTCAAGTTTCTTGTAGAATGTTTCAGATGAAGTGTGGCATAAGGGAAGTATTGAGCTGGCATGTGGATGTATTCAGGTGACATATGGGAAGTATTCAGTTAGGATGTAGGAAGTATTCAGGTGTCACGTGAACGTATTCAGGTGGCATGTGGAAAGTATTCAGGTGTCATGTTGGAGTTTTCAGTTCAAGTGGCATGTTGGAAATATTCAGGTGGCATGTGGTAAATATTCGGGGCTAATGGGGGAGTTTTCAGGAGGCACGTGGGATGTATTCTGATGGCATGTGAAAAGTATTCAGGGGGCATATGAGAAGTATATTAGATGGCATGTGGGAAGTATTCAAGTTGCATGTGGGAAGTATTAAGTTGGCATGTGGGAAGTATTCAAGTGGTATGTGGGAAGTATTCAGGTGGTATGTGGGAAGTATTCATGTGGCATGTGGGAAGTATTCAGGTGGCATGTGGGAAGTATTCAGGTGGCATGTGGGAAGTATTCAGGTGGCATGTGGGAAGTATTCAGGTGGCATGTGGGAAGTATTAAGTTGGCATGTGGGAAATATTAAGGTGGCATGTGGGAAGTATTAAGGTGGCATGTGGGAAGTATTCAGGTGTTATATGAGAAGTATTCAGTTGGCATGTAGGAAGTATTCAGGTGGCATGTGGGAAGTATTCAGTTGGCATGTGGGAAGTATTCAGGTGGCATGTGGGAAGTATTCAGGTGTTATATGAGAAGTATTCAGGTGACGTGTGGGAAGTATTCAGTTGGCATGTGGGAAGTACTCAGGTGGCATGTGGGAAGTATTAAGGTGACATGTGGGAAGTATTAAGGTGGCATGTGGGAAGTATTCAGTTGGCATGTGGGAAGTATTCAGGTGTCATGTGGGAAGTATTCAGGTGGCATGTGGGAAGTATTCAGTTGGCATGTGGGAAGTATTCAGGTGTTATATGAGAAGTATTCAGTTGGCATGTAGGAAGTATTCAGGTGGCATGTGGGAAGTATTCAGTTGGCATGTGGGAAGTATTCAGGTGGCATGTGGGAAGTATTCAGGTGTTATATGAGAAGTATTCAGGTGACGTGTGGGAAGTATTCAGTTGGCATGTGGGAAGTACTCAGGTGGCATGTGGGAAGTATTAAGGTGACATGTGGGAAGTATTAAGGTGGCATGTGGGAAGTATTCAGTTGGCATGTGGGAAGTATTCAGGTGTCATGTGGGAAGTATTCAGGTGGCATGTGGGAAGTATTCAGTTGGCATGTGGGAAGTATTCAGGTGTTATATGAGAAGTATTCAGGTGGCGTGTGGGAAGTATTCAGTTGGCATGTGGGAAGTACTCAGGTGGCATGTGGGAAGTATTAAGTTGGCATGTGGGAAGTATTAAGGTGACATGTGGGAAGTATTCAGTTGGCATATGGGAAGTACTCAGTTGGCATGTGGGAAGTACTCAGGTGGCATGTGGGAAGTATTAAGTTGGCATGTGGGAAGTATTCAGGTGGTATGTAGGAAGTATTCAGTTGGCATGTGGGAAGTATTCAGTTGGCATGTGGGAAGTATTAAGGTGACATGTAGGAAATATTCAGTTGGCATGTGGCAAGTATTCAGTTGGCATGTGGGAAGTATTCATGTGGCATGTGGGAAGTATTCAGTTGGCATGTGGGAAGTATTCAGGTGGTATGTTGGAAGTATTCAGGTGGTATGTGGGAAGTATTCAGGTGGCATGTGGGAAGTATTCAGGTGGCATGTGGGAAGCATTCAGTTGGTATGTGAGAAGTATTCAGGTGGTATGTGGGAAGTATTCAGTTGGCATGTGGGAAGTATTCAGTTGGCATGTGGGAAATATTCAGGTAGTATGTGGGAAGTATTCAGGTGGCATGTGGGAAGTATTAAGGTGGCATGTGGGAAATATTAAGGTGGCATGTGGGAAATATTCAGGTGGCATCTGGGAAACATTCAGGTGGCATGTGGGAGTTTTCAGATGGCATGTGAATTTTCACATGACAGTTGGAATGTAGACGTTTTTAGATGCCATGTGGGAAGTACTCAGAAGGCATGTGGGAAGTATTCAGAAGGCATGTAGGAAGTATTCAGGTGGCACGTGGAAGCTTTTATGGCATGTAGAAAGTTTTCAGGTTAGATGTTGGAAGTATTCGGGCGGCATGTGAAATTATTCATGTTTATGAAAGCATTCAGGTGGAATGTGGAAGTATTCAGGTGGCATATGGAAACTTTCAGGTGACATGTAGGAAGTATTCAGGTAGTATA